>CM021697.1:126855398-126875138 GCA_011074415.1 Stictonetta naevosa
CCTTCCCTTCCCTTCCCTTCCCTTCCCTTCCCTTCCCTTCCCTCATCATCTTTTAAAACTAAATCTCTTTCTATGTAAGTTAGTCCCGTGAATGGCCCTGTGCAATTTCAGAGCAGAAACAGCCAAGGTGACTGAGTTCAGCAGCAGCACCCACCACAACTTTCATTCACTAACACAGCCAGAGAAAGGGAAGCTGCTGCAACTCATTTGTCCTAACAGCCAGTTTCTAGAGTGTCTTCAGATGAAAAGACAGACTGGGATTCCAGCTTTCAGTCTGAAAGTGCTTTACTGTAACTCAAGATCTGGCCATACACAACTCCCTGTCCTGGTTAGGTTAAAATAAATTTGGAACCATATGAACCAAGAAATATATATATATATATACATATTTATAAGTCAAAACAAAATATTTAAAGCAAACAAAACAATCATTTTCCATCTCCAAAAATTTCACAGAATTGTTAACCATTCTGAACAGTATTTGTTGTTTGAAGTAAGAACATCTTTAAAATATCTGCAGGTGTCTACTCCTGTGCTTTCAACAATGAAACTAAACAAAAAGGAAACAATCCCACTTTTCTCCATTGTCCAGTGCTTCTGAGCACCAGAAATTTGAAGGCCCAATTCTCTATTATGTGATCTTGGTAAACGGCAAACTGTTTCAGAGTCTAATTTGATACAACTTTTGAGTGTTTAAGGCCAACCACACTGAAGGCTTACAGGGAGGATCCTAAAAGGAAAATGTGATGCTTTGATTGTATTTGTCTCTTTTGCAGGATCTCTCTGTTCTGTCCATGATGAGCACACATACAGTTTCCATTAGTATAAAACTGTTGATAGCATCAGAATCTCTCCTTGTGCTTCAGAAGCTAAGAGACAGATTCTTCTGATGTTTGCAAATCCTGCTTTTGAAAAAGAAACTTGGGAATTTTTCAAATTCTCTTTAACATTGTGTAATGGAAGGTGACTGACCAATTCAATGCCAAGTAAGGCAATCATGTGGGGGATGACTGAGGAGACTGGGAAAGATAAAAGTAGAAAACTTTTTCACTTACACTTCTCTCCTTCTCTTTTTCCCCTGTTTTGAATTCATTTCGTACTTTGTATAGGATGGTAATTTCCTGTTTGAATGGCTGAATGTCAAAAGAATTATTAAATTGTACATAGTTATCTTACTTTGTTCTCTTACATCATGAGTTTTCTCATTATACTGAAATCTGAAAATCCTAATATTAAAGTTGTGCAATTGCATTTTTTAGGCATAGCACATTATGTTTTTATTAAAACTCATCCAACGTGATCACCTATAAAATATTTAGAGTATGATAAGAAGTATTGCTTAATCTGCTTTAATTTATCTCTTACATACAACTAGCTCTACAATTATATATACATATTAAAACATCTAATTTTATTCTACTTGCTTTAATCATGTTTATTATTGTAAAAAATAAAAAGTGGATAATTATCTGTGGAAGACATGCAGGGAAGTTTCATCATAAGCAAGTAACTAAGGATCAGAATAGGTATATAACCTTTATTAGCCCTCTTAAAATTTATTTATTTATTTATTTATTACCTTTTACCTTCGTAAAATTGGAGGAGTAATCGTTTTGCTTTCTATTTCCATTATAGAGATTTCTAACATATCCACTACCTCCTGTTAGTTATTTATGCAAAGTAAGGAGGAAAATCTTTTCAGGTCTCTTGATGTGTTATCTTTCTAAGGTTGTGATGGCATCTAAAGATCATGGGTAACCTCTACTGGAACAAAGCTGTGTATGTAGATAGGGGAAACCAAGCTAAGTCTGACTTTTCCTAAAAGGCTGTGCTCTAACAGACCTGTCAATGTCATCAGGTCAACCGTCTGTTTAAATTGGCAGTTTCTCAGTTTCTATTGATGCTTGTTTTTTTTTGTTTTGTAGGATGGCAGGAGACCATTAAGTTAGCAAGTATAAGACTGTGAAGTTTAAAATTGTTAACATTAAAGTTAAATTCTAATTGTTACACTCCCAAAAACCACTCCTGAATGCTGCAGGGACTGTATTTGACAAATGTCCAACTACTTAGCATAGTCACAAAATAGGTATTGATGCTGCAATATAAATCGCTGATCCATGTTCTTAGACAGTTATTTCTAACAGGAATGACAGAGGAGATTCTTAAAAGACTATAGTTAATAGTCTTGAGCCCAAAGTAATTTAATTTATCACTGTAGTGCTGAAACAGAGTATCATTTTTGTCTTTGAAACTTGAATCAAATACTCTTCTCACATTAGAAATACTTTAGGAACTTCTTACTTTATAAAACCAGACAAGTTACCAGCCCAGTTTTCTGCAGCACCCTGTAGTAGCAAAATGCTTTTTTGTTTTTGTTGTTCAAGTTCTGCTTCTATTTTCTGAATCATAAGTATTGGATAAATGGCAGCAATTGACCATCATGATATATCAGTAACATCACTCTCAGGTGACATCCCTAAAGGGTAGCAGATGGAATCTAAACCAGCTGTCAGATCCAAACAAATACATGTCATAACAGCATCTTTATCCTTTATTGTACACATGCTGACATTCAACAAAGCTCATTTCAGTTGTGATTTTGTTTGCTTGTTTGTTTTTTAGTTGTTAGTTCAGCATGGAAGGGTGTTTTAATAAAAATATAGATAATAAATTGCATGTAAGTGTCCCCACTATCTTACTGGGTGGCTTATGCATTCTAAAGTGGAGGGAGAAGAGGGAGAGGTGAGGCAAGTAAAAAATGTATTATGCATGATTGGGAACTGACAGATCATTTTGAAATTACCGGGGCCAACTGCTGAAGCAAGAAGTAGCAAGTTCCATTTCACCTCTGTGACATATGTCTGTGCAGTGTATTAAGGGGAAGCTTAATGTTTTAAAGTATCTTTTCAAGTTTTCCATTTCCCTCTGCTGTAATGAAATTGGAAAAAGTGTTAAACTTTTCAAATATTATTAAGTATGCAGTCATATTTTTCATTAGAGATATGTGAAATTTCATTTTCAGAGCTAGAAAGGCAAGGTTAAATGTTAAAGATTTGATATGTCTTAAGGCAAGCTTCTCCTCAGTGTAAGGGGTTGCTGCCAGACTGCCCAAAGGAGGTAGTTTTCTGAAGATGATTTGACAGAGAGAATCAGCAGGTGGTAAAAAATTTCAAAAATTCTGCTGTTTGAACAAATCTCCACCAGCCATAATTTCAGTTCAGCTCTTTACCCTTTGCCCATAACCTGTCTTGCTGTAATGTTATTGCCGTTGATTATGAACAATTATGTTTTGGGTATTTTTACTACTTTTTATTGCAATATTTCTTTCATTTTTGATCATCATTGTGACAGCCCTAACATTTTCTATTATAGACTGTTACAATCTTATTCAATTGGCAGTCTGCCCCCAGCTACGTTATTTTATTACTGTTAGTAGTTGAGAAATGAGAGGAACGTAGTTCCCAATGACAACAAGTGTAAACAGAAAGAAAACATGTGTGTCTCTGAAACCCTCAAAAGAGACAAATTGCTAACCAAGGAAACCACATGGCCTTCATGGGGCCCTAAATGAGAAGGCTTTCCTTTCATGTTTTAGCTAGACTATCTGTTTTTACAGTTGGCAGGCAGGTTCTCTTAAAATGTTGCAGAGTGTTTATCTTTCCCTAAGATGAAATATTGGTTTTGTGGCTACTTCATCATAATGATGATACCACAAAAGTTTGCATTGTCTTCTATGGCAGAGTACTATTACAAAGGAAATTGTGTTATATTTCTAAACATCACTGCCTTATATAGAGCTTTTTAAGAAGGCCCTTTAATGGTGAGGACATTTTGTTTATAAACTGTAAAATTTTGTGGCAAAAACCATAGAAAATTAATAGGCCTGTTTGTCCTTTGCAACAAGAACTGCCTCAGGCACATGTGCCCTCTAAACTCTCCACATCTTTGCACCTATACTGCATCATTAGCAATGGTTGGTGTGAGAATGCCGTTTTCTCAGCAAGTTGCTTGTGACTGGAATTCTGACTGTGAAGAAGCAATGGCGAGACATTACTGCTTTGGTTTAATGTAGAGGTGAAGCCACATGTGTGTTTTTGTGTGACTTCTTAGAGATGTCACCCTGGAATCAACAGCTTTCTCACTCGCTGCTGTTCCTTTCCCTGTTTTCAGGACTCATCTGCTGTTTCTTACTTGTTTGAGAAGCATTAGCAAAAACTAATGTACCACTCTCACAAGAGACCAAAAAAACCTAGAAGAGTTATTGTTGCCTGCTGCTGGCTTTGGAAAATCCCTTACTGCGATATTTGTTTTTGATGGAGGATGTTGCTCTTCTGTCATCTCTCACAGAGTAACTACCAGGAATTTTTCCCTTTAGCACTTTCTGTGTAGCTGACCCCTAGAGCCAGCCATGGTCCTGGATCTGACCTCACCTCAGGGCAGAGATCAGAGCAGTTAATGTCAGGAAAAGAAATGCTGCTTGGGAACTGCTCACTAGGAAGCTCGGGACACTTGCACTCTGCATACATGTCACCTAAATTGACAGAACATGCAAGCAGCCAGAAACACACTGAAAAAGCACCAAGGAGAAAGGGTTATGAGCACTTGGGGTTGGAGAGTAAGGCTTGCTTGCTCCAATACTACAAAAATTTTTAAATAGAAAGAAGGAAAGCAAGCAATTGCCTGTGAATTACCTTAAAAGTGATATCACCTTTGATAGTGAGATCCAGGCCTAATATTCCGTTTCAGTTTCCTTCCCTGTGTTCCGAGATTAGATATTGAAAGTATTTGGGGAATACCTTGCTATGTCTGTAGATACCTTTGAATAAAAGCTTGTCATTTAAATGTATTCTCTACTGTAGTTTAAAAAAAGATTTATGGAAGAACATGGAAGAACATGGCTGCCAATGTGGTGTTTTGTAGAAATGGCATGTTGCAACTGAGCTATTGTGTTGAGTATCCTCTCTAATGATACTAAATAATTCAGCAAGACCCTTTTCCTTCTACTGCTCCATTCACCTGACCCTATTTTTCTTCATCTGTGTTTCTGCTTTATTCTCTATGTTTACATTTGCCATTTATGCATTAAATACATTACAGAACAAACCTAATCTATCATTTAATATAAATAATAGATATTTCTGACTTTCTAGATTCCCTCAGGCATAGAAATCTGTGCCTTATTTTGAGTTAGCTTTTGTTCACGTAACAGAACACTTTGGCTAAGCTTTCTGAAGGCTATAGCTCTCACTAAAATAATGTGCCTTTCTTGATCTAATTACACCTTCAGCACACAAGATAGTCACTACAGAATTAATGGGAAAGAAGTTTGCTTATTGAGCAGTGAGAATAAAAATAACTGTTATTCCTATCTCTAGTTTACAGATAGTGATATATATCTATTTTTTTGTTTGTTTGTTTTGCTTGGTTTTTATTCCTAGAATGCTGACCTTTGGAGCCAGAATGTTCCTTTAATGCATTTACTTTCGATGTAATTTCATAGTTATATTGAAGAATACTGGTAATATAATCGACATTAAAGATTGTGTACCAACAGGAACCTTAAGATCAAAGTTTAAAGTCTATTCATAACACAGTTTGATATTGTAATATAGCTTGGCATTTTAGCCAAAATAACAGCTCACAGCACTAACAAGTGAGTTTCCAAACAAAATTAATTAAAGTTATTCTCAAGAATCATGAGGCACATACATTTGTATCTTTTTTCTTACTACATTTTCCTAAGATGTTGAAATTTATTTTTCTATTTTAAGGAAGATCTGTTCTTGAATCTAGAGACTTTTAAGGAACTTCCTGTTATGGTGGCTGGCATTAAAAAATAAAACAATCAAACAACAATGAAAGCACAAACACACACAAAACACACGGAGACATTTAGAGAAGTTTCAGAAATAAGGTATTCAAAAACATATTGTACCTCTTTCAGATGTAAAATCCAGATTTTCCTCTTGACCCATTTTATTCATCATATGTATTCTGATATAGACTTGGATTTAGATTTACGTATTTATATTCTAATTTATGTTTCAAATATTCTATGCAATTGCAAGAGAAATATTTATCAAGATTCAAGCCTACCTTTATTCTAGTTTTATTTAGCTTCTATTGGATGTAGCACTTCCTTGGTTTCTCAAAGTTCAATTATCCTACAGAGGGAAGGACTAGAACTGTAGGGAGTCTTGCACCAATTGTGCTAGCTATCAGGAATGTAAAACACAAAACAGTAGATGCAGGATTTAAAAGAGGTTGACAATGACTTCTAACTGGATATCTAGAATAACATTGTTGATTTTTTCCATATATATATTAAAGATACAATCAATTACAATTTATCTCTGTGATATTTTCTCAGTTTATCTAGTTTCTTAGTTTTCTGCGTACATTTTCACTTTGAGTACACTTACTAGTCTTGTTGTGTACGTGCTGCTTCTGAAATGCAGCCTTAGAAACAGCTACATTCAGGACTTCCTCTTATTTACTTACTTGCTTTCTTACTTACTTACTAGCTTCCTTATGTTAATTGAATAAATCATAGCTTTTGAGCTCTGAGCTATGTATTGTGCAAACGTACTATTAGATCAAATCCCTCAGTTGGGATGTGGCTAAGTGTTGATACAAGAGCAAGAGATCTATCTTATCTTTCCTGAAATTTTCAGTCTAGAAAATATGGTGAATGGATCTATATATCTTACTCTAGCATAGACAAAAATATCTTGGCTTTTAAGTATTACAGTTTTTGGTGCAAAGTTTTCTGTATCTGTTTTCACTTTATGTTTTACTCAACATAAAGTGATATATTTATTTATATAAAATATTGTATATATAAGATGAATGCATGAGACTCTGAAAAGAAGTCTATGTATTTTTGTTTAAAAATAATAATAAAAAAATATTTTACTGTCTGTACTGTCATTACCATTTCCATAGCTTTGGCAAATATCTGCACACATGGTAACTGTTTTATTGGTGGTGTTTTTTTGTTGTTGTTGTTTTTTTTTTAGTTGGTTCGTTTTGATTTACTGAAACTGTTTTTTCAGTTAATACTTATCGACAGTAGTGAACAAAACTATTACAGGAACATCGATTTTGTTCACCAGTTACATGCCTTTCACATTTTTTTTTTCCCACAACTTCATTCTGTTTACCAAGTACTGATGTGCATTTTATGCATCTAAAATGCCAAATATCAGTTTGTATGGGAAAGTTCCATTAGACCATAATAATCTCCAATTAATAGCACCGCAAATATTTATTTCTCACACAACAAATTAATGAAACAGTTTCAGTGAGAGAAAAATCACATCAGCTTGGCAAACAACACTTATCAAGATATGTAAGACTTACAAGACATTCTTGGCAGAAATCCTTTATCTAGAAGAATTGTGTACCTTTGAGAATTCTGTTATCATTTAATTACAAGATTATAATGTTGGTGTTTTTTGTGTTTGTTTTCTTTTCTAGAATGAAATAGAATAGAATAGAATAGAATAGAATAGAATAGTATAGAATAGAATAGAATAGAATAGAATAGAATAGAATAGAATAGAATAGAATAGAATAATAAAATAAAATAAATAAAGTAAAATATTAAATAAAACCTTTTTTTTCTGAATTTCATAATGAGTCATGACGTGGCTATAACAGTGTAATTGATCGGTGATTATTTTCAAGCAGCTACAAACACCATTTTATCTTAATATTAAATAAGATTGATATTATACTCATATTCAATATTCCTAGAGTGCTTACTGTTCACCATATATAAATCTGAAAGTCAATTTTCAAAAACCTCACTTTGGTCACTGTCTTATAATGACTATATTTTTCATAACAGCAATGAAGATGTTTTTCATGAGACTGCGGCAATGACTATTTCATATCTCACATATATTTTTGTATTCCCTTATCACAAGTCTGTGCTAATATTCCCTGTTCTGTTTGGTGAGTGAAAGCAATGACACTATATGCAACTGCTTGCAATAACAAAGGTCAATGGTGCATACATAGCATGACAAAGTTTACTGAGCAGAGGAAGTAGAAATCCAAACTTCATTTCTGACTATTTTTGTTCATGTCTTTTCTATAAAATTTATTTGATTTTTCTTAACATAAATTTCTGAGACCCTCATAAATATATATATTGCTTGCACAAAGTTTTATTTTTATGTCATTTGCTTCTTCTGTAGCTGATCCAAAACTAGATACAGAGGATTTATATCATATAAAAGGGCTCTTTCTCTGTACATAGAAATTCAACATTAATAACTAGGAACAATATTCATTTAACTGAATTTGTTACCAACTACCTGGAGGAATTAACCCTGCTTTTTTTTTTTGAAACTTGGATGAAAAGAATGATGTTTTGTTGGTTTGCTTTTTTGCTTTTTTGCTTTTTTTTTTTTTTTTTTTTTCCTTGAAAGTGTTTAAATCACAATTAAAAACTATCCAGTATCCAAGGACTATTCACTTTTTATTTATTAAAGGAAGTGCAGATAGAACTGTGTTCATGAATGTGGAAAATTTATCTTAAATTCTTCCTGGTTGTACAGGAAAATGTCATAGCTTGGACAAGAAGAAATGGTCACAATTAGTAAAGAGAGAACCCTTAAAAGGATCTAAGTTTGTAAGAACCACATGTGTTATCTATACTTCCTGAAATGCTGCTGCAAAATGTCTTCAGAAATTAGGTCAGTCACAACTTTAAAGTCTTGTAATTTGGAAGGATTTGCATTACTTAAAACTTCAAGTCTCTGTTCCATGCGTGAGACAGTTTAGAAAAGAGGACTAGCTAAAATATATTCTTTGATCAAATTTAAATGAAAATGTTTGATTTCTTATTGTTGCATCAAGTCTTTGTTGTTTTGCCCTCAGGATCAAATGTTCCTTATTTAAACTGAAAACATTTTTGCACTGTAACAAATCCATGCACAGAATAGATCAAATAAATATTGTAGAAATAATTCTTACAAATAAAAGCATCCTATATTTTTAATTATATACATATAGATATATCATATTCCAGAGATATACGGTGAAGCAGTGCATCTTAAAGCTGTTGTTTCAAATGGGAATTCACCTTGAATATCTTGTTAGTCATCAAATATCCTAAATAACCTTATGTTTTGGAAATTATGAATATTGCTGGAGGGTGGGAGGAGGGGGCAGAACAAAACAAAACAAAAGTTTTGTTTTGCAAAAACAACAACTTAAATCCAAATATCATTTCCTACACATCTTTCAAAAAATCAGAAATATTATCAATACGTTATCTTCAAAATATTACTTTTAAATTGTGGATAAGGATATACAATCCAGAAGACAATACCCTGTCACATATGCAACAAATTTGCACCTAAAATAGCTTTTATTTTTGTAGCATATATATTACTGCAGAATGGGATAAGAATGAAATTGTGTAGTATGGCATGAAATTTTCATTTGCTTTCTTTGGGAGATGTCTTGTTGCATTGTTCTTACTAGGGATTAAAGTAATTATCCCAAATTCCTATTGCATAAAATCTTGATATTACACCATCAAATATTCCATAGGTATGGAACAGAGCTGTAGCATTAGAGAAGTTTGGTAACACTCAGAAAATGCAAAGAGGAAATAAAAGCAATCATCTGTCAAATCAACTTAAAGTAGATTTGAATATCTTTATTGTGAAAAGTCATTCTTTGAGGTACCAAAAAACAGTACACTATTCTCCGTTATCAGCAATATATAACCACTATTTATCTGCTTTGCATATTTTAGAAACCATAATACTGTGATCTTGAATGCAGAAAATTGTCAACTGTCTAACTCTGTCATATCAACCATATTGCTGTATTACTGTGCGTTTGCTAAAGTGTATGAATATGGAAGATCAGAAGATGCAGAGAAATAGAGAAGGGGAAAGAGAAATGAGCACTTTTCCAGTGAGAATTAGATGGAGAAATTGTACACAGAATATGATTTCACATTCTCCAGGTCTGATTACAACTGACTCCTCTTTCTGCCTCCATCTCTGGAGCTGGTAGCAAAGACTGGGATTTTCTGGTGACACTGAAAGACCTGTACAGGTCTCCAAACTGTGAGAAAAAGACATTCACAGAAAGTGACAGTAGAGAGGAGTCAGTGGACTTAATGAGTGCCTTCAACCAGAAAAGATTTTCCACCAGACAGATTTTGTGTTAGGCCTACTATATCCAAAACCCATGACTTTTGAGTTTTGGCTCAAATGTCTTTTTCAAGCCATTTTACTGAGATAGACCTTTCCTTAGTTTTGCGGGATGGAAGAGGAGCAAAGTCACCCGAATACATCAGTCCTTGCATCTAAGCATGCGAATAGGAATTTCATTTTTTTTTTTTTGAAAAATATTTCTGCTTTTCAGAGTTTTCAGTTTGAAGTGCTCCTTAGCCACAATCAGCAGAGCTAAATCTTTCATTATAAAAATCTTGCAACATTGCAGAACAAGAAAAATGAAATATCTCCCAAATTGTTATTTAAAGACTAGATCCAATTTCACATTATTATTATATTAAATCCCCTACAATTCCATCTCAATCACTAAAAGGTTTTTATCACTTTGCCTCACAAAAGACACCACTGGGATTTTAACATCTGATTTCTGTAGGTTAGGACGTATTGAAAATCCACCAGTTTATTTTTATGTTTCAGTTATTTTCAGTCACACAGTGTCTTAAATTCAAATGTAGAGCTCTTGCAATTTCAGCTGCTGCCTTATTTCAGCTTTATACTCAAAATCCAAGTCTTTATCAGCATGCTTGAACATATACTTATTTTTTTGTTGTTGTTGTATGTGTGTGTATTTGTGTGGAACAGTGAAAAGTACAGTTACTATTCTTATTTCCTACAAAACCTGAACTGAAACACCTACCTACTCTGAGGCACAGGATGTTTGTTTGTTTGTGTTGTTAGATTGATACTGGATGTAAATTTCCTCTGCTCATCTACAAAGCTTACACTGTATAAAAGGAAACTATTTATATATATTATAGATTCTGACCATATATATATGTAATATATAATAAATATAATAAAGAATAGAATAGAATAGAATAGAATAGAATAGAATAGAATAGAATAGAATAGAATAGAATAGAATAGAATAGAGTGTCTCAGACCAATATATATATATATTGGTCTGAGACAATTGAGAAAACTGTAGGGTGACACACTGTAGGAATTTTTTTATTTTTATTTTTTTTGCTTTCAGCAAGACTAGGATCTCATTATATTTCCATTCAGTTTTTGTATTGTTGTAGAAATAACACTTAGGAAATTGTAAAGGTCTTTTATAAATCAACGTAACAAAATGCTTAATCCCGAATCCTGTGAAATCCCCCTCCCCCCCCCCCCCCCTCTCTCCCACCCCTTCAGTTTAAGGATTAGCTCTGTTTCTTGTGAGATGTGCTGGGTCAGTGCTTGTTGAGAATAAGCTGATACTAGATCAGTAACAGCAGAACAGCATAACCTGTAGACCTCCTTAGTTTATGAAGTGAAGTAATTCTATCACATTGGAGGTACTTCCTCACACAGGCAAAAATAAAGAAAATAAAATATCTTGAAGCCTCAGAAATATTTTAGTCAACATAACATTTACTCCTAACTCAGATACAATTCAGACATCTAACAGGAAACTGCTTTTTGTCTTTCTTCAAAGTCATCAATGTGTCCTTAATACATGTGAAAAGAAAACTTGCATATATAATTCTCTGTCCATTCTCTCCACTGTGCATAAAATAGCAGACATTGCAGTCAAAACCTTCAAGAATTTACCTGTATTATGATTTGTAGTCAAAGTTCTTTCGGAAATTAAAAATACTAAGTTAATAATATAATAATTGTTGTAGTTTTCCTTTACTCTTTCCTTTATGGTCATTGAAAATATGTGTGTGTGTATGTGATTGCAATGATGGGATCATGATGCTGAAAAAGAGGAGATAAACAGGCCTTCTATAAAGGAGATCTGTCTCCCAAAGAAAGCTCTGGAAAGTGATCTGAATTACACATAGAACTGAATTTTACTTAACTAAAAATAGCATTAGGGACTAACGACTTTTAAACCAAATGCCTTCAACAATTGTCTTCACCAGTTATAAAAACAAAGCAAAACAACAACAACAAAACACCTTGCAGCCAAATAAGATAAAGTGTATATGTATTGCAGGAGGTATTCTACAAGAAAACCAACCCAGAAATTGGTGCATCATAAGATAAGCTTCTCATCAACTATTTTATCTTTTCCTGTTACACCCAAAGCTCTTCCTGCTAACGCATGTTCTCACACTTGCATCTATGCATGTAACAATTGTTTTCTACTTTCATAGTCAGAATATCAGTTAATGGCATAAATTCTGCTGATTTACCAGTAAGGAGTTCTAATATACCCTGATTCTGATATCTTGTTTAAAGGATAGAGGCTGCCTGATTACACAGCCATGAGAAATTAAACAGATATTTTTAAGTGAATAGTCCCATTTGAAGGTTTTGTTTTGTTTTGTTTTCTCAAGAAAAAGATATTATAAGGTTAAAAAGAGAAAGGAAAAAAAAAAAAAAAAAAAAAAAAGAACTGAAACTGGACATACAGTTCCCAGTTAGGTTTTTTGTTTGTTTGTGGGTGTGTTTTTTTGTATTATTATTATTATTATTATAAATTAGGATTTGACAAGCCACATGACTTGTAAATTTCAAGCTTTTTGCTTCTTTTGACACAGTCAATTATTACTCATATCTGCCTTCTATAGAGAGGAGGATACCAATATTTTACTTTTATGTGTGAAAGAAGGATAAGATATGGACCAGAAAAATAGAGATTCAAATAGATTCGAGATGTTGAATGTTTAGAAATCCTGGTTTTCTTGGAAGGGTGTGAAATCTTTCATATTTGGCATAGAAGATTTAAATTGTATTATGTAAAACATGTTGAAGCTACTATTATTTATGAATAGGTTTTGCTATAGTCAGTTGTGTTTTGGTTGTTCAGATTTTACAGTGAGATAATATCATAAATTTCAAGAAAATGCAGAAATATGTTGTAGATTAGATTAGAGCACAATCAGACATCATCTCCTAGAAGGAATTCATGAATATTTGAACAGTGATGCTGTAGACCTGCCTGGGTCTTCAATAGTACAATAATATGAAAAGTAAGCATTATTTATTCTGGTGAAATATGGAGAAATGTAAACAGCTGTAATAAATGAGTCTCCTTTTCTTAAAATTAAAATTGAGTTTATCTTTGTGTTGAAAATTCAAAATACTTGAAGTATGTATGATACTTTGGGCCTGAAATTGGAAAAGAATAAGGAACTTATTAGCATTCTGTTCTTTTGTACCTTCTTTCTTCTTGAAGAAGGAGACAGGTTATGAAATGTACTAGATTTTCCATACACTCTTTGTTACACTGCAGGTGATGAAAAACATCCCAAGGTATCTCTCCTGTGAAAAGACCAAATGTTTTCCTTGCTACAAATTTCCTAATACTGTAGACTCTGCTCCATCTGCAATTTCCTGTTTTATGTTTGAGTAGCAGGAATTCTCTAGGCTCAACCTTCCCTTGTCTTCCAGAGACAGTTATTCCCTTCTTGGGGGTGGTTTTGTAGGAAAACACAAAAAAGACTAGAATTATTAAATGTTTTTCTCTATCACCAAGAAAATACTTAATACTCTGCTAGTCATTTATCTTGTCAGAAGTGTTTTGCAACCTTTCTCCTGTCTTGAATACAGTTTAATTCTTTCTTCATTTTGCCTTTTTCAAACCTATTCTTACACCATTATATGTAATTTGGTTGCAATATAACAGGAAGACTAGTTTATATGATCAAGAGTGAATATCTCAGGTATACACATAAGACAGGAATAATCTTTCATTTTTAAACTATATTCTGTCACTTATATACAAAACAAACGAAATGGGAAGAAAAACAGAATCTTACGGAATGGAGCCAGTATACCTTTTTTATTTCACAAGGAAGGATAGTTAATTCATTGTAATTCTTTTGGATTTGTTTTCCTCCCAGGGTAGAACCTTCGACATCATCTTTGAGAGTATATTTTGATAAGGGGTCCTGACTTATGTTGTGTTTTGGGAACGGAGTTAAAGAAAACAAAGAAGGAGCAGGGATCATACTACGTCTCAGCGTTTCCCAGGAGTTGTGCAGTTTGTTGGGAAATTTTGTCAAATAATAATAACAATTAAAAACAAACAAACCAGAAAAAAAAAAGTAGTAAATTTCAATCATAGCTGCAGCTACAGATTCAGGAATCTATCTCCATGTTCCCAACATCATCTCAAAGATTTACCAGCTCTCTGTACAGCAGGCATCTGAGGTTCAGGTGCACTACGTATATATGCTCCCTGAAAGTGCCTGCACTGATGACAGTAGGGCGAAGACATACTTGACTCCAGTCTTGACTGCATGAGTTGACTGCAAAACAGTCTGAATACCTTCCACCTTTTTCCCATATAATGTTATTGAACCTCCATGCTAGTAAAGAACAAATAAGAACCCTGTGTGATAAACACAGTGTGATAAACTGTTTTTTTTTGTTGTTGTTTTTGTTTTTTAATATCAGAAATTTCATAAACAGTGTTAAGAATTAATGAAAGCAAAATGTTCAAAGAATACTCTATTTGAAAAGTATGTTGAACAAATTATTTGACAATTAATATGGTTGTGAGTTATTTAACAGCCTCCTAAAGGCAGTATTACAAATGGTTCCAGAATAACTATATTTTCTTTAGGTAACCATAAATAACTTTTCTAGGACTTCATGTTATATATATGTGTATGTATAAAGTCTGTGTCTGGTTTTGATGTCTGATAAACATTGCTTCTGGTAATGGGATCTTAAATTTGGCACCTGACTATCCATTTACTATATGTAAGAACCGATTCTTATCCTCTTTCATTCATTTCAGTATTTTCTTCAGTGATACTTTTTATCAGGATTTCTTTTGTCACAATTGGTAACATGTTTATCAGGGATATCAAATCAGGTTTAACATTTCTTTCTTGTTAGACTTCAGAACAAAATTCTTATCTGTACTCGTTAAAAGTCAAGACTTTTTTTTTTTTATGTCAGATGGAAGATGCAGCCTGTTTAAATAAAAGTCATCTAAGAAGAATGGTAACTTGAAGCAAAAAGTAGCATACAATATTTACTCCATGCTTCTGCTAGCATCATACTATATTTAAATATTGGTTTGGTAGTTCACCAGTGGAGGACACTGCATGAAATACCCAATTTCTGTCTACAGTATAAGAGGGGAGCTAAGTGTCCCAGCAGGCAACATGCCTGGAACCATCTGACCAGTATGCAATTTTATGATCCAGCCTGTATAAGAAATCATAGTTTTTCCCAGTCCGGTATTACCCTTCTCAGAGCTGGTGCCCCATACACAGTCAGGACTATTTCCTTAGAAGTACCTAGAAGTGTTTCTGGAAAACTGAGTAGAACTGAGAACAGAATATGTTCTCCAAGCCTAAGAGATGTCCATTTTATCTGTAACATTTTTTTTAGTGGTCAGAGCACCTATACCATGGAAGAATGAACTGGCCTTTAAGTCCTCCTCTTCAGACACCTGCAAAATAATTTTGGATGAGGCCAGTTTATCAAACTTGAAGTAATTCATCTACTAAAAATTACATGCTGTATCTGACAGAAAAATATTTGCAGTCCCAGATTAAAATCAGATCAGAAAGTAGCTGTTGTACCATCTCACAATGATTACAGCTCACACTGCCTGCTTGGCTGAGATTTATGGTGTTAATTATTATTTTTATTATTATTAATTAATTATTTTTAATGGAATTGATACATAATGAATTTGTAGTAAAACCATTAAAATGTAAGTGATAAAATGTAAAATGATTTGTTGGAGCTGTTTATATGAGAGCCGTCTGTGTGCCATACAGAAACAATTGCTTAATTTCTGCCATTAAATGTCACAGGTGTATGGGAGGACTTTCTCAGCTCAGAAGTCCTATGCTCGGAGCAGAGAGTGGAATCTTCCCCTTGCCCTGAAATGCCTCTACACAAAACATATGATGCTCTGGGGCTCAAAAAAGGAGAGTGTATCAACAACAACTATAGTAATGGTCAAGACCCAGGAAATGGCAACTGCAAAAAGTAGACCAGCATGCTGTCCCTTCAGAAGGGACAGGCAGCACAGAAGGGGTAGTGTTGTGGCTCTCTATATTAGAGAGTCTTTTGATGTTGTAGAACTCGAGGCTGGGAATGACAAGGTCGAGTCCCTTTGGGTTAGGATCGGCGTGGCCAAAAAGGCTAGCGTCCTGGTCGGGGTCTGTTATAGACCGCCGAACCAGGATGAGGAGACGGATGAGGAGTTCTACAGGCAGCTGACAGAAGTTGTGAAATCTTCAGCGCTTGTTCTCGTGGGGGACTTCAACTTCCCTGACATATCCTGGAAGCACAACACAGCCCAGAGAAAGCAGTCTAGGAGGTTTCTGGAGAGAGTGGAAGATAGCTTCCTGACACAGCTGGTTAGTGAGCCTACCAGGGGTGGCGCCCCGCTAGACCTTCTCTTCACAAACAGAGAAGGACTGGTGGAGGATATGTTTGTCGGGAGCTGTCTTGGGCAGAGTGACCACGAAATGGTGGAGTTCTCTATTCTTGGTGAGGCCAGGAAGGGGACCAGTAAAACTGCTGTATTGGACTTCCAGAGGGCTGGCTTTGTGCTGCTGAGGACACTGGTTGGTAGAGTCCCTTGGGAGGCGGTTCTGAAGGGCAGAGGAGTCCAGGAAGGCTGGGCGCTCTTCAAGAGAGAAATCTTAATGGCGCAGGAACGGTCTGTCCCCACGTGCCCAAAGACGAGCTGGCAGGGAAGAAGACCAGCCTGGCTGAACAGAGAATTGTGGGTTGAGCTTAGGAGAAAAAAGAGGGTTTATAATCTTTGGAAAAGTGGGCAGGCCACTAGGGAGGACTATGAGGATGTTGCGAGGCTGTGCAGGGACAAAATTAGAAAGGCCAAAGCTCATCTGGAGCTCAATCTGGCTACTGCAGTTAAAGATAACAAAAAATGCTTTTATAAATACATCAACACAAAAAGGAGGACTAAGGAGAATCTCCATCCTTTACTGGATGCGGGGGGAAACTTAGTTACAAGAGATGAGGAAAAGGCTGAGGTGCTTAATGCCTTCTTCGCCTCAGTCTTTAGCGGCAATACCGGTTGTTCTCTGGATACCCAGTACCCTGAACTGGTGGAAGGGGATGGGGAGCAGGATGTGGCCCTCACTATCCACGAAGAAATGGTTGGTGACCTGGTACAGCACTTGGATGTGCACAAGTCGATGGGGCCGGATGGGATCCACCCGAGGGTACTGAGAGAACTGGCAGAGGAGCTGGCCAAGACACTTACCATCATTTATCAACAGTCCTGGCTATTGGGGGAGATCCCAGTTGACTGGCGGCTAGCAAACGTGACGCCCATCCACAAGAAGGGCCGGAGGACTGACCCGGGAAACTACAGGCCTGTCAGTTTGACCTCAGTGCCAGGGAAGCTCATGGAGCAGATTATCTCGAGTGTCATCACACAGCACTTGCAGGGCAAGCAGGCGATCAGGCCCAGTCAGCATGGGTTTATGAAAGGCAGGTCCTGCTTGACGAACCTGATCTCCTTCTATGACAAAGTGATGCGCTGGGTGGATGAGGGAAAGGCTGTGGATGTGGTCTACCTTGACTTCAGCAAGGCTTTTGACACCGTTTCCCACAGCATTCTCCTCAAGAAACTGGCTGCTCTTGGCTTGGACTGGCGCACGCTTCGTTGGGTTAGAAACTGGCTGGATAGCCGGGCCCAAAGAGTCGTGGTAAATGGAGTCAAATCCAGTTGGAGGCTGGTCACTAGTGGCGTTCCCCAGGGCTCGGTGCTGGGGTCGGTACTCTTCAATATCTTTATCGATGATCTGGCATTGAGTGCACCCTCAGTAAGTTTGCAGATGACACCAAGTTAGGTGCGTGTGTCGATTTGCTCGAGGGTAGGAAGGCTCTGCAGGAGGATCTGGATAGGCTGCACTGATGGGCTGAGGTCAACTGCATGAAGTTCAACAAGGCCAAGTGCTGGGTCCTGCACCTGGGGCGCAATAACCCCAAGCAGAGCTACAGGCTGGGAGATGAGTGGTTGGAGAGCTGCCAGGCAGAGAAGGACCTGGGAGTGATGGTTGATAGTCGGCTGAATATGAGCCAGCAGTGTGCTCAGGTGGCCAAGAAGGCCAACGGCATCCTGGCTTGTATAAGAAACAGTGTGACCAGCAGGGCTAGGGAGGTAATTGTCCCCCTGTACTCGGCTCTGGTGAGGCCGCACCTCAAATACTGTGTTCAGTTTTGGGCCCCTCGCTACAAGGAGGACATCGAGGTGCTTGAGCGAGTCCAGAGAAGGGTGACGAAGCTGGTGAGGGGTCTGGAGAACAAGTCCTATGAGGAGCGGCTGAGGGAGCTGGGATTGTTCAGCCTGGAGAAAAGGAGGCTCAGGGGTGACCTTATCGCTCTCTACAGGTACCTCAAAGGAGGCTGTAGCGAGGTGGGGGTTGGTCTGTTCTCCCACGTGCCTGGTGACAGGACGAGGGGGAACGGGCTTAAGTTGCGCCAGGGGAGTTTTAGGTTGGATCTTAGGAAGAACTTCTTTACCGAAAGGGTTGTTAGACATTGGAACGGGCTGCCCAGGGAAGTGGTGGAGTCACCATCCCTGGAGGTCTTTAAAAGATGTTTAGATGTAGAGCTTAGGGATATGGTTTAGTGGGGACTGTTAGTGTTAGGTCAGAGGTTGGACTCGATGATCTTGAGGTCTCTTCCAACCTAGAAATTCTGTGTCTGTGTCTGTAATGCTATTGTAATATTATTACAATACCAATACCGCTTGTTTAAGAACCATTTCTACTAAAAAAAAAAAAAAAAAAAAAAAAAAAAGGTGTTGGTAATTGGAGATTCCTCTCTGAAAGGCACTAATGTGCCCTTTTGTAGCCCAGACAAGTCCTCGAGAAGGGTTTGCTGCCTGCCTGTGGCCCACATCTGTGACATCACAAAGAGGCTACCAAGCTTAGTTAAGCTGGAGGCCTATCACTCATTCCTGATCTTTCACATAGGGACAACGCAGGCCGTGATAAGGACACTCAGAAACATCAAAAGGAACTTTTTTGTCTCGTGGAAAGATGCTGAAGGGATTAAAAGCACAAGTGGTGTCCTCCTCAGTCCTCCCAGCCAGAGACTGACACCGACAGAGGAGGCAGGATATGGGTCAGGTGAATGACGGCGTAGCTCGTACCATGTTCAGGGGTTCGGATTCTACGATCTTGGGCATGCTTTTGGGAGACAGGGCATGCTAACACAGGATGGGGTGCAAGTGACCAAGTGGGGAAGGAGCATTTTGAGCAGCAGGCTGCCTAGACTCATTAGCAGGGCTTTAAACTAGATTCAGTAAGGGAAGGGGATGTACTTGTAAATGACACAAAAGAACGCTTGAATGCCAATACTTTAGAAAACAGCAGGGAAACACCTATGAATTGTCCCATACGAATTAGGAAGGACTCCTCTGAAAAGGTGATGCATCCCATAGCCCAGCTGGTGTGCCTCTACATCAATGCATGCAGCATGGGAAACAAGCAATCGAGATAGGCAGTATCCACCAATCCCCTCTCATCTTTCAAGATATACATTTCATTTTAAAAGCTTATCAAATTATTCAAGCAGGGCTGAA
>CM021697.1:126875538-126887998 GCA_011074415.1 Stictonetta naevosa
ATACATTTCATTTTAAAAGCTTATCAAATTATTCAAGCAGGGCTGAAGTAGCTCAGCTGGGAGAGCGTTAGACTGAAGATCTAAAGGTCCCTGGTTCAATCCCGGGCTTCAGCAATGTTTTGAGAATCATAACTGTGAATCGTCACATACGAATTAGGAAGGACTCCCCTAAAAAAGTGATGCGGCCCATAGCCCAGCTGAAGTGCCTCTACACCAATGCATGCAGCATGGGAAACAAGCAGGAGGAGTTGGAAAACACAGTGCAATTAGAAAACTATGATCTAACTGCTGTAGCAGAAACGTGGTGGGACAAATCACACAGCTGGAACATTGGAGTGGAGGGCTATAAGCTTTAGAGGAGAGATGGGCAGGGAAGGAAGGGTGGGGGTGTTGCCCTCTATGTTAAGAAATGAATAGGTGGTGAAGAGCTGACTCTGGGAAACAGCCAAGAGGAGGTTGGGAGCCTGTTGGTGAAAATTAAGGACCGGACCAACAAAGGACACCTTATGGTTGGGGTCTACTACAGGCCACCGGATCAAGGGGAGTCTGTTGATGAGGTCTTCTTTCCCCAGCTACAGGAAGCACTCTGTTCATGGGTTCTCATCCTCCTGTGGGATTTCAACCACCCAGATGTCTGCTGGGAAAGTTGCGTGGCAGTCAGTAAGCAATCCAGGAGGCTCTTGGAGTCCATTGAGGACAACATCCTCGTCCAGGTATTAGAGAAACCAAACAGAGGAGAAGCAAGACTGGACCTCGTGCTCACCAATGCAGAAGGCTCTTTAAGAAGTTATGATTGGAGGAAGCCTTGATTACAGGGAACCCTGGATGAGTTTGTAATCTCAAGGGAAATGGGCCTGGCTAAGAGCAAAGTCGGGATCCCAAACTTCAGAAGAGCGAGCTTCCATCTGTTCAAAGAATTAGTGGATGAGATCCCATGGGACATGGTCCTTAGGGACAGAGGATCTGATCGGAGCTGGCAACTCTTGAAGGATATTTTCCTTGGAGCACAAGAGCTCTCTATTCGCATATGTAATAAATCAAGCAGGGAAGGCAGGAAACCAGCATGGCTGAACAAGGACGTGCTGGTCAAACTTAGGCAAAAGAAGGATATGCACAGATGGTGGAAACGGGGCCATCTGGCCTGGGAAGAGTACAGAAATGCTGTCCAAAGATGCAGAGACAGGATGAGGAAACCCAGGGCCCTGACAGTAATAAACTTGGTGAGGGATGCAAAGAATAATGAGAAGGGATTCTACAGGTACACTGGCCACAAAAGAAAGACTGAGGAGTGCATACCACCTCTAACAAATGAAGATAGGGAACCGGTAACAATAGATATGGAGAAGTCTGAGGCACTTAACTTCTTTGCCTTGGTCTTCACTGGTGGTCAGGCTTCTCACATCTCCCAGGTTCCTGAAACTCTAGACAGGGGCTGGGGGATCAGTGTCCCTCCCACTGTAAGCAAAGAGCAAGGACCTCCTGATGCAACTGAACAGCTCCAAATTGATGGGGCACAATGACATGCATCCCACAGTCCTGAGGGAATTGGCTGATGTAGTTGTCAAGACATTCTCCATCACATTTGGAAAATCATGGCAGTCAGGCAAATGCCCCGTGACTGGAAAAAAGGAAACATCACTCCCATATGTAAAAAAGGTAGAATAGAAGACCTGGGGAACTACAGACTGGTGAGCCCCACCTCTGTGCCTGGCAAGATCATGGCACGAATTCTCCTGGAGGTAATATTAAAGCACATGCAGGAGAAGGAGGTGATCTGGGACAGCCAGCATAGCTTCAACAAGGGTAAAACAAGCCTGAACTATCTGGTGACTTTCTATGATGGGGTAACTGTGTCAGTTGACAATGGAAGACCAGCTGATGTCATTGACCCGTATTTCTGCAAGGCCTTTGACACAGTCCAACATGACATCCTGATCTATAAATTGGAGATATGGATTTGAAGGGTGGGCCATTCGGTGGATAAGGAATTGTCTCAATGGCCACACCCAGAGAGTAGTGGTCAATGTTTCTATGTCTAGGTGGAGACCGGTGGTGACAAGCAGTGTCCCTCAGGGGTATGTCTTGGGACTGGTGCTTTTCAATGTCTTCATCAGTGACATAGATGATGGGACTGAGTGCACCCTCAGCAATTTTGTGGACAACACCAAGCTGAGTGGTGAGCTGATACCAAAGAAAGAAGAGATGCTATTCAAAGGGACCTGGACAGGCTGCAGAAGTGGGCCCATGTGAACTGAAAGAGGTTCAACAAATCCAAGCACAAGGTTCTGCACCTGGGTCCAGGC
This sequence comes from Stictonetta naevosa, assembly GCA_011074415.1. Taxonomy (NCBI): domain Eukaryota; kingdom Metazoa; phylum Chordata; class Aves; order Anseriformes; family Anatidae; genus Stictonetta; species Stictonetta naevosa. The sequence continues at coordinate 126,877,842 of CM021697.1, forward strand.
AATCCTAGACAGGAGTGGAGAGAGACCTGGAAGTTCTGGTGGACCAAAGCTCAAGGAGAGCCAGCAGTGTATGCCTGCCGCTGTGAAGACCAACTGCATCCTGGGCTGCATCAAAAATAGGTGTGACCAGCAGGTTGAAGGAGGTGATTGTCCCTCCCTTTCTTTGCCCTCATGAGGCCCCACCTAGAGTGCTGCAACCAGGTCTGGGACCCCCAGCACAAGAAGATCATGGACCTGTTAGAGAGAGTCCAGAGGAGGGCCACCAAGATGATCAGAGGGCTGGAGCACCTCTCCTATTAAGAAAGGCTGAGAGAGCTGTGGATGTTCAACCTGAAGAAGCGAAGGCTCCAGGGAGACCTCATTGCAGTCCTTGAAGGGGTCTTATAAAAAAGATGGAGAAGGACTCTGTACTCGGGTAGATAATGATAGGACAAAGGGGATTGGTCTTAAAGTATAACAGGGAAAATTTAAACTAAACACAAGGAGGAAATTATTCACTGTAAGGGTAGTGAGTCACTGGAACAAGTTTCTTGGATGCCCCATCCTTGGAGGTGTATAAGGCCAGGCTAGACGGGGCCTTGGCCAGCCTGATCTGGTGGGTGGTATCCCTGCTTAAGGCAGGGGGGTTGGACCTAGATTATCTTTAAGATCCCTTCCAACACGAGCCAATCTATGACACTCAAGCATGGTTTTATTTGTGAATTCAAGCTGACCTATCACTTTCATGTGCCTGCAAATGGTTTCCAGGATTAGTTGTTCCATTACCTTGACAATAAGAAAACTAAAAAGGAACTGTTTAGGATAAGAGTAGTAGCTAAAGAACAATTTAATTGTACTACTTACGCTTGCTTACTTTTCCGAGAGAAAAAGTTCTGTTGACTTCATTGGACCTATAGTAATTTTTACCACTTAAAGAAGGTTTCAATTTGGAGATCACTGATGACTGAATCCATTAGTCCTTCTTCTTCCTCATTTGCCCACCTTTTAAAACAGCTTAATGCTTCATAATCTCAAAAAGATATTTTCAGATGTAATGTAATGAATGTAATGTAATGAAGCCCCTACCTATCATAAAACAGTATGGTGAAAAGTACTATCAAATACTTTGATTTTTCTGTTTCTCATGTTGCCCTGTCAGCGAGAAGGCTGGGGGTGCACAAGGAGCCAGGAGGGGGCATAGCCAGGACAGATGACCAAAATTGGCCAAATGGATAACCCATACAATAAAGAGTCATGCTCACCAATAAAAGCTGGAATAAAGAAAAAGGAATGGGGGGACATTAGGAGTGATGGCGTTTGCCTTTCCAATAAACTCATGATGAGCCCTGCTTTCCTAGAAGTGCCTGCTGATGGGAAATAGTGAATGAATAATTTTTTTTGCCTTGCTTGCACACACGGCTTTTGTTTTACTTAAACTGTCCTTATCTTAATCCATGAGTTAAGATAACCCATTTTAACACTTTTACCTTTCTGATTCTCTCCCTAGTCCCACCTTGAGAGAGTGAGCAAACAGCTGTGTGGCACATAGCTGCCTTCTGGGACTAAACCACAACAGGCAGAGAAAGTCATTCAAACTTCCCTAAATCTGACCTGAAATAAAATTTTAAAATAATCTATGATTGTTAACGACTTAATGTTCTTACTAAAATTTTTATCAAGGTATGTGATTAAAGATTAAAAAAAAAGAAAAAGTCTTCTAAATATATTAAATTATTGAATACTATTGAATATATTATTTAGGAAAAAAAAATACAGTTTCCTCTTGTTTTTTGTAAATATACATTCCTGTTAAATAAAAAATTGAACAATGACTGCTTTTAATAGTCAACTGTATACAAATACATTTCCAAACCAATATCTTCAGTGTGGTGCAGTAAGCAAGTATTTCTCTGTCATCCTGACATTCATTTACCACAACAGCTATGTCTGTGTGATTTGTTTATTACAAAAGAAGTATGTTATTATTCTGGACTATTAAAGGACCATTTAATTTACTTGCTTTTCTAAGCAATTCACCTGGCAAGAGAAAATCTTTAGGCTCTGCTTGCTGAGGCTTCTTCTCAGCTGGAACTTTGGAGCTCACCTGAGCAACTCCTGCACCATCACAATGCCCAGGGTTCATGGCCACAGAAGGAAAGGTGGAAAACAATGCACAAGGGTAACAAACCTTCAAAATAACATGGAGGTAAAGTACCAAAGAAAAAATTTGTTAACAATTACAGAAATTGGCAGAGTATTGTAACTCTTTCAGTGATAAATATTTTTTTTAACATGAATAGGAAATTCAAATAGGAATTTGAATTAATAAAAAACCCCAGTCAGATATATAAGGAAAGTCTGAGTATGTAGTTTTGATGACCATGTGATGACCACTACTGTACCCTAAATGCAGAATATTTATAAATAACACATTATGCCAGCAGAAGAACCACTGATATTGTGAAGGTTGTAACTAGAGCTACAGATAGTACAGCTAAGGAAAACTTACACTTAATTACACTTTGATTTTAGGTGTTTATCACAAAAAAAAAAAAAATAGTACACAGCTTTGGATGATAAAGGAAATATTTTGCCACTAAAAAGCCTTGCTGTCTTTTATGTGTAAAACATGTCCCTTTAAATATTTTTTATGATAAAAGTCAGTCTAAAATTTGTTATTCAGACACAGCTAAACTTATATATTCATATATATCTCCCTTACATAAATTGGATTAAACATAGCTACTTCAACATTCAAAACTTCACGTATCCAGAAAAGGGAACCAAAAATTGCAAATGCATGAGTTAATAGAAAGCTAAAGTAATAACCTGTTATGATTAATTATTAGATTTTTAAAGTTTTCGAACTTAAAAAAAAATCTAATAATGAACTAATGAATCCAAAAATTAACTTTAAACATCAAATAATTTTACCAATTTAGACAACATCTTTTTTCCACAGAAGTCAATGACATAAAGCAATCTCCCTTTATTTTTAAAATTAAGTGGTCCAATTCTAATATATATATATATATTTAATCAGATTTATTGTGACAGCAATAGTAGTAGGGGGTTGGACATGATGATCTCTGGAGGTCTCTTCCAACCCCTACAATTCTGTGATTCTGTGATACTGTAAAACTATGGATACTAAGCTCCATTTTCCAGATGAACTTAAATTCCCTCAGCACAATGTGAAATTTCATTCTTAGAACTGAAACACAGAGAAAAAGACTGTTGAATAACCAAAAGTGATGTAAGAGCTAAATGAATCAAACTGAAATCAAAGGGTTTGTTCCACACTTCTGACAGACAACTTTTACAACTAGAAACTTTAAACAGCCAGTTAGTTAATGTACTGCTCTTTGCTCTGAAATGACATGCTAATGCTTTAATTTTGACTGAAATACTCTTCTAGATGTAAAATCACTCAAATTTTTCACCCAGTCAGAATACCACTGGCATTCACCAGACAGGAACAGAAAACCCAATTTTTGGTCCCATATTTTTCAGTTTGACTGTTTACATGAAGACCAATGACCCTGAGATACAAGCCTGCATGCAAGAACATTGTATCATTCAGAACTCAGAAGTGATCTCCTTGTCTCCCTGAAGTAATTTTTTAAAAAAGTGTGCTTAACCTTAAATGTTTATGCCCTCCAGCAAGCCTTGGGCAGAAACCAACCATGGAGGTTTTATAGCGAGCAACACAAAGAAACCTGAATGCCAGAGTACAGAAATGTGTTTGCTTTACTAACATACTCCACTGGGAGAACAACATTTTCATTTTGTCTATGCTAGAGAAACAAAGAAGGGATTAGAACATTGGCCTGTTCACTTTGTGTCTAATCTTCTTGGACTGATTTCTTAGGCCATTATGTCTGGACGATTTATATAAATGGCTACTTTCAGAGATACTGAATTAGCTTGCACATAGAATCATAGAACCATAGAACCATAGAACCCAATGCTTTGGTTTGGAAGGGACATTAAAAATCATCTAATTCTCAGCAGACTGCCATGGGCAGGGACACCTCCCACTAGACCAAGCTGCTCAAAGCCCCATCCAACCTGGCCTTGAACACTTCCAGGGATGGAGCATCCATGGCTTCTCTGGGCAACCTGTTCCAGTGCCTCACCACTCCCTGAGTAAAGAATTTCTTTCTTAAATCTAATCTAAAGCTACCCTCTTTTAGTTTAAACCCTCATTCCTTCTCCTATCACTACACCATCTGATAAAGAGTCCATCTCCAACTTGTAGGCCTTCCTGCAGGAAGACTGGAAGACTGCTATAAGGTCTTCCCAGAGCCTTCAACCTCTTCTCCAGGCTGAACATGAAGTGGATTTTTTGTTGTTATTGTTAATCCATATAGTGGCTTATTCCTTTTCCCATTTAAGTCAACGAGAATATTTTTTTTTTCCTCCTTATCTGCCACAAAACCCTTCACAGGCACCTGCTCTGTGAAGGGGATTTCTGCAGGGACTCTTTTTGTGGTGGTAGAGTGTGGAAGTGAAACTATATGTTGCAGCAGGAGTGCAGCTCTGAAATTATTCCCCCTTATTTCACTGAAGCAGAGGACATGGTCTACGCCAGAGTTTAATTCTGTTCTCATTTGTACTCATATAAATCCAATGAAATAATTAATGAATATTCAATTCAAATAGAATTGTCTTTTATGGGATCCTTTCTACAATTATTATATGTATCATTCAAGACCATATGTGGATGTGCTCATTCTGAACACATTCAGTTAAAAAAAGTTCTGAGATATGAGCCATATCATCACTGTAATAAAAGAAAAGGAAAAAAATACCAAATCCGGTGGAAGCTAAATAAATCTACTTTTCTTCTCCTTGGGAAGTTTTTATTTTAAATCTTGTTCAAAGACTTACAGGAATAAGTCCATATATTAAAAGCTAACCATTAATTATACCGGAAGAACAATTACTGATCTTGGAGCTAAGTTGTCCCTAAAAAAGAGCTGAACACCAAAGCAAACACTAAGGAAATATGAATATATACAGAGACTCAGTTACTGCATTCATGATATTTCAGTTGAATATTGATGTCTCAGTAGCAGTGCTCATTCTAAGCTGCAGTGAGTCCCTGATTATAACCCCAAACACTGCAGATTGGTCATATGCAATACATGCCATTTTGCACTTAATTTTCTTCCAGTGACTTTAAACTGAAGTCTGATGTTTGTTCTCTTCCTTGGATTGGTGTGAAGAAGTTATAACTTTACTGAAGTCCAAAGTCACACTTCACAAATAATAGAAAATTAGACTTGTCCTTTGTTACAGCTGCAAAGCAATAGCACAAGAATAAGAAACTAACACAAGGTTTTGTATTGCTCTTCCTTGTTGTAACCTATAGTTTTCTGTTTTCAAAGCAATTTCTGTATGATGGAATTCAACCTTAAGTTCAGCTTCAAGCTGTGTCTAGTGCAATTCCAATACTGCTGGTACTTTTGGAAGAAAGCCCAGGTGGTTTTAAGCATAATATACTGAAAAAAAAAAAAAAAAAAAAAAAAAAAAAGAAAAAGAAAGAAAGAAGGAAAAAAAGAGGTAATTTGCTCTGCACGCTCTATGAGATTAGGTATTGCTTGTTTCCACAAAATGTTTAGTATTTATACAATAGACTTTATTTATCTTCCCAATTTTTATTATAGAGAGATACAGAAGTAAACATTCTTCACTAAGACAAAACTAACCATCTGATACATGGGTAAAAGAATATTGTATTTGTGGACATATAAATTGATCCTTTTCCACTTAACAAATTGAAGTTCCTCTACATTTAAATGCAAATGTTCTGTTATCTAGCATATCACTTTGAAATAGAGGCTTCCTTCACAAGCACATTCTCCTTTGCCAACTGGTTCAGAGAGTCATGTTATTCCCTGGTTTCTATTAAAAACAGTGCTTTCCAATACAGCAGCTATAAGCCCAGACAGGCTTTTTTTTATTATTATTTTTATTTGTTCTTTGGTGTGTGTCAGTAGCTGAACTGAACACATATCTTTCAGTGTTAGAGTAATGCTCTGCAAACCCTTTCCAATTCTGTGAGTTGGAAGCAATATCACAGTTGGTTTAGGTTATGAGAGTTGATAAGGTTCCTTAGGAAGAGGAATTCTGCAAACTACAGGAAAGAAGCCATGCAGTGAAAGGATTTAGAGCCTTTTAGCACCAGGTTTTGAAACCACTGTACTAGTAGAGTAGTTCCTAGTACTCAGAAACAATGCACTAGGAAAAAAACACAAAGCTGAGGTTGAGGCAGAAAGCTGGGAAGAGGGATGGTGCAGATTGGCGGATGTAGGTTTGAATTAACTGTTGGCATACCTATGAATTAATGACTGTTAGAAGAAAACAATCTGGAGAAACAAGAACAGAACAGTAATTTTTTTTTTTTTTTTTTTTTTTTTTTTAAGGAAGTGAAAGCTATGGCTGGCAGATGAATAGGCCAGAGGCCAGAAATAGAATGGAATTATATTCTTTAAATAGTGATAACTAGTGCCATCCTGATTCCCTTGGATGTCTAGGTCCTCTGTATAAGCCTAGCAGATATGATGTGTAACCTATAGAAACTTTCTGAAACTTTTTGGAAAATCTATATTGTCTCTGAATCTCACCCAGAAAGTAAAATACTTTTCCATGCCTTACATTAATATTTCCAAGCAAGGATCGTAGCATTAAAAAATGAATAAATCTAGTTTGTCCTTATTAGCTTTCAACACCTTCCCCTCTTAAGAAGCATGAGAAGATGGCCAATTTGTATAAAACAGTAAAAAGATTAGAGTAAAAAATTCTCTCTATTTATTTTGTGTTCTGGCAGCCCTTTCCTTACCTTAAATCTTTTGCTTATACTTTTTGCTTTCTAAGTCAGAGATCCTGGCACTGCTTCTAGGGAAGTTTGCATTATTCTATGACAAAAACAGCAGCTGGATAACAAAAAAACACATAAAACTGTGAATAGGTATTCTGTGAATAGAAAACTGTGAATAGAAAAAATGGAAACTGTTTCAGAAAGGTTTCTTATTTTTCATGTTTTTTTTTTTTTTTTTTTTTCCAAAAATTCTCATTTTATTTCTTTCATTTGCTATTGGGGCAGTTCAAAGAATGTGTAGGAAATCTTACAGTGTGATTAAAACTGATAATTCTGTTACAGATATGGACATACAAGATGACTGTCAAGAATATACACAGTGTAACAGAAACATGTGGCCATTTTTGTCTGACAGGAAATTGTCTAAAATTTAAGATAACATGATAATAGTCAAATTGAGGGATGTGAGCAGAAAGACAATAAGTTAATATAGCACTCAAAAAGGAGTAAGTGGGTAATCAGATATTGCTATTTCTTGGTTAGCACAAACCTTCCAACAGTTAAAAAGAGATAGGAAAGATGACTGTTCATCTAAAATTAAAATAATTATACTCACATTCTGAATAAGCACACATCAGTCTGGCACATTTTCTTATTTTGCATTCATATCCTGGAGCTTTATCAGTATATTCTGAAATAAATGTTAATAGACACAATATTAAAATGTACATATAAGAATTTTGATGAAAAAAATAAAACTTGTGCATGATAATTTCTACCAATCTGAAACTACACCCTTTATCTCCTGTACAGCTACACTTTGTCCTTTGAAAAAAACTTTTCTAAATGACTCATTTTCCAAAATAAATTACAAAACATTTTATCCATCCTCAATTCTTTAAATTTTAATACTTTCTAGATTATATATGGCTTAATGCTCTGCTATGCTCCATGTGTTTAGGATTGAAAGCGTGCATTTGTGACAAGGACAGAAAAGCCAGAGCGGTCAAGCTCATCTATGACTGCCGTATGCACATTAGTCATCAGACAATTCAGTCCCAATAAACGAGCTGTTCTGCTCAAATTTAATTTGGTATATGCCACTGTTTTTAAAAGAGGCTGTTCAGAAAGATCCATATCAAGGTTTTTCATTACTTTGGGGAAGGAGGCATATATGTACTAAAAGTGGATTACAAGCAGTTAAAATTAGTTTTCCACCACACAAGTGGCCTTGTAAATTGTTACAGTGCACTCTCTACATGCTAGTTTACTTTAACTTCACCTCTAAGGAAAGTGAGTACAATTTGGGCAGTTTTGTCTAAGTGACTAAAATAACACTGTATGTTCCAGATGGCTGATAATGGGAGATTTGACTCTAGCACTTGAATTACTGCTAATGAAACTATACACAGACCACAAGACATCAGCAGTAGTCAAGCCTACTGGAGTGACAACTCTTGCAAGAGTGGCATCAGAGAGGTCATTTTGAGATGTTGGTCAGGTTAAGTATGTTTGTCAGAAAAGCTCATCTTACAATTTTCAATACTTGTCACTAGATGTAAGAATGTAGCATATTGCAACCTTGAACAATATGGACATAAGGAGTCATAAATTGGCCCATAAAGCATTTCTTCCATCAACACAGTCCACAAAGTATCGGAGAGAGGTTTCACCTCTGAAACACATAGGACTGATGAGATAAATGGAAGAAAAGTATTATAAATGCTGTACATCACTACAACCCTTTTATATTCAATGACTGCAGCAATCACTGGCTATACTGATAAGTATAATCAAAGCACAATGAAGTGAAGAATTAAATCATTTTATCTAAAACAGGGTGGGTAGTAATGAATGTGAGTAAGAGAATGTGACTCATTCATGAGTTCATGTAGCTCTCTATTCCCTACAGACAAAAGTGCTTTACAATAAGAGTCACTGGAGTCTTGTCCAAAAGCGACTGCCTACCTTGACTCCCAGCTGTGTTAACATGTAAGTCAGATTTCAGAGTTATTCAGCCAGAAACCAACCTTTTCATATTGTGATAAGTGGCAAAAGTCTGCCAATGGTCACAGCATTTGTTTATCATTTTGTTTTTCATTTTTTTTCTCGTCCCCACATTGCAAACCAGCGTGTTTCACATAATAATAATAAAAAATAAAATAAAATTCAGGGTCAATAGCAGATTTGACAGAAGATTGCTTTATGTGTGTAATAAAATATGAGTAGAGCACATCCCCATCAGAACCAGACTTTCTAATTACAAAAAGTGGAAGTTTTTGCCTATAGTGAGAACCTTAATGGCATAAGAAACATGATAACCAATTAAAGGACAATTTATAGAATCTTAATAGACTGTCCCAAAGAATCAGTTCTATTTCTGGCACCAATACATGTAAAAAACAAACAAACAAAATAGGAAACAATTAGCATATAATTATAATCCTTTGTGCCTACAGTCCTTTCTAGCACACATCATGCTTACAGTTCATTTGCTTCTCACAAAACTGGTGTTGCAATGCATCAGTAATAAAGAAAGGCAATGCCCTCTCAGAGATGGCTTCTTTTGCAGATTTATGGATGTCATAAATCCTCACTGCAGTTAAACTTGCAAAGACTGTTTTCAGCAGCTCAAATGTCTTCAGACATGGATAGGCTGGGACCTCCTTTCCCAAAGAGACATCATTTTCTCTGAATCTTGTGTGAAATCGTCAGTGTGGATAGCACAATATAACCATCACGACCCTCATTGTGCCACAGTTCCTGCAAAACCAGGATCACAAACAGCTTTTATGGGGCCCTGACCTCACACAGCATCAAAATAAATTGTTGGCTGACTCCAAGGGGGAGTATGATATCAGTATTTTGAATGATCTATGTTAAAATGGTAGAGATCCACTCCACATGGTTTACAGTTGGACTATGGTTTCTTGTATTGTTTTGGTCTGCTGGTCAATGACTGTGACACATCCTGGTTCAAGCCACACACAAAATGCGAGATTGCAGTATCAGCTCAGCCTCATAAACAAAATTTATTCCTGCATGGCTAGAAAATTATTTATTCTAAACATTAGCTATCCTAAACAGATTTCACTGAAAATGTTAAGTAGTCTTCCTAGCCACATAGAAGAAAAAGACATTACTTTCATTTGCTTCAATGTTTTCCCTCTGCCACCCCAGTGGAAATGTTATTTTCTTAGAATTTATGCAGGAGAAAAAGCTGAAAATGAAGAAAAATAAACATTTTTATTTTTTTAATCAAACTTTTTCCTAACCAAGTATAGTGTAAAATAATAATAATAATAATAATAATAAAAAAAAATGCTTATTTCCTACAAAAAGGCCAGATACT
>CM021697.1:126895415-126936873 GCA_011074415.1 Stictonetta naevosa
TTCAGCCCTGCTTGAATAATTTGATAAGCTTTTAAAATGAAATGTATGTCTTGAGAGGGGATCAGTGGATATGGCCTATCTAGACTTCAGTAAAGCTTTTTACACTGTTTCCCACAATGTCCTCATAGACAAACTGTTGATGTATAAACTGCAGACAGTGAAAACAGCTAAAGGTGTCCAGTAGGTGGTGATTGGTATAAGAAAATCTTGATAGAAAGGCTGTCATTGTACCCCAGGGGTTAATAGTGGATCCAGTACTATTTAAAATCTGTATTAATTATGTGGACAATAAAGTTGAGTGTACCCTCTTCAGGTTTGCAGAGGACACAAAACTGGGAGAAGTGGCTCTTACACCAGAGGGTCATGCTGCTATTCAGAGGAAACTCCACAGGCAGCAGAAATGGGCTGTCAGGAACCTCATGAAATTCATCAAGGGGAAGTGCAGAGTCCTACACCTGGGGAGGAGCAACCCTCTTCACTAGTACAGACTGGAAAGCAGCCTTGCAAAAAAGGATCTGGAGGATAATGAGTTTAATGTGAGTCAGAGGCAAAGGCCAACAGCATCTTGGGCTATGTTAGGAGGAGTGCTGCCAGCAGGTCAAGAGAGGTGATCCTTCTGCTCTTCTCAGCACTGGTGAGGCCACATCTAGAGTAGTGTTTCTAACTGTGGTCTCCCCAGCACAAGAGAGACATGGAGCTACCAGAGAAAGTTGTGCTCAGGGCCACAAAGATGACAAAGGGACTGGAGCATCTCTCCTGTGAGGAAAAGCTGAGTGCTCAAACTTCTCAGCCTGGAAAAGAAAAGATTCGGGAAGAATCTTATCAATATCTATAAATACGTGAAAGGAGAGTGCAGAGATGATAGAAGCAAGCTCTTTTCACTGGTGCCCAGTGCCAGGACAAGAGACAATGGGCACAAGCTGAAAAACAGAAGTTTCCTTCTGAACATCCATTACCACCTCTTCACTGTGAGGGTGACTGAGTATTATCACAGATAGTCCTAAGAGGTTTTGGAGTCTACATTCTTGGAGATATTCAAAATCCATCTGGACATTCCCCTGCGTAATGCTGTAGGTTGCCCAGCTTGAGTTTGGGATGGGGGTGGTGGTTGATGTTGGACCAAATGACCTCCAGAGTTCTTTTCCAAACTCAGCCGTCTTGTGATTATTTAAAGGAATCTGGAATATTTTTGGTGCCTGCTGCATGATATGGGACTTACTGGGGACGTGCTTTTCTGGAATGGACAAATCTATACCACACAACACTGAAAATATCATTAGTCATCTATGTTTATGCAGCTTATTTTTGCCCTTAACAGCAGGTTAATTTAATTTTTCTCTGGAGACTCAATAAATTGTCTGTAGTAATCAGCCTACACTTTTGGAATGAGTTAATAGATATCAAATCTATTTTTCTATATAACAGCACAACTATTTTTCAAAATAAAAAGTGAAAAAAAATAACGTACTGAAAGGCTTTTTTATGACTTTTTATTTTTTCTAATATATTTTGCTGAAAATACTATCAAATATGCCACTATACTGTATAACAGAAGATTTAATTCATTAATGTTTTTAGAAATATTTCAGTTTTGACATTTTGACTGAGATTTCATTATTATAATGTTGGAAAAGTCAGCCACTAGAAGATATATCATGATATTTGTAAAACAGAACTTACTTTAGAATGTCAACAATAAAAAACATTTTTTTCTCTTAATGACTATTGATAGTTATTAAATAGCTATATTAGTTATTAGCTAAATAGTTTCTTAGCTTAATAATAATTAAGTTAATTAAGTTATTATTAGTTAAATAGCTAATAGTTCTTAAAGAGAAACAAATAAGCTTGTTTTGGTTGTTGTTCATGACCCAAAAGTTTTGGTCGAGATGCTAGAATAAATGATAGTTCAACACCATGAACATAAATGGCAATATTCATTTCCATATGTTGTACTATGCCACAGTCTGTGGAGTAAGCCAAAAATCAACTACAGTGTATTTAGCACAGTTGTTCAGTTTTGTTGTTGTTGTTTGTTTGTTTGTTTCAGACTTGTACCACTCTCTTTATTATAGTTACAAAACAGACTAATAGCTGAAGCGGGTATAATGTTTAAACATAGTAAACTGTGTGGTAACGGAAAATACCAAACTGATTTAAAAACATATACTTTTTAAGGCTATTTACAATGATTTATCTAGAATAGAAAAACAAATAATAGTTTATCCAACATTTGATACAAACAACATCATATAGATAGTCAATCTACTTGTAATGTAGATTACAAATGATAAACAGATTATTTACTCATCTGAAGAACTGAAAACAAAGGGGTTAAAAAACTGCTTAGTTTTAAATAATAATAATAATAAAGGTTTGATGCTGTCAGCTGATTACTATCATTGCTAAAGAAAATGAAGATAGAATGTAATAAAGGGAGAAAGCAACTTTACATGCATCACAGTATAACTATATATGGAAATGTATATTATATTGTAAAATATACTATATTATAAAAAATAAAAGGTCCTTATAGAGTTGAAATGTCTTTACATGCAAATACTTAGGATATCATCACTTAGATTCTGTCATTTGTTGACAGGTATTTATCTTTCAATATGCATACAGTTAGCATTTTTGTTTGCCAAATGCAGGTTAAAATAATAAATGAAAAGGCTTGGTACAGACATCTCACACAATGGGTAGAGGTAGATCTGATCCCTACCACAAAATCATAGAATCACAGAATCACAGAACAGCTGAGGTTGGAAGGGACCACTGAAGACCATCTAGACCAACCCCCCTGCTGAGCAGGATCACCGAGAACACTGTGTGCAGGATGGCATCCAGGTGGACTTCAAATATCTCCAGAGAAGAAGACTCCACAACCTCTCTGGGCAACCTGTTCCAGTGCTCTGTCACCCTCACGGTAAAGATGTACCCCCTCATATTCAGCTGGAACTTCCTGTGCTTCAGTTTGTGCCCACTGCCTCTCGTCCTGTCACTGGGCACAACTGAAAAGAGGCTCCATTCTCTTGACAACCCTCCCCTCAAATATTTACATCAGTTAAGGAGGCCTCTCCTCACTCTCTTCTTTTCCAGGCTAAACAGGTCCTGTTCTCTTAGCCTGTTCTCATATGATAGGTGCTCCAGTCCCCTAATCATCTTAGTAGCCCTCCTCTGGACTCACTCTAGTAACTCCATGTCACTCTGGTACTGGGGAGCCCAGAACTGGACACAATACTCCAGGTGAGGCCTCACCAGGGCTGAGTAGAGGGGGAGGATCACCTCCCTTGACCTGCTGGCAACACTCTTCCGAATGTACACCAGGATACCATTGGCCTTCTTGGCCACAAGGGCACATTGATGACTCGTGGTCAGCCTGCTGTCTACCAGGACTCCCAGGTCTCTCTTGCAGAGCTTCTGTCCAGCACGTCAACCCCCAGCCTGTACTGGTGCTTGGGGTTATTCCTCCCTAGGTGCAGGACTCTGCACTTGCCCTTGTAGAAGAACCTCATGAAGTTCCTCTCGGCCCAACCCTCCAGCCTGTCGAGGTCCCTCTGAATGGCAGCACATACCAGATAATGGATTTGTGTCTCTTTCATTTTTATCTATGCAAGAGAATAAGGTCATAAAAATAATGTGCCCAGGCAGTTATAACTAACACATTCAACAGGGTATAGTTATTTCCAGTAAGTTTGTATTTTTTTTCTTTCAAAATCGGATATTAGATATTTGTGTGTGAGTGTGTGTGTGCATGGTGTAGGCTGATAGTAATTCATTAGTAATTGTTTGAAGACTAATTGATACTTGGTAAAATAACAAGCCAGTAGGGATTTAATTTGACATACAAAACATTGCATGTGAGTTTAGAAGGGATAGAAGCTTATAATTCATTTTGAGTTATAGAAATGCTAGACTTCTGGTCTGGTTTTCAAATATTGTTTTTTACAGTTGAACAATTGACAATAAAATCATTACTTTAAACTAATGATGTCTGTAGAGTTTCTTTGCCTGCTGTGACAGGTCGTTGTCACAGGTCACAAAGAGTAAAACACAGAATACTTTATTTTCCTAGTTACACCTTTGTTGGACTGTTTTCCATTACATGTATATAGGAAGATTATAAAATATGGATTAAAGACTTTCTATCTGAGTGGGCTGTAAGTGGATTCTAGTGTAGAAGAAAGGTTCTTCTTGAGAATTTTACTTTTGTCTAGCCTGAAGTTTCACACCAGGGCATCACCTAGAGTGCAGCAGGGATACCAGGTCACCCAGCATTTAGCTATCTAGGAATCAGTGATGTACACTAGTGTGAGCTTCATTATTGATAAAGATGCAATATGGATATGCAGACCCTAAGGGATTGTAGGAAATCAGACATCTCTTTTTGCTGATACACCAGCTGCACCTTATGGGAAAGCATTTGAACAGCAGCTTTCACAACAGAGAGAAACTTAAGAAACTTAGAGGAAATTAGTTAACCAGCCATGAGAATAAAACTTATCTGATCATTAAAGGTTTTCTGAGAACAGGAGGAAACAAACAAACAAACAAACAAACAACAACAACAACAACAAAACAGCTTTGTGATAATCTTTAATCAATCTTTAATCATGGGAAAAACAAATTTACTATGTTGACGACAGCTCATTAAAAATGAACAAATAAATCTGGCTAAAACTCAGCACTACTACTTTTTTTTTCTTTTTTCTTTTTTTAGACAATGTTTACTATGACTTCAGATTGGCTTCAGATTCTCAGGTGTTTGTAAATGTTAAGGCTACTCTGTTAATTCTTAGGTGCCTACAAATCATGCAGGCAGCAACTCAGATCTACTTCCAGATAGAAGGACTATGGTGCCTCTCATTCTCTCCACTCCTTTTAATAAGCCTTCATTTTATAGAGGAAGGTTTAACAAAACACTGTAGTTACAACACTTTTGTCTGGACTCAGAAACAGTCAGAGGTTTTACTCTCTGAAGTAGGTAGTTTCAGGGTCAGGCTAGGATAGTCATCATAACTCAGAGGCTTTCTGTAGGTTTCGATTATTATTTATTTATTTATTTATTCTGCGCTTCTGTATGACCAGATCTTTTTCTACAGAATCATTCTGTAGAATGATTTCATGCATTCTACATGAAATAGTCTGAATAAAATGCACAAAGTGTACCAGGAGTGGCATGTAGGATTCACTATAATCATTGATCATAAACTAAGTCTTCCTCTCATTCTTTGTAGAAAAAGAGGGGGCATATGTACCCACAGCCTGTTGGGTAGGACCTCTTCCAGGAGACGGAAAATGTCAGTTCAAAACCTACAAAGTTGAGAAGCGAACTGGTTCCAAATCTCACACTTCTACATAGATTTCTCTTAGTTCTTATATATTAACATACAGTGCACCATCAGGACAGTACCAAACAGAAAGGAAAAAGTGATATATTTTACATTTCTAAAAGCAATAATTTAAGTCCCTAAGAAAGGAATTTGGGTTGTAAATCACATCAGTTCCCAGTTTTGAACTCTGTTCCTCACTTCATGATTTTTAAATGTTATGCACCTAAATGAAAGGCTCCATTTTTTTTCAGCACTGTAAGATAGCAATTGTACTATATTATGTTAATATGTCACTTTGAGAGTTAAAAACAAAATAAATAAATACATTAACTAATCAGATTGGAGTTAATCATAATAATAAAAAATCTAAGTTCAGATTTCAATCTAATGTTACTTTTCACCCTGACCAAATAAAAGGAACTAAATAGAAATAATACACTCTAATATATCAACTGTTGAACTGTTACTAATTTAATTTAAATTGTTAATGGCAATAAAACATAGGATTATGTAAAACATGCAGGGAGGCAAAAAATAAAAATCATAGAACCATACAAGATAATGTTGAAGAATACTAAAACAATAATAATAATAATATTCAGAAAAAAAAAAGAAAGAAGAAAGAAAAAAACGAGACAAAAACAAGACACTTTATAATAAGTACTTGGTATTTATTCAGGAAAAAAAAAAATCAGTTTGGCGCATGGAACAGTGCTAGCAAAAGCTGAAAACGTATTATATATGAAATTATAAATCATTACTAGGCAGAAAACTGACATTAACACTGTCATTGAAACAGCGAAAAAAAAAATAATAATAATAATAAGGGACACTAGGTGAAACATGCATGTAATGAAAGTAATTGGACCAGGAGGTGATTTTTCACATATGTGCTATTTAGGGAAGGACAGTCCTGATGATTTTGATCATGCAAGACTACAGTTGCAATTAGAGGAACATAAGAATCTTGATAACCTAAAGTTCAGGAATTAGTTCCTCAGTGGCATGAATCAGTATACTTATACCTTTTTTTCTTTTTCTTTTTTCAGCATTCCTCCTTGAGTTCAGAGCATGATTCACATGCCAATTAGCACAACTAAATTTATGGAAAGAGGAAAAGAAGCACAATTTTTCTGAGTATATTTAATTTTGTCAGAAGCTGAGATAATTCTTCACTATTTTCTGTAATGTCTTGTTACAGTGTGTTTTGCTTTCATTTCATATGCTTAAGAGCCTTTGTCACCTAATCACAGAGACTGTATAATAAGACTGTGTGAGAAAAGCATTCTCAATTTAACTGTTCAAATTGATAGTATTGTAGATATTATTGATAACCCACACTGTGTCATGACTTAGTGCTTTGCCGTTGTTTACTATATGTGAAATTATAGCTATTAAGGTTACAACAGGACTGTTATGAAATATGTAAACATTCAGGTGAAATGCTGAACAATTAATAAATTCCAGATTTACTGGAAGAGAATGATGATATTAACTAAGGTTTAATATACATTCATATGCATAAAGGAATTGGAATAGGCTGGAGTAAACAGATGAACTCATATGTTCACCTACTCAATATAAAAACTGTTTCCAATTCTGGAAACTGGTTTCACTTACAGGACACTGAGGATTGTTGTAATGTACAACTGGCTGCAATAGCCTTAGTGGCCAGCTCTGGAAGCAATGCTTAGCATGGCCATAGTGTGGTCCCTGAGCTGCAAGAAGACTGCAAGGGGGTAAAAGAAAACCAGAAGTCTGGTAATATTTTCTTCTAAGACTGTGAGATCTAGAATACCTTTATGTAGAAAAGTGGAATACATTCAAATATGCTTTGAGAAGGATTTTAAATTTAAATTAAATATATTTCTTCATGTTACACAGCACACTCATCTGTTGCACTGTTAGAAACAAACAAACAAAAAATGTTATTTCGTACTTAAGAATTAAATGGCACATTTTCTGGTCCATAAAAGTTTTGGGAAAGACTGTTGGCAGATGTGTACAAGATATACAACTGATCTAATCTGAGAAGGCATCTATGGTGTTATGCTGTTTTATGAGAGTATCTTCAATAACAGCTTTTTGGTGTTTAGGTGTTCTTGTGCAATATGTCTGCACCATATGGCAAACATACAGGATTTCACTGTGGTGGTGTTGGCCTTTGGTGGCCACCAGATATGCATAAAGCTTCTTTCTTATTCCCCCTTCCTCAGCAGGGTGGGGGAGAAAATACAATGAAAAAGCTCATGCACAGAATAGGGAGAACAGTCACCTATTACCATAATAATTAAAACAGACTTGACTTGGGGATGATTAATTTAATTTATTGCCCATTAAGAGAGTAGGATGTTGAGAACTAAAATCCAACTAAAACCACCTTCTTTCTACCCCTTTATTTCCCAGACTCAGTTTCAACCTTGATTCTTTTACCTCCTCCTTTCTCCCCTAGCAGCACAGGGGAATGGGTGATGGAAGTTATGGTCAGTCCATAATGTTTTGACTCTGCCACTCCTTCGTAACTCTCCTCCCCTGGTCCAGCATGGAGGCCCTCCAAGGGGATGCAGTCCTTCCTGAACTGTTCCACTGTAGGCTTACCACAGGCTGCAGTTCTTCAAGAACAGACTGTTCCAGTGCAGGACACCACCAGCCAGGTTTTGCCAGGACTCTGCTCCTAAGTTGGGCTGTCCACAGGTTGCAGTTTCCTTCAGAGCACACCCACTTGCTGCAGCATGGGCTCCTCCTTGAACTCTAGTGTGGATACCTGCTCTGGTATGCTGTACTATGGGCTGCAGGGGGAAAACCTGTGTTACCATGGTCTTTTCCATGGGGAATTTCTACTCTGGTGCCTGGAGCACCTCCTTCCCCCTCCTTATTCACTGACCTTGCTGTCTGCAGAGTAGTTTCTTTCACATTTTCTCACCCCTCCCTTTCAAAGCTGCCTCACAACATTTTTTTCCTTTCTTAAGTATGTTATCACAGACCCACAACCAATGTTAATTATTGGCTCAGATTTGTCTGTATGTGATCCTCTGGGGCTGGGTGGAACTGGCTGTGTCTGATGTGGGGTGGCTTCTGGTCTCTTATCATAGAGGCAACTCATACAGTCCCCCGTGCTACCAAAACCTTGTCATGTAAACCCAGTATAGTTATAGAATTACAGAAAGTCTTGTATTTTGAGAGATATTAGAGATCTTCAAGGTCAAACCCTCTGCCATGGGCAGAGACACCTCCCACTAGACCAAGATGCTCAAAGCCCCATCC
Source organism: Stictonetta naevosa (assembly GCA_011074415.1). Classification (NCBI taxonomy): domain Eukaryota; kingdom Metazoa; phylum Chordata; class Aves; order Anseriformes; family Anatidae; genus Stictonetta; species Stictonetta naevosa. The sequence continues at coordinate 126,904,016 of CM021697.1, forward strand.
AACCTGACCTTGAACACTTCCAGGGACTGGGCAACCACAGCTTCTCTGGGCAAATTGTTCCAGTGCCTCATCTCTCCCTGAGTAAAGAATTTCTTTCTTATATCTAATCTAAAGCTACCCTCTTTTAGTTTACACCTTTACTCTTTGTCCTACCATTACAGCCCCTAATAAATAGTCCATCTGCAACATTCTTGTAGGCCACATTTGGAAGTCCATTAAAAGTTCCACAGTCTTCTCTTCTCCAGGTTGAATATCCCCAGCTCTCTCAGCTTGTCTCAATAGGAAAGGAGCTCCAGCCCTCTGATCATCCTCACGACATCCTCAACCAACACGTCCATGTCCTTCTTATGCTGGGGAATCCAGAGCTGAATGCAGTAGTCCATCACAAACAGTTCTGGCAGGGAGCTTGCAATGACTAATTTATCAAGCTTTATGACGCTTTCCTTTTTCCTGCTGTGTCTTGCTTCTTATAACTGAGTAGGTCAGCCAGTTCACTCCCAAGTCTCAAGTTGGAGTCTAATATACTGAAACTTTACATTAGCCATCATTACCTTAACTAAACACTCTTTTATTTCCGAGGAGAAGCTAAATGATTTGTGTAACAAGCTAAAACAAAAAGGGTAAAAGCAAGTGTTCTTTTCCAATGATAGAAAACTTGCTTTCAGAAACTGTTTGTCCCATTTCCAGATGTCACTCCTGCAAGTATCTTCTAGGGTAGTGTGTTTAAATAATTTCTATCAAGTAGTTTTACAAGTTTTTAGTGGCAAAGTTTCAACATTTCCTTTTCATGGCCACTCTACAGTAAATGTCACAGTCAGGGTGCTTTTCATGATAAAAAGTCTTTACGAGCCAGGAACAAATAAACCATAATAAAGTGACTGCATATCTAATTACATGCCACTTAAATGATTCACAAATGACACACTTGTAATAAAGTTTTTATATTTTGAGATTTTTAATTTACAAGCTTGTCACTTGTAATTTAGTCATTTTGTTCAGATAGGGTGAAAAATTGCTTAAGGTTCCTCTAATTGCCAATTCTTATTTATCAGTTTTAATTATGCATAATACTTGTATTAAATATCACATACACACAGAGCAACCTGTGGTACAGAATTTAAGAAGGTGAGTTCTGACTGTAAAGAATCTTGGTAGATTGAATACGGTGAATATTAAAATGAAATGATCCAAAATATTTTCTTTCTTTAAGAGAGATTTCTTACTGCACTTGGCAAGAGTGTATACACTTATAGGATGTCCCATTGCCATTTTAGTGAGAATATTACTTCCTTTCTAGTCATACAGGGTTAGAAGAAAGCTGATAATTAGAGAACTATTGAATCATTTTATATCTGTGAAACTCACTACTCACACTTCTTGCTGAGTAAATAAATGCTATTGGAAAACTACAGTTGAGAAAATCTTGTGTGGAAGGCTGCCTGGACAAAAGACCTCTGCTGACAATCTTACAAGAAAGAGGTAATTAGTTACTCTTGTAGGGATCAGTTTACAGGCGTTTTTGGTACAATCTGGGTAACTTTTTTTCTTTTTTTTTCTTTTTTTTTCTTTTTTTTTTTCTTTTTTTGTTTTTTTTTTCAAATGCTGTTATACTCTTCTTAGAGGTAAAATAGTGTTCCTACTAACACTGCATATGCTCTGCTGATATGCTCAATTGGTCCCTTTGGCTAGGCTGCCCCTGTCAGTGGTAGGAGGAAAGAATATTGGAAAAAATTCAAATAAAGAGGGAGCAAACTGGCCAGCAGTGGTTTCCTGTTAGCACAAAGGTTTAGAGTAAATATCTTGTTTACCATTGGTTCTTCCCTGTAGAACAGTAAAGGTTGAGTGGAAAAGGCAAGAAAAACTTGGTCATTGTCATGACAAGAATGGAATGGAGATATTGCAGCGATCACAGTGAAATAAGGGGGTAAATATGGAACTAGCTGGTGAAAGCACTGAGAAGAAGGCTGGACTCCAGACTGGTATCTTGGGAAGGTTAATATAGACACTTGCTAATTTAGTTTTCTCTGAACTGCTCTTTATTTTCCCTGACTCTCCATAAAGTTTTGTTTCCTTAAATCTCTTTACTCACAAACAAAAAAAAATATAGTTTGTCATGGGTGGCCATGAGTCATTTCCTTGCACAGCTCATTGAGTGAGAAATTGAGCTCATGCGCATTCTGCCCAGCTTTAGGTCTCACTTGAATGCTGTCTGGGCCATTCTCTATTTTGCTCTATTCTGCTGAGATTGACAAAAATAGTCCAAATTTTTATTTATTTACTTATTTTCTGACATGGAAACACTTAAGTTTGCCATGGATGCCTCTCTGGCTTATTCCAAGAAAGTAAAAGCAAAGGGCTATGTGATGGCAACACTGCTTGTTCACTAATATTCTGTCAAGGACCAGGGCCAGGAGGAAAATATGATATTCTGTTACTGGTATTGAAAATACAAAGTTCTCTACTTAGCTGTTTCACCTTCACTTTACAGGCCTTATTCTTCCACAGCCTTTTCACTTTAAAGCTCTCTGTTTAAATTGTCTGTACTTGAATGATCAGCTCTTGGAACACAATACCATTGTTAAGCCTTACAAGAAAAGAATTGCAATTTTGCTTGGTTAGAAGGGGCTGTTCTGAGTAGCATGACTCAGTGCTGAAACTCTTCTCCTCAAGGGCTATTTCTGAAAGCCCTTCATGTGCAGAACTCTGTCTGTGTGCCCCATAATTTCAGTCCACAGTAATTGCACTCCATAATTCCTAGCAGAATTTTTCAGAGAATTTATTTGTATTGATTAAAAAATTGAGAGGCCCATAATGTTAAATTGGAAGGTTACATTTCAAGATTACAGTCCGTGACATTTTAAAAATATGTTAAAATAGAAATGGTACCCCTACTATGGTGTCACAGAACTATAACTTGTAATGTGAAGTGATAAATCACAGTTCATGTGTTTCTTTCAGAAACAGACAACATTAAATGTTCAGAGAGAGAACTGAAATTAAAAACTGATAATTATTCAACATGATGATTAGTATAGAGGATGACTGATTTTTATTTTTGATCTAAAGTAATTTTATCTTAATAAGAAAGGATGTGGTTGTTTTTTGTTTGTTTTTGAAAAAGGTTAATACCACAATTAACTTAAATTTAGTTATTTTCTAGATCTTAATGGTATATATTTACATTTTTTTTGCATGTATCATAACTCTTCAACAAACAATTATTTGAGGTAAAAGCACACAATCCAGAGTTGACATTTTTAAGAATCAACATACACACCAAGAGTTTCAGCAGTAAATATCATTCCATATTCTTAAAAACTCCTAAATCACCTAGTAGGTTGAACATCACTGAAAGGGAAAAAAAAAAAATCTACTAACACACCATAATGCTGACAGGTAAAACAATTAAATTAATTTTGTGTTATGATATCTTAGTCCTATAAGGACTGTATTTGTCAGGTAGTTTCACAGTTTGGTGTTAGTAACTGCTGAATCTGTAGTCTGTTTATAGTCATTTATTTATAGTGAGACTGTGATTACAGAAGAGAAATCAGTTTCTTAACATAACCATAGTAAATACAGTGTTGCAAAGATTTAATCTGTTCTTGAATATAATCTACAGCCCTAATATATAGATTATAAAGTTCCAGAAGCTTTGAAAATAGACGGCTTCCAGGAATTTACCAGAACTAAATTTGCTATGAACAGATTATGATATATATATATATATATATATATATATAAAAATGTGGGGAAAAAAAAAAAAAAATGATGTTTGTGAATTAAGGTACCTATAACCTCTCCCTGGCATTGGCAGAAAGGAAATCTGCATTTAGAGGTATTTTTATCCTGAGATTACATTTAATAAGTGCTGTTTCAGGAGCCAAAATATGGGAAAAAAAAATGGGTTTTTCTCCAGAAGATAGATCCAGATTTAATGTCTGCATTTTCTTTCTGCTTGTTCTTATTAGTGCAACAATTCCTCTGGTCTCTGAAGATAATATTACTGCTATGCATGGCTTTGCAAACACAGTAAGACTACTGATTCATTATTAGAAACTAGCCTGAGACCATGTTGCTTAGTAGCACCTTTCTTACTGCATTTTATCGAGATATTTCAATAACAACATATAAAACACTGATTCTCTACTGCTAGCTGGCATATCTGTGTACCACCACCAGTGGGCAATAATGGACTTTTTATTCTCATCTTGAGGCTAAAATGTATCCATGAGAGGAGAAGAAGAAATAGGAATCTTTATCATGTCTGAGAGCTATTAATTCTTAGCTAAAATTGCCCTGTTTCTTTTCTTTGTACTGCCTTCATGGAGCATGACTATCTCTCTATCCAGCATTAGATGCCTGTATAATGTTAACTATAATCAGTTCTTTATAAAATCATCTTTACTCTGCTCCTCTTCTTCTCATCTAAACTTTTATTGCTATTGTAGAAGCCCTGCAAAGTGCTGAAAGTGTGACAAAAGCTGCAGCCAATACAATGAGCTAAGCACTTTAAATGAAGATAATGGAAGAGAGGAAAGGGGTGAGGGAGAGGGAAAAGCTACATGAAATGATGTCAGAGAGATGGAAATCTTGGTCAGCCTTGAGTCTGCTTTGTGACATATCTGTATGCCAGTGCCTATAGCTATAGGTGTGATTCAATCTCTCAGCCCTGCTGCTTAGTTGAACATATGTGCTGCTTGATGAACAGTCCTATCAAATTTGGTTTTACTTCCTTGGATTCCAGCTATATCTGAGACATATCTGGGCTCTCATCCCATCTAAAGCATATTTTACTATTTATGATTGAATCATAGTCTCTCATTCCTCCTTATTGAGTTCTTCTTGAGGGACAGCTTAAATAAGACCTCTTATATAAGCAGCAGTGAGTACATTGACAAGAACAAAACCCAATTAGCACTGTGCACATAGAGTAAGAAATATTTTTGACTTGCCAAAACAGGTAGCAACAATGATTAAATCATTGTATTAGTAGAGATGTGGACCTTACAGTCACTACTGGCAGAGTTTCCAGCAGAAGTATTATGGAAGGGCAGAAACACTGCAACCAAGAAGCTTTTGTATCCACTGCAGTATAAGTGTGCTACTGAGGGGAGCATAGCCATGTAGCCAGGGTACAGCATTCACAGCTGGGGGAACTTCAGGATGGCTGTTTCCTGGTAATCCACAATAACTGACAAGTTTATTGTTAGGTGTTAGTTATTTAGGTATTTTAGTTACTCTTCTATAGGCATAATTTTTAAGGTTTTCATTATATTTAACAGCATTCCTATTGGGAGCCTTATGGTGGTAATACTCTCTGTTGGATGGAAGTGTATGAGGAAAGAAAGGATCACAAAGCAATAGGAGTTAACATTGAAAGTTTCTTTTTGTCCCTGCTTAATGAGATAAGATGGGACAGCCAGACTATACACTCCATCCTAGATCTTGGAATAGTTACCTTGGCTCTCTAATCCTATAGGAAATTTGTTAAGAACTTTCCTGTTTCATCTGGAAGTTCCCTGACTACCTCTCTTGCATACATTGTGCTGAGATACTGAAAGCAGTGCCCAAGGTTGGAGGCAGTGACCATGAATATTTCAAAATTTTGGTCTTAGCATAGCTACTGGCTGCAAAATCATGGTTGTTTTCTGGGTTGTGAGAGAGTCGTATGTTGCCTGCATAAAGCTCAGAGCCCAGTAGGCAAGAGCCAGGGTGGACATTTACTGGATTTTGTAATCTCATTTGGAGCTCAGAGCTAAAAAATGTGTCCAGGAAAAAGGTAGAATTATTAATATTAATAATAATAATAGCAAACTAGATATTCCAGGAATCCCTGGAAAACCACTAAAATGTGACTAAATTAAGAGGACTGGATCTCCCTCTACTGGTATTAAAAGGAACCTACCTACTTGACAGAAAATTAGGATCTCAGAGCTTCCATTTTAACTTCTCTTCCTTTCTGGGACTGAACCCCTAAAATTGGAAGCTAGTGAAAGGGGACAGGATACATCGGGGGAAAAAAAAAAAAAAAAAAAATAGAGGTGGAATTATTACTAATATATACCCTACAATTATAGGTGCAAATAAGCAGCAGAAGAGGGGGATATAATTTAAAATATTAGAAGGAACTTTACCACTTTACCTGTGTTCCATTATAAATGTGCTGAACAAGGGAATCATTAAAAAAGAGAGAAAAAAAAAAAATGCTGGGTGTTCTCTCTCTTTTCACTCTTTTTTTTTTTTTTTTTGATGGCTTTGGAAATGAATAAACATCACTAATTCACTGAATTAGCTGAGGCAGCTTGCTTCAGAGGTTCTCTTGGGATATGTACAGTTGCATAAGGTTTTGATTTATCAGTAGATGATTCTCATTTTAAAGCAATATGTTTATAGTTTCCTACTTACTGGTAAACTTTTCATTTGATCCATACTAAAATAGCCTTAATAAACAACAGACTTACTGGTAAACTGTTCATTTAATCCATACTAAAATAGCTTTAATAAACAACAGATTGTAAAGAGATATGGAAGAAGAAGAACTAGATATCGAGGTAGATTTTGTAATAAATAACTTGTTGTAATTATGTGTATATTTATATATGTTTAGGAAGATGCTTGAAGGGGGCAAATAGAGAAACATTTATCTGGTATTAATCATGTAATTAACTCCAGTGTCCATCAAAATTGAAGTTGGGAAAACACTGTAAAAAATATATTCAGAAATATTCATTCAAAATCTCCGAGAGAATATTTCTTTATATATATTAAAGAAGAAGAAAAAAAAAAAAAAAAAAAAAAGACTATAATCTGAATCATCTGTGATGTAAACAAGCTACATGCAAATATTCTCTCAGACACTCATTCACACAGGAAGATTTCTGCAAAGCCATTTTGAAAGCTCTATGTAAGCTTAATAATCATATGATCAAAGAAACATGCGATTTAGGAGATTAATTGTACAGCATGAATATCAAACATAAGCTCCTACTATTCAAACAATAACTCCAGGTCATATATAGGCTATGATATGCTTTCACTAAGCATTCATCAAATAACAAGCTAAATGTTATTGAATGAAAATAACAAGGAAAACAGTTCATGAATAGCCTGTTTTACAGAAAACAGAATTTCCTTAAAGACAATGTGAATCAGTTAAATATGGTGAGAATGTACAGACTACAGGCCATGAGTTTTATTTGGTGTGCTTGCTGCACAACCATAAGTCCTGCTGTGACCAACCAACAGCCTGCCTTCCTGTGGGTAAGAGGGGCACAATGTACTGCGACAAGCTCTGATCTTTCTCTGAGCACAGCTGCAGCATCAGTAAGAAGGGCAAGCTACTGGTGACTGGCTGCAAACAGTAATATAGTTAAGATAATTCAAAGTTCAGTCTACATGGTTCCCTATTTTAACTCCTCTTTCCTATCTGCAGGGAAATGTGTAGACTTGTTAATTTGCATCTACAGCAGCTCTGCTGACTTCCTTACTATTCAAACTCTCAGACACACAAGATATATTGTACACCCATACCAAAATAATATTTTGATTATATTTGATGGGAACAGGAATTTAATGGCTTGCTTGAGAAAGGTTGTTTTTTTGTCTGACCAAGTAAGATCTTCTGCACCTCGTAGCAAGGCAAAGAAACAATGAACAAGCTGTAGTTAAGGAGATCAATTCTTAGCAGTTCAAAGCAGCTAAGCTCTGCCTGAGAACTGGGGAGAGGGTGGGTAATAAAAAGGAGCTGTGCATTAAGTACATACTGGAAAAAGTTCTTGGCTGAAAATAGGCAGATATGTAGCCAGAAAAGGATTCTATCTCATATAATTATTCCCCAACAAATGTGTGTGTCAGGACTATAAATCTCCTTACCAGACCTCTATACCTCAACATGAAATATGTAGAAAGACATGCATATGGAAGTTAAGTTTAAGCAGAACAAAAATCTAGATATAGATCATTGCCCTTCATAAGATAATCAGAAGCTTTAAATTAAGAACTTGAGGGTGTAATGTGCTGAAAAGATGTCAGTGCACTTACATTACCCAGAGAGTGTAGAGATTGATGAAATTTTAGAGGTCATTGTTATAAATGAAATTGCCTTTACGAGGGCATACTCTGTATGATTTTTTTCCCCAGGGGACTAGGTTTCTGTATTAGTTTTCCCAGGAAAACAAACAAACAAAAACAACAGAAACAACAAAATCTTAGTGAAATGTTTGGCAAAATATATATATATGTAATTCCAATATGAAATGTAAAACAAGAAAAACAGTGTAATGTAAAACAAGGAAGTACTTTGTAGGCACTTCAAGATTAAAAACAAGATATGACACAGACTCTCGAAGTGTGATGATGTACAACTTACCTTACAAGGACAATTCAACGGGCCTGGACTGCAATTCAGTATCCAGTCTCAAACTCCAGCATCCCATATATATCCTGTGATGAAAGTTGGGTTTCTCAGAATAATTCTGTACAATAAGTAAAGAGCTGCTTAGAGTTATCCCATAGGAAGCTGCAGTAACCAGGCTGTACTGATATCTCCCTTTCTCCAGAAACATGCAGGGGAACTGACTTTTTGTGGTTGGGGATTATAGCTCTGCAAATTTCTTGTAGACAGTTATCTGCAATTTTGCTTTGAATGTAACAAACACTGTGAGAGTAAGCATAATTCTAACCGTCTTCCAGGTTCAGAAACAGACCCTTGTCCTATTCCCTGGTGTGTGTATGAGTGACTTCAATCACACTTTTTCCTGCCTCACTGGAGTACCTTTGCTATCACAGTTACGGGTTTGTGAAGAGAGGTAAATGTTTTTCAGAGTTCCTGCTACAGCTGAGCTCTTATGCAGCTGTGAGTATTCAACTCATTGGTGGGTGAGCATATTAATCATTATTATCTGTTATGAAGGTGGAGGACCTGGGCACAAGGAAAACTAGAAGCTGTATTAGTGAAGTGTATTTTGAACAGCAACTTGATGAAAATCAGAAATAATCCTTAAGGGCCCTTTCTTATTTAGAAACAGAAACAAGCATTCTAATAGTAACAGCTTTCTCTTCTGCATTGCAGTCAAAAGATGCAGTTTGCAAGTACACCCTGCTGACTGGTTTACAGCAGTAGCTCAGTCACAGTGTACCTGGCACAGTGTTTCCTGGTAAACTCTAGTCTACCTCCTTTGCTTAAAAAATCCAACACCACGCTACACTCTCCAACACTCGCAAGTTCAGAAGCCATACAGGTCATTTTTACTCTTTCACTTGGTGATACCAAGCATTTTGGTGATGCCAGAGTTCAAGTGGGATAGGGCACTATATTGAACTGATGAACCTTTCACATACAGTTGTTTTTTTGTGGGTGTATAATGGCATACCAGATATTTATAGATGGCTGAAATAGAAGAATAATGCTCATAATCTTTCTCTCTTCATCTAAAATATAAGCAATATTGGAAGGCTCTGAAGCTGATGAAGATCCCCCAAAGTCTATTCAAAACCACTTCGTACATTCCAGGTTAAAAATAAGCTTCATATATTCTCACTTTGTGGCATAATTTATCCTATTGAGATCACTCTATAACTTCAGCTTCATGTTTGTGCATTACACTTTCCATGGAAATATCATCTTTCTGTACTGAAATGCAAAAATATATTTTCTCAGGTCTGATGTGGTGTCCATTGTCATATCCTTCCAAGGTGGAACCCCTCAAGCAGTTTTACCTCACATCTAGTTTACAATGAACTAGCACTTTATCAGTGTGTGGATCTCGTGTGGCTTTGAGTAGCTTAAATTCTGGGAAGAACACTGACACACAATAATTACACAAAGAGCGTTTTCAGTTGTATCAGTTTTATGTGTTTCCCTGTATGATTTCAATTCCATCTATGATATATTATTGCCACTTCTCTGTTAATTAAAAAACAAACAAACAAAACTAATTTCATTCTGATGGTTTTTGTTTGTTTTGTCTGTATGCTTAAACCCTACTCTTCAGATACTTCAGCACATAGACTTTTTGACTCAGAAGTTCTGAGCCAATAAGGTACCTTGCCATGTGTGACCTGGGTGCAGGCAGCAGCCCTTCTCTCAGGATTATACAGGAGCTTATCTGTGAAAGTGAAGGAGCTCCAAACTGTGAGAATTATTGCTGATTAAGTAGATCAGTGTCACTGTCTGGGGCCAAGGCCAAAGTAACCATTTATCATGCCAGGGAAGCTACACTTTCCATGCTTCCTGAACTCCACCCTCTATGTCTCCCTAAAAGTAGGAAAAATGATTTTTCCCATGTCTGTGAGATTTAAAATCTCTTGAACTGGTGTATTGCTGCAAAATAATCCCTTGACATTAGAACAAACATAGTTTTGTTAAGAAGGTACAAGTGAATTAATCTCAACAAATGCATTTTTTGATTTATCTTTGTCCATGGGGAAGAAACAAGTAACAGGGTTTAACCTCTCTTGCTTTAGTGTCTGAAGAGTGATGAGTTATGTGAACTTGCAATACTGCAAATTCCTACAAGAAATTTTTAAGTATTGAATGCAGGAAATATATAGGAGGATAGAACAAATTCTTAAGATGCGCAGGAAATCAAAGATTGACAAAAGTGAAACCATTTGCAGCCAAATGATATCTAGGGCAAGACCTCTGCATAACTATGCTGATATAAATGTGGTGATTTTGGGGAGGATATTTCAGTTCTTACTAGCTACAGTTTCAAAGATATAGAAAGTACAGTGGTATTGCTGTGGTCAGGTTTTGTAAGGGAAGAAACATGTAGTAGGGTAAAATAACTGAACATAGGAAGTTTTCTACAATATGTGACTCAGGTAACTAGAGTTTCTCTACCATCATCTCTGAGACTGAAAGAAACCTGTCTATACTAACACAATCTTACTACCTGTTAAGTTAACCTCAAAGTATAATAAGTAATCACAAATCAAATAAGCAATAAATAAACAATGATTTTCATGTTTATGAAATCATATGAAACCAGGATTATAAAACAAAAGCATTTGTCAATCTGCACAAAATCACTTACTTGTTCTGGAGACTTGAACGAACAGTATTTCTTGTAGCTAAGACAGAAACAAATCAGTAGTGGTGGATATTAACCCAAAGGTGCCTCTTGTTTTCTTAGTGGTATCTTATAAGTTAGGATTTCTTCCTGTTGTCATTTTGATGGAAACAACACCAAAAGAAGTCTGTTTGAAGACTAGAATGCTATATTATTTTGTTCTTTTCTCTGCCCAATGTGAGAAAAATAATGTGTTCTGGGAGTATATACTGCTGCAATGCATACTGAAAAAATCATATAAGAATTCTGAATGCTGCAGCTCCATACTAGGATGACCCTATTGAAACAAGTGCAGTGGTGAATTACGCAGCAGTAGCATACTATAATAACACCATATTGGTTTTGGCTCTGGAATATAAAAATGTCTTAGAAGCTGGAAGAGACATACTCTGCAAACAAAAACATTAAGATGGACTCAGGGTCTGAGATATCTTAGCTGTTTTATAATGGAAGATTGTCATGCAAGGAGCTGTAGCCAAACCCCCTTTCTCTGGAATCCAGGAGTGAATTAAAAGCATGATTTGACAAACAGCTGGAACCAAGTAGCAAGTCATAACATACTTTTGAGTACTGAAATCTGACTATTAGTAGGTTGCTGAATGTTGGTACAAGAGAGGCACACTGTTAACCTTGTGTAAACTGTCAGTTAATTTTAATTTAATGAGGAAAAGTAGTCTCACAAAGAAACAAAATAAAACAAAAAAGCATAGCTTTATTTATCTTGTATTTATTTATTTGTTTTTGCATTAGGCATGGTACTAAGTTATGATTTGAAATGAAAAGCAAGGATCAGTGACTATATTTTCTGTACTAATTTGGCAGCAAAAGGTGTGACAGAGGAATTTTATTTATACACTTGGAGTGTACTTTTGCCAATAATCTGCCTAGTGTGTTTGTACCTAGGGCATCTTCCTCATTAATAGAAAAGTGTTTTTCTGCCAGCTTGCATTGCAGTCACTTTATCACCATGCTCAGCCATTTACTAGTGCTGTTTGATTTCATTTTTGTGAATTTAAACTCTGGATGTGTTTTCACATTGAGCTTTGTAAATCTATTTTTGATGGCAAGAAATTTCTTTAGCATGAAACTACAGTAAACGGGTTTTTTAGCTCTTATAGCTTGTTGTGTACAGGTTTTTTCTCTCTTATCTTTAGCAAAAATCTATCCCTCATGCTAATACTCACAATTTCTCTTGTCATACTAAAGATACCCAGCAAGACCTTTTGGGCAGAAGAAGAAAAAGCAAGTACTTTCATATAGTAATGTCTTCACAGACCAAATTTATCCTGTTTTTTTGGACAGCTTCCTCATTCTTTTGCACTCTCAGAAATTGAGAGATTTTAAAGTATGACTTTTTTTTTTTTTTTTTTTTTTTTTTCCCAAGAGATTTGACAGCATACTTGGACATTTCCATGTTTTTATCATATCTTATAACTACCTGGAATCTAGAAATTCTCTTTTATTCTTACCAAAGTGTTCTCATGACCAAAAAAATATTATTTAGATAGATTCCTTCAGAGTGTGAATAACTATGTGTAATGTTGAATCTTTCAGATCTGAATCCCTACACACCATTTTGCTAATGCAACAGTCTCATATGTGCAAAATTCTAGTTTAAATTGTAGCTACCTTCATGTTAAAACCTCATACAAGAGCTGCTGTGGAAAAGTCCATGTTTAATATATATGTATCTGATGTTGTTACAATTTCATACACCTGTGTCACAGTGTTTTCATGAAGTGTTTCTTCATTTTATCCCTGTGCACGCAGCCGGAGAAACGTGGTCAGAAATTCTGACACCCTGAAAATGGGCTTACATCACAGTAGGGGAGAATTTGAAAGACAGAAAAGTGGCTCCTCTTTGTGGAAACTGGGCAACCAGATTTGAAAATCTCTCCATCAGTGTTCATCTTTGCTGCCAAAGCCAAGCTCCATGATTCCTAGTTCTATTTAGAAAGTAAGGACGAGCTTGGAGGATGAAATGATCTGTGTTCAGGCTAAATCATGTGAGATATACTTTAGTTTCACATGCTTTCTTGATGTAAGATTCATTAATTTGAGATGTGGAAGATAAGACTAAGGAAGGGTCTGAGGCCTCCAGCAAGTGCTGGGATAACAACTGAAATCATGACTCTGTGAATGTCGCCAGTGTATATTTGGAAAAGCAGCTGGATTTGTGCTCATCTTGTGCTTGTCTCAGTTCATTAATACATTTTTAGGCATGTAGATTATTATAATTTGAATCTAAAGGCACCAAGTGGATTTATTTGAAGCAGCTGACTTTATTGCTGTTGCTATGTGTTAATCCTAAAATATCTGACGATTTATATGACTTACCTGATGGAAATAGGTGGTAACTTTATAAAGGAGCATGTCAAATTATGGTGAGTCAGGATTTCTGGTAACTCTTTACTAAAATATACTAAAATACAAATTCCTAGAACTCTAATTTTGTAATAGTTGTAGAAGATGGTTTTGACTATAGATTAATCTCACAAGTCGTCAGAATCCTAAATAATGCTATATATGAAGACCATGTATTTAAATTAACATTTATATAATGAATCTGGACTGCTGTGTTGCTCTAGCCCCACAGAGTATAATGACTTCAGTTTCCTCACAGGATTTGTGGACCACATCAATATGGTGTGGCAGAACATATGTTAAGGGATTGCAAGCAAATGTTGTGAGACACATCTGTGGACTGCAGCTGCATTTGAGAACAGATTGGCAGATAGCAGAGATAAAGGAGAACAGAATGATATTTATCTGGACTTGAACAAAACTTGTGAGAAGGTCCATCAGAAAAGATTGAAAAGAAAAGCTAGTAGTCACCAGATAAGAATAATCCACGAATTATGTATTGGGACTAATTAATCAAAAACAAAACAAAAAAGAAGAAGAAAAAGCTACTGCTGAATAGGAATGAAAGGACATTAGGAGGGCATTAGGTAAACCAAAACACTGTAAGGATGCTGTGGTGAAACAAAATTTACCAAGGACGCAGAAATATTTCATGTTACAGTTAAAGAAGGTAGTCAAGAAATATAGGACCTACTTATATGTTTGTTCTCTCTTTCCTTTTTGTTTGTTCTTTCTTTCCTTCTCTACTGAATAGGAAATTATATAAGAAAACAAGTAAATAAATAGGACAAATCTCAGTGGAAGCTGTAATTTCGCTCCCTAGCCTTTAAAAAAGTTAATATACATTACCAGATAATTCTGTTTGGGAAAAAAACAGAAAGGCTGTGTATCTCTTATTGATGGGATGATACTAATCTACTCAGTAAATATTGGGAAGAAATACCGTGCATGTGGACTCTGGGGTATTTGTTTCTTCAGAAGCATAGTCTATACAGGGGGAGCTCAGACACACTCTTCACATCAATGATTTTGGGATATAGAAAAGTTGAGTTGTGAAAACAGTCTTTCCAGTCAAATTTTCTCTCGGAGTGAGAAATGTTGTGATATTTACATGCACTGAGCCAGTCCTTGGATTTACTAAAGTCAAGGGAGAGTTATGCCATTGACTTCAATAGGATCAGGATTTGGCCTCGTGTTTATAGATCAGAAATCCTTTAAACAAACACTGCATCGTATTTACACAGATCACTAATCCACTCCTCTGAACCAAAACACAATTCTACTTTCCTTTTATGTTTGCTCCTTTCTCAAGCAACAGCAGCATTACAGAATTCAGCAAACAATGTCATTCTGTTACAGTAAACATGCTCTATTTTCAGTGAGAATGACTGCAAAAACCTCACCCTGGTTTTTATCTCCAAATATGCCAAAACAAAGTTTGAGAGCATCTGAACAAGCAAATACTTACATCCATTTTATTTTTTCCTTTTTAGTAAGTTGTGCTAGATACAGAATGTGTTTGCTGTTTTTAATGTTTATTCCTGATCATTTCGGGTTACACAAGATAACATTTACTTCATCTTTTAAGTAGCCTATAACATACTGTTACAATTAACAACTTTTTACTACTTTTTAGATATACTTTTTGAGATAGCACAATTATGAGCTTTAATAAATCACTTAACAATTGAAGAATATTTAGACTTCTGAAATAATAGCAATAATAAAGAATTCTCTAGGAGCAGGAATGAAAATTTTATGAATCTCTGTACTTTTTAAAAAAGTAACTTTAAATTATGTGATGACAAAAAGACCTTGTGACATAGCCAGTTTAATTGGTGCTTTAGTTGTTTCCTGTGCAGCCATGTAATTTTCCCAAATAGTTGTTTCTATAAAGATTCCCACCAGAGTCCTTTAGAAGTCACCTTTTTCTCTGCAGTCTCTCCAATGTTTTCTGTCCCTTTTCTACGACATTTATTGATTGTAATACACTAAGAATATTTTTCCTTGCTTACCTCATTTTTATTCTAGTGAAACTTTACCAATTTAATGACATTAGTTAATTGAATCTCTCACATGCATAAAGTCAAGCCAGAGCTTAAGTGATTTAAAGATATTGACCATATTTATTGACCAATAAAACTAACTGTATTAATTTTATTTGATCAGGCAGAGCAAGTATATGTATATTATTCTGTGGTCCTCTTTTCCAAAAGTGCTCTTTAAACTTAGTCAATCATACCTGGGAGACACTTGTCCAGAATTAAGGAAAAATGTTTTCTGTCATTAATCTCTACCTTTTTAGTTACATGTGAAATAACTCATAGTTTATCTGGCTTAGACACTTGTGCAGCAGCAAGTGATATGAAGTGGAGTTCTTAACCATTAAAACTCATATCTCTTTAACTGAGTTTAAATATATGAAAAAAAATCAGGTGTATGTATGTATAAGAAAATATAAACCCTCATTCCCCCCCCCCCCCCCAAAAAAAAAAAAAAAGAGAAGCCTAAAATTATCCATTCTTGCAATTTTTCTTTTTTAACATTTCAGTTCTGGTAACTAGTAAAGAAATGCAGGAAATGTTTGTCTAAATCAGAACTAAAGGCAAGATTCTCCCTCTATGTTTTTTTTTTTTTTATTATTTATTTCTCATAACTAAATCTAGTAATAAAAGAATAAAAGTAGGCAAAGATTGTTAATTAATCTTTGACTTGAAACACTTTTTGAAAGGTTATGAATTTTCCACCTTACTCATTCTTACTCTTTCCCCAAATCCTATATAAACTCATTTTTCTCAATGATTTTGTGTAATGCAGGGATAGCTTTACAGTTGTGCAAAATAAACAATTTTCCCATGGAAGCAGTTGTGACAGTAAAAATTGGGATAGGATGGATATTGATAAAAAGAGCAGAGATTTGTGCCAATCCACCAGGGAATGACAAAATGATAGAAGCAGAGTTACAATTATTAGCACTTGAATTCCAATGACGATGGAAAAAATTCCTATTGAACAGAGACTAATTCTGCCATGTTTGTGGCTGAAATACTCATTTTTTTTTTTTTTTAAAAAAAAAAAAAAACAAGTGTCAAGCATCTGTGACCCTAAAACATTTATTCTTCCTTTTGCACTCACTCAGTTGAAGCACCTCTTGTCAGTAGAATCTCAAATTAAGGGACTGATGTCAACCATTGTGTGTCTGAAGATGTCAGTGACATATGACCATAAATCACAATACATTGGCTACACTGGGATTTGCACATATGATGCATTTTGACTTTTGACTATAATTTCCTTTTTAAAAAAAAAATCATTGAAACCTATCGCGCCTTTGTTTTATTGTCTTCCCTTTTCATAGGCTTCACTCTACTTCACTTTGATTCATACTGTTTGTTGTTTTTTGTTTTTATTTTTCTTAGTGAAACAGAAAATAAATACCTAGGTCATGCAAAATGTTTATTTTCTCCTGTAAATTGCTTATTCACATTAAGCAATTGAATATTGTATAAAATGAAAACATTAATTTTTCCTTAAGGAAAAAGAATGAAAAAATGTGTTACAAGTACTGTCACTGGTCCCTTAGTTTTCTCCTATTCAAGTTATTCACTAAATTGATGTGAAATGAATTAACAAGTAGTTTTGGTCCTGACCAAACTGGCATTTTTATTCAAGGGGCCATGCTTTCATGTGAAAGAAATTTGTCCATCCCTACAGCTTTGGTCTTTATATACAATCCTGCTGTTCTGCTGTAGGGTTTGTTAGTTTTGTTTGTTTCCCTATCAATTTTCACAAAATCAAAATCAGTCAATGCAATTTCACCAGTAAATTCTTAAAAAAGACTATTGTACAATGTGATAGATAGGACATAGGAAATTCAGTCTCCAATTAAGAACTACAGTTAGTACCAGCAGCTGATTACATTGTTCTTAACATTTATATTAACATTACTTATTTTTTAGCATCTCTGTGGGTATATAGAGGGAGGAATTTGGGAAAAGTCTGCAGTAATGTCCCTATCCTACTATTCCTCTTGTGTTTCATTGCACAGCAGGTTGCATTGTTTGAATTTGCGCAGTTCATAGAATCATTAAGATTGGAAAAGACCTCCAAGATCATCAGGTCCAACCATCACCCTGCCACCAATATCACCCACTATACCATGTCCCTAGACACCATGTCCAACCTTTCCTTAAACACTCTCACAGACAGTGACTCCACTGCCTCCCTGGGCAACCCATTCCAATGCCTGACTGGTCTTTCTGAGAAGAAATGTCTCCTAATTTCAAACTTAAACCTCCCCTTGTGCAACTTGAGGCCGTTCCCTCTAGTCCTATTGCTGGTCATCTACGAGAAGAGGCCTACCGCCAGCTCCCCACAACTTCTTTTCAAGTAGTTGTAGAGAGCAATAACGTCTCCCGAGTCTCCTCTTTTTCAGACTAAACAAGCCCAGTTCCCTCAGCCACTCCTCATAAGACTTGTGCTCCAGACCCTTTACCAGCTTCATAGTCCTGCTCTGGACATGTTCTAGGGCCTCGATGTCCTTCTTGTACTGAGGAGCCCAAAGCTGAACACAGTACTCAAGGTGCAGCCTCATCAGAGCAGAGTACAGGGGGATGATCACCTTCCTGGTCCTGCCAGCTACACTATTCCTGATACAGGCCAGGATATCGTTGGACTTCTTGACCACCTGAGCACACTGCTGGCTCCTGTTCAAGCAAGCACCAACCACCACCCCCAGGTCCTTTTCCTCTGCACAGCTTTAGAGCCACTCTTCCCCAAGCCTGTATCACTGCATGGGGTTGTTGTGGCCAAAGTGCAGGACTTGGCACCTAGCCATGTCGAACCTCATCCCACTGGCTTCTGCCCATCAATCCAACCTGTCCAGGTCCCTCTGCAGGGCCTTCCCACCCTCTGGCAGATAGAAACTTCCCCTCAGCTTGGTGTTGTCTGCAAACTTACTGAGGGGGCACTTAATTCCCTCATCCAATAATGCAATAAACGCAATAAATGCAGCTCAGGAGAATCACCCTAGTCAATTTGAATGGCTACTCACAAGATCTGCCTTTTGGTACCAATGCAGTGAAACCACTTATCTAGTATATAAAGATATCTTAATGTGTTCTCTTGAAGAGAAGCCAGACAAGTCTGCTTTAATCTTGGGGCAAAACAGTACAAATAGGTTGAATCCCTGAAGAAAGTTATGTTCAGAATATATGCTGGTCTGCTGGGGAATTTCTTCTTCAGATTATATTAGCCAAACATATCTCTAAGCATTTTTTTTTTGATTTTTACATAGTTACTGTGAAATCCTGATGACAAATTATATGACACAAACAGAAACATTGTAGTGAATATTTGAATAAGACTTTGAGGTCTAGCTGTAGTGTTGTGTAAGCTGCTGTGCTCAAGGAACAGGGCAAAGAATGAGCAAAAGACTTCTGACTGCATACTCCCCTATTCTGTGCAGTACTCCCAAGGGAGCAGGGAAGCAGAACATCCACACAGAGCACATAATCAAAACTTATGTGCCGGTGAACTTCTAAAAAATACAAGTGACATCTTATAAATCAGAGGTTTAATTTGTGGAGCTAAAATTACCCAGAAGATAATGGCAAGAAAATGGCACTAATACAAACTCTGCTTGTAGAACTCCCACATGAATCCCTCTCCTTTTGTGCTCTTTGGAGTGCATCATCTACAGACATTCATTTCTGTAAGAATTACCTGAATATAATATCACAAAAGTGGTTTATCTCAGATAAAAAGAGATTTCTGTTGCTCTTTACCCCTCCATTTTACATCAACACATAAATATACAAACCACTTCTACAGCATTCATAGTATGTCCTGTCACAGTCCTCTGGCTTCTGAGATAACCAGCAGTGCATCCCACAGCACAGTGCAAGATAGATGGTAGGGTTGAAATGTGGTTGATAGTAGGATTCATTGCATGCATTCATATTAGGACTGGGGAGGTTGAGTAAAATTTTAGGGTCATGTAGCCTTAAAATGCTTGACCTGAGGTGAAATAAATCACTGCCTGTTCTTAAAGCTGTTACAGATAAGCCTTCTTCTGGTGTACTGCTGAGGTTTACCACAACTAGACTAAAGATTCTTTCACCAGACTTACCCAGCTCTTAGTAACTTGCAAGCTTCACAACTGTCATTTTGTATAAATCATTCCCTTCTACAAAAGAAAATGTAAATGTTATGCTTATGATATGAGGACTGACAAATCTTCAAAACTCCTATCCTCTTACATATTGCCATATCTGTATTTCAGATATAGATATACAGACCCAAAAGACTGTAAAACTGAGGAACAAATGATGAATTTGTCATTGGAATAGACTGGCAAGATCTCAATAGTAACAAATAAATTGAATTTATATAAAAAGGTCTATGATCATTAAAAGACAAAATCTCACTCCAGAGCCCTGGCATATTAAATTCAGCAGATCAGCAATTTCAAAGTGTTCAAACATATACAACAGCATTTGTAACATATGTTTCACTGATGCCAAGTAGCTTATTTACTTCTGTGTTAGTGTTTCAAAGACTTTATATGAAAGGGAACAGAAATATGATTGTATGCCACATGTAATATCCCTTGTATGGGAAACAGGCTGGTTTTAATGCCAATTCTTTAATATTTCAGGTAGCCCAATCAATGATGTTGAAACTGGTTTGCATCTGCCATAGAACCGTGTTCTTATGCACTGGGTTACATGTACATTTTTGGAGATCATAAAGCAACATTTCTGTATTGAACTGAAGGTAAAGTCGATTGAAAAATGCTACGGAAAGCTGGATGAGCCAATCTGGAGATTTCAATTCCGTGGCTAGATTAATTTTACTGTTTGAAACAAGTTATATATTTCAGTGTTGTATTGTACTTTCCTGTAAAGATGGCCAGAGTTGAATGCAATACTCTTGTTGCCCTCCCTGGTGTGTACTGTTTGCTGACCCACTTCTTTGTGCAGGCTGTAAATGTCTTTATCCTAGTAGTAATGATGGTTCTGCCTTGCAGAGGACCCATGGTTCTGATATCACAAATAATCTCAGCACATATGCTGGGCCCTTGGATTCTTTTATGCTGAAATAAAAAGATCAGCTCCTCCAGAGGGCAATTCAACTCTTTAGCAAACTTAATTATCCTCTTACTGTGCTTATATTTTTCTAAACATCACACAATATAAATCTGCTTATAACTTAGACCTCTGGGAGAGGTGTTCAGCACATAAAGGCAGGGCTTTCAAGGTATTTAAATGTAGTTATGGTGACCTGAGATGTAGTTACGTATCCATTTAAGAATCCTGAAAAACTGTTTCACAAGAAGCATCTGTCTCTATGTCTTTTATGCCTAATTATCCTTCAAAATTTGACCTACTTGCTATAAATTGTTCATTTATTTATAGTTGTTTCTGGAAATAGGTGATTTGTCTGTACAGAGCTGCAAGAACAGATTCATGGGTACATTGGCTTAATTACTTTCTTGATTATAGTATGTATTTATAGATGGGGAAGATAAAGGCTTTAAGAAGGATCTAGTAATAGGCAAGTCATTGATTCTATTTCATTTATACATTAGAGGGCTCAAAAGTACATAATCTGTTTATAAGGAAGCTAGGATGGTTCATTCATCTCATTCTCAATAAATAAATGTTCTCAGTATGAGGGGTTGAGGAAAGAAAACATTTCTCTTGATTTTTTTTTTTTTTTAATCAAAGTGACTTCCCCCTAGTTTTTATTGTTTTATCATTTATGTAGTAAGTCCTAATGACTCTTCACGTATATACAGTTTTACCCATTGAAATAATTTTCAAAGTTACTCCAAGGAAACAAAAGTTTTTGTCAGTTACATCCTGTTCTTGTGAGCATACCAGATAAAAATTTTTAAACTCAGTAAATTCAAATATTATTGGATTATTCACAAGATTATTAACATTCTATACAGAGAATATACATAAGAACTAGGTCATTATGAGTTAAAAATAAAAAGAAAAAGCGGGGGGGAGGGGGGCATAGGGGGCTATAACTAACTGCCGACTATGTTCTTTGAGAACTTCTGTTTCCAATCACCTCATTAGATCTCTTCACAGTTTGCTGGTCCCTAGGAAGTTTCTCTTTTTGTCACACCCAGGGTGTGCAGAGAAGCTCTGTTGATGGGACTGCATCAATTGCTGTCTTCGCTATGAAGTCCTGATGTGTTGAACATTTCTGCCCTTAGGAGAAACAGATGCTCTCTGGGAAAGGAGGAATTTCCCTTAGTTTGTCCCTCTGGAGGAATCCATCTGAACCCGTCAAAATTCTTAAATGAAGGCAGAAAACAAAACTAGAAGAAACATGTAAGTCATGCATCAACCACGGAGTCATTAAATCCTCTCTTGTAAAATAATATTATATTTTCCCCAAAAACAAATGAAGTGGGGAAAACCTAAAATATTTAGTCATATAAAATTAAACTCTGGAGAGGAAATATCATGTTCAACAGATCTTATTGGTGAAAATGCTTACGGATATATTGATAGGAAAGAATTTCAGGAGGAAAATCTTCTAGTAGAAAATTAATGAGTTAAATTTAGAATATATGTAAACATATTGATTTCAAATCATGTATTATGAAAACATTCTGTATAATTTGTTATTTATTTTGAAGTTGTTTATATCTATCAAATTAAAATTTAAAATGTTATTAAAATGAAACATTTTGTTTTTGTAAATTGAGATGAAACAGTCTTTTTCACCATGAGGACAGTTGAGCAGTGGAGCCATTTTCTCCAGTAGTTTGCACAGCCTCTAGAGGTTTTTGAAACTGTACTGGAATAGCCCAGAGCAGCTGGGTGTGACACCAGAGCTGGCACTGCTTTGAGCAGGCTGGGTTTGTATGAGAGACCTCCTAAGGTCCTTTAGTGATAATATCACTTTTGGGGAAGTATGAGCTGGGACAGTGAGGAAGGGAAGTCACCCTTTATGAGAGAGCAGTGGGGATGTGTGGATCTCTGCCTTGGGACAGGTGATGAGCCAGCTGAGAGCTTCTGAGTGAGGACTGTTAGCTAGATTAATGTCAGTGATGTTGTGGGTATCTGCTATAAACTGCCTGGTCAGGAAGATGTTCCCTGCTTTAGAAAGGAGGTAACAAGGCAAACAGCAGCACTGTTTAACATCTTCATTAACGATCTAGATGATGTATCTCTGTGCACCATCAGCAGGTTTACAGATGAATCAAAACTAGGAAGAGTGACCGATACACCAGAAAGTTGTGTTACCTTGAAAGGAGAATTGGCCAGATTCTTCTGGTTGTGTAGTTCATCTAGGGTATTATCAAGTCTTGCACCTGGGCAGGAATTACCCCAGGCACCAGTAGTTGCTGAGGGATGACTGGCTGGAAAGGAGCTCTGCAGAGAAGGAATTTGGATTCCTGTTGGACACCAAGTTGACCATGGGCCAGTGATGTACTCTTGTGGCAAAGAAGGACAACAGCACCCTGGGCTGCTTTAGGAAGTATGTAGCCAGCAGGGCAAGGGAAGTGATTCTTCCCCTTTCCTCAGACCTGATGAGACACACCCGGATGGCTGTGTTCAGTTGTGGACATCCCAGTAGAAGAGGGACATGGAGATACTGGATAGAGTACAGCTAGGAGACACAACAATGATTAAGGTACTGGGGCATCTCTCCTACAAGGAAAAGATGAGAGAGCTGGGACTGTTCATCATGGAGAAGAGATCTTATCAAAGTGTCTAAATACCTTATGGCAAGGCATACAGAAGATGAAGCTAGACTCTTTCCAGTGCCCTGTGAAAGGTCAAGAGACAATGAAACACAAGAGATTTTGCCTGAACATCAGGAAACATTTTTTTTTTTTTCATTGTGAAAGTGATTGATGACTGGAAAAGGTTTTCCAGAAAAGTTATGGATGTTTCCATGGGATGGAAAGTTTGTCTCTCAAGTAGTCACCCACAAACACTTGAGTCTTGATGTATTTATCTGACACATTGCTAATGCAAATTCACTTACCATTAAAATAACAGATTTGCTAAGGGGGAAGGCAGGAGAGAGCAATTCATTCCTCGATCTTTTCCACATCACTTCAAGAAGCATAATTTACCTCATTTGGCAGAGAAGTAGCTGAGCAACTATATCCATATCATGGCTGAATACTATCCTGAATCACTGAAAAATACTCTGATGACTGCTTAAGAGAAAAATAACAACAACAACAACAAAAAAAAGGTATTAAGCAATGAACATTATGTGTTATGCTGTTTGCAGTCTACTTTAACAATTTATGAATAGGAGTTAAGGACTTCTGTGATGTCTTGGGTTAATGCTGATGTATATCTTGCTGATCTTTCACTAAATAGTTAATCAGCTGAAGGTAGAAGGCAAAGGCAAAGCTTTCCAGTCTCCTTTTCTCACAGGGATGAGCTTCAAGGTTCCCAGAAGCCACAGTAAAAAGAAAGGTCATATATAAATAAATAAATAAATAAGAAGAAGAACAATAAGATTGTCACAAGAAGGAAAGATTTTCTTTTTCTTAGGAAACCCATACATAGTGGTGCATAATATTCAAATAACTTGAAAGGTCAGGATCCTGACTTCTAACTACATTTTTGTTCTGATATCAGCTATATGGTAAAAACATATACAGGTGCATTTCTGATAAAGGTCCAACCAAAGAAGACAACTCTTTGTATTGGGTTTATGTGGCAGCAGGTTTATTTGGTAGCAGGGAGCTAGGGGTGGACTCTGTGAGCAGAGCCCAGCAGCTGCCCTATGTTAGATCAGAGCTGCCTCCAGCAGGCTCCAAAAGGGACCCACTGCTGGGAAGAGCTGAGCCAAGGAGTGAGGCTGTGTTGGCCTCTGTGAGAGCAGATTTAAGATGGGAAAAACTGTGGTGTGACAGAAGCTGGAAGAGAAGAGTGAGAAAATGTGAGAGAACCAGCCATGCAGCCCCCCAGGTCATTGCAGCAGCAGGGCAGGAGGTGCTCCAGGCACGTAGCAGCAGTTCCCCTGCGGCCTGTGGAGAGGCCCCTGGTGGAGCAGGCTGTCCCCCTGCAGCCCATGGGTCCCACATGGAGCAGATCTCCACGCTGCAGCCCGTGGAGGAGCCCCCACTGGAGCAGGTGGATGTGGCCTGGAGGAGGCTGCGGCCCATGGAGAGCCCCCGCAGGAGCAGGCCCCGGGCCAGAGCTGCAGCCCGTGGAGAGGAGCCCACGCAGGAGCAGGGGGCTGCGGGGAGCTGCCACCTGTGGGGAACCCGTGCTGGAGCAGTTTCCTTCTTAGGGATGGATGGACCCCGTGGTACGGAGCCATGTGGGAGCAGTTCTTGAAGCTCCATTTTGGAGCTTCTGTGGGAAGCCCACTGTTGTGGTTTAACCTGGCCGGCAGCTAAACACCACACAGCCGTTCACTCACCCTCCCCCCTCCCTCTCTGGGATGGGGGAGAGAAACGGGAAAGTGAAGCCTGTGGGTTGAGATAAAGACAGTTTATTAAGATAGGAGATAATAATAATAATAATAATAATAATAGAGTTTACAAAATAATTGATGCACAATGCAATTGCTCATGACCCGCTGACCGATGCCCAGTCTATCCCCGAGCAGCAGGCCTCCCCACCCCGGCTAGCCACCCATATACATTGTTCAGCATGACATCAGATGGTATGGAATACCCCTTTGGCCAGTTGGGGTCAGCTGTCCTGGGTCTGTCCCCTCCCAGCTCTTGCTGCACCCCCAGCCTGCCCGCTGGCAGGACAGAGCGAGGAGCTGAAAAGTCCTTGGCTTAGTGTAAGCACTGCTATGCAGCAATTAAAACATCAGCATGTTATCAGCACTCCTCATCCTAATCCAAAACATAGCACCCTACCAGCTACTAGGACGAAAAATAACTCTGTCCTAACTGAAACCAGGACACCCACATAGTATCAGTTCAGGAAGAACGTCATCCTGTGGGAGGGATCCCATGTTGGAGCAGGGGCAAGTGAAAGAGGAGTGGAGACAACGCGCTATAGACTGATCGCAGCCTATTCCTCTGTTCCCCTGCGCAGCTTAGGGGAAGGAGGTAGAAGAGGCTGGATAGGGGGGAAGGTGGTTTTAGTTTGGGTATGGTTTTTTGTTTGTTTTTTTTAAGTTCCTCACTACTCTAGTCTGCTAGTGATAAGCAATAAATTACATTAATTTCCCTTATGTTGTCTCTGTTTTGCCTGTCCTTATCTCAACCCTTCAGCCTTTTTCCATTGTATTTTCTCTCCCTTCTTTGAGAAGGGGGAGTGAGAGGGTGGGTATGGTGGAGGTTAGCCGCCCAGCTGGGTAATGCCACCACACACTTTCCTGAGGAATTTTAAAGAATTTAAAAGCTACTTCAAAAATGCTATAAAATGTGTACTCACTATTGGCTCAGCTTTTAACTTACCATATAATGTAACAAAGAATTTATGCCATAGAAAGCACAGCCTGATTTAACTATATAGAAAATATTATTCCATGTTTAAATACATAACATTTCCTTAAGGGAAAAAAAAAAAAAAAGAAAAGAAAGAAACAAATACTTCAATTCTGAAAATGTCCAAAGAAATTAAAAAATCTTTTTTATATCTTCAAGCAATTCTAGTGAAGTTCAGTTAAAACTGTTACTTTCTGCATTTAAAAAATTTTATGAATCTTATAACTGGAGGTAAATAACCCAAGATATTTAACTAGAAAACCTAGACTGTGACATTAGCAGTCTCATTTCAGCCCTCCAGAATGTAACTATGTGTTTCAAATGGAAAAACAGAAAAAAAAAAATCTCAACCAAAAAATCACACAATACTTTTCCTGATGCACATAAAATCAATTTTTAGTTGTCACCACTATTAGCAGAACACCCACCTAGCATGTTAACTTCTTTCATAAGTGAATCAACAGTAGTTTCACTCTCAATTCAAGTAGGTGTTGAAAAAAAAAATTAAAAAAATAGCCCTTTTCTCATTTATTCATTTTATCTTATTCCATGTCTTTTCTACTGAAGTATGGTGATTAATGCAGCTACAGAAGTTTTACCAGCATGATTTCATAGATCTTCTAATAACCCTCTGAGGCTGAATATATTTTCCTTTCATAATCTATCAAATCCTGAAGTTTTAACAAATGTCTTGCCTTATTCAAAGGTTTTCTCCTTTCTTCAAATGCTTTATAACAATTTTCTATCAGAGCTCTAGAGGGTTGTTTTTTTCTTGGTTGTTACAGGAAAAATAGTGATGTATATACCACAAAATCCCCTTGCAATCAGTAGCAGGAAGCATAAAATACACAAAAGCAAGAGCAGAGCAAAACAGCAATCTTAATCTAGAAAAAAAAAAAAACGGGGGGGGGGGGGGCAGGGAATCTCCTGAAAGTGTGAAAGTGTTTTGTTTGTTTGCTTCTTTTTTATTTATTATTTATATCTACCAGAGTGTAGTATTAAAAAGGAGGAGGAGTATTTAATCAAAATGATGTCCCAGTTTTGATCTCATACATTTATGATTGTCAGCCTTACAAAGAAGTGGTACTTAACCATCAAACAGCTTCCAGTGGAGATAGAATTACAAACATCTTAATGTTCCTTTAAGGCAGTTGTTTTAAAAAAGAAATACTGTTATCCTTTTCTTCGATTTCTCTTCACTGAACTGTTTACAACTTAACTTCTGATGTTTACCATGTGATAATGTCTACAGTGTTAGTAATTAGAAAAAAAACTCTCATACCGATAATGTAATATCTCCCAGATATCTTAAGTAGATCAGACAAATGGATGTACCAGTTTATTTCCATTAAATCCTCATGTAGGGATTCTAATTTGATTGCTTAAAAGACCTTCCTATCCTTATTAACTCAGTTTTCTCTGGACTCTTTTTTTTTAATTATTATTTTTCTATTCTATAGTGTGAAATATGTTTTATGTTTGATGTCTGAAGGTTCCTTCCTCAGATTTATCTTCAGTTCTTGGCATATCACAGAAATGGCTTTCTGTAAAAAAAAAAAAAAAAAAAAAAAAAAAAAGGTACTTATAAATGCTCCATCATTCTTTTCCTTAAACAACTAGTTGCTTTCTATGTATTTCAAATACTAGGTTTGATATTTTTCAAATGTTTCTCTCCCTATCATGTAATAATAAAATTCCTTTCTATGTCTAACTGAGAGAATCTTTTGAGGAATATTTTAACCCAGAATACTGGTGGTGTCTTCCATGTAGCTCTTACATATTTGTGATTTTCCATAAAGCCAGGTTACTGTCTTTATTAAATATTTTTAAACATTGAAACCTTTCTTAAAGCATTAAAATACTTCTTAACTCAAGTCTTTTATAGACATGTTGATGACTAGTTACCCTAAACTCTCTTCTTTTCAAGTTACAGCCACAGATGCAACTCCTTTTCTTATCCCAGGGCCTCAAATCCTACTACAAGCTGCCTACACTCTCCTACATCCAGAGTAGTTTTGAAATAATTATTTGTCTTTTCATGCTATGCAAAGGAAAAGTTTTCCAGGAATCAATTTACCACGTATCGGTATGCCCTTTACTTATTACAGTAAATAAGAGGAAGGTGCAGAAGGGACAGTAGATACAAACAAGAAACTGCTGTTGATGAATTTCTTGGATATGAGACATCTATTCAAATATGAAATCCACTTACAACAAAAAGAAGAAGGGATTACTACCAAAAGCAATTAAATAATGCACTACTGTCATCACATATACTTAGGTTGCCATTCTTCCTATTCTGATTTGTACTTTTCCTAAATACTAATAAATTATAGCTACAGAACTCAATCTAACAGCATGGAGCCCTACAGTTTCTGGAGGGTGAAATTTAATTTGCTATAGTCAAAGGATTAAAATATTTCTCTAATTCTTTATCAGAGAGATTTTCATGCAATTACCTTCACTGTCTTTCTTCAGTCACAGAACTACCAATAAAATTTCCGAAAAAAAAAAAAGAAAAAAAAGAAGGGGGGGGGGGGGGGATGTATCCAAAACCCTGATATATCCAATCATTAATAATAAATACATGCAATTTTGTTCATATATAACCTAATCATTCAATGGAAAAAGAAAAAACAGAGTGACTTTTTCAGGGTGACATTAGTCTGTTAGTAATACATATTTGACATGGAAACAGAGAAGTTGTGAAAAAGAAGCTCAAGGAGTGTGTGAATCCTGTTGATGCAAAGACCCAGCCTAATGTTTTTAATGAGTAAATATTCTAATTTCTAGGGTCCAGTCCTTTTCACTTACAAGTTGACAAAGAGAAAGGCAAGTTGCAGGACAAAATGCTCTATTTTGAAAATGAAATGAGAAAACACTTCCAGACAAGACTAGACTTAGCTAGTGACTTGCAGTAGAAAATTATCCAGGTGAATAATGTTACATTCCTGAATCTCAACATAATCTTCAGGGTCTCAGAAATAATGACCTCCTGCTTAATAAACCCATCAAAAAAATCAGAGATTCAAAAAAAACCAGATCAAGGAGAATGGGAGAAGTTGGTATTTGATATGGAAGACTATCTTTTAGTCAGCTGACAATGTCATTAAAAGGAAACACCTGTTCAAGAAAAAGCAGTTACTTAGCTAATGACTCAGAAAGTTTTTAAAGTACTTAATCTATATTTAAAATAAAAAAATATATATTTTAAAACAATAACTCGCTTAGTAAACTCTTGTTAAATCAGATTAAATAGACTAAAAATGTGTTTTCTTTATTTTAATAACATACTTTACATTATTTGTTTGATTGTATTGTCTAATCTGATCTATAATGCTCTATCAGGTCACTTCTGGTGATTTAATATACTTACCAGTATTTTATTGTTATAGGATCACAGATAAATTGTCAGGCAAAAACTCACAAATTTTATAAAAGGGTTTTGTTTGTTTGTTGATCTCTTTTGTTTGTTTGTTAATAGCTATGGCCTTAATGATGGAAAAATTATACATGTTAATCATGGTCTGAGCTTGATAAGAGACATCTGTAGCCAAATTATATACTATTTTGTTATTTAATTGGGGTGTTTACAATAAAAGCTTTAACATAATGTTAGCACACTTGAATATAAATATAGTCAATAGATAAATACAGAAGGATCCAGTGAACTTTCACCGGTTGTCTTTTACACAGGACTGTCACATTATGGTACAATATTGCAGCAGCTCACATGAAATTTTGAAACAAAAGCTCCAGAGCAGAAAAGACCACAGTATCTAGATTTTGGTCTCCAAAGTGCCATTCAAACAAGTCATTAACTCTAATTCATACCTCCAAGAAATTCCACTTCACTGCAACCAGGAATTATAATTTGTGTTAGAGCACTTTGTATATACATTGTGCTCTGTCAGTCATCCATTAAGAATCTTAAATATTTTAATTTCATTGTATGCCAGTGCTTTTTTAAAACATGAGGTTTGGCCCACCTGAATGATGTTACATGTCTGTCTTAAACATATAAATCACACTATTATAACGTCTAGTTGTTATAATTTATCTGGTCACACCTTCCACTGATTACAAACAATTTAGACATCTACCTGCATAGGCAGATACCTACATTGGGGATGTCAGAATTTGGTCAGAATAGTCCCTTTTTTTTGATGTATAGCTTTTCATCAATATTCATTAATGTTTCAAAAATTATATTTCATTGGAGTTTGTCATTTGTTCAGTACTGAAAACTTCTGCAAGACTATAATGTAGATGCAATCACTGATTTCAGAAAATCTTACCACCTCTGCCTGGTTCTTCAATTTATCAGGCCATTGAGGAACTTAGGTTTCTACTATAACTCTTTGAAAGTTCTCAGAAAAGGAGGGTGTGATGATTAAGCCTTGAATTTTCCAGTTCTTAGCTTCACTTACAGCAGTTACGGATGGTATTTGGATTCCTGCATCTGAGAGAGTCAGTAGTTTCTTGGAAAGAGGAAGGCAGCGACAATTTACTTTAGCCGGAAGCTCTAAAAAATCTTGACTTTGTTTTGAATAAGAAACAAATGATATTACAAAGATTGAATTTTAGTCCTCTTAAACGTGGAAATGCTAATCATGCCAAAGCTCCATTTAAAATGCAATTTCCTCAGATGAGCTTACTTCAGTACATGATCAAATATGTTTACATAATTAATCTACCCTCTTTTTATATACTTTTCCTCCAACAGTTATATAAAATTTACTAGCAAATATTTTATTTCAGAATTATTGATGAAAATATTGACACAGTTTTCATTATAAACATGATCCCAAAATAAGTCTGTGAATAATTATACTAGATGCTCTCAAAACACAACAATTTCTAAATGAAAGCTTGTGATCTACCATTAAATGAGTTTTTGTTTGTTTGTTTGTTTTGTTTTTAATACATTTATTCTGGGCTATATTGATTTTATGTAGTAATAATCTTGCTATCAGAATTTTTAAGCTGGACTTAGTATGATGACTTACAGAATTATTTATATTATGGTACTACCATTGCCCACACAGTGGAAAGAACTGCAGAACTTAAGCTATAAGTATAAAATTCAAGTTTGTTCTTTAATCAGAAATGTTTGCCATTTAAAATAAATAACAATAATGACATGCTACATGTTTGTTTGATTGATTTTTAAATTGGAAATTCTCCAAAATCTCATAATTTGTAGAACATTAACTCCAAATTATTCAGAGTTTGCATCACACTGCTTCTGTAACAGTGTGAAATCAGCAGAAAGGTTTGTTTGAAGTGTTTGTAAGCATTTTCATGCATGAAAAAATATTTTTATTCTATGTCTGCATATTTAAAATAGTGTTGTCCTGCTCCTTGGATAAGAACAAATTGTGATAATAATGACAATATTTTTAGAGAAGATTAAAAATGAACTCCAGGTCCCTGCATTTTGTTAGATGAGTACCAGTCTAAGCCCAGTTCCTAAAACAAAACCATCTTGCTAAGAAAAGCTTAAGAAATGCTTGTTAAATATTTTCTCTGAATAATACTAAAATAATAATGAAAGCTCCCATTGTAGCTAAAATCAAAGTGAAAAGTATTCAAAGGATTTTTTAATGAAAGAACCTAAAGCAATTAAAACCCTTATATGCGTGTGTGTGTGTGTGTGTGTGTGTGTATGCTGTGGCATTTAAATATTATTACAAAGTATTCAGCCTTCTAAATTTGAATCTCATAATCCTGGCATGAGATAAGAAGTTCCCTCCCTTGAGCCTGCAGGAACAGAAAGTTGAATGAGTACCATAGATATTAATAATCTTAAAGCAGAGAAGTAATCAATGTTATCTTGTTTTAAATTGGAAAATTTACTAGAAACCAGAAAATATTTGTTCAGGTTTGGTTTCTGTATCTAGTTACCTAAAATACGGTCATTACAAATAAGAAAAAAAACCTTGCCAGTAAATCAGAAATACTTTTTGTATTCCCTTTTCCTCAGTTGTTACTAAAACCAATGACTGTGGGTTCCTGTGTCACCAAATGTGGTCTAAACAAAAATATTCTCAAAACCCTAAGAGAATACCATAGAAGTTAGAATATCATAGAATATCATATAAGGATTGGGCCATGTTGACTATGGAGTCAATTAAAAAAAATAAATAAATCAAAGCTTGTAAGCTTTTCAATAAATTAATCCAATAAATTACTCCAATTTAGTACTGATCAGTTTGATCAGTTTTAAACACTAAAAAAAAATTGTCTCATCAATCTGTAGTCTTAGTAGCTTATAATGAAAATGTGACTGGCATAACACTATATCCGTTGTCCAGAAACTGATTTTTACTTTACGTTCTTCTACTGTATTGTAGATGATACTAATTAATCTTAAACCATTGTAGGAGTATTCCCACAATCAGTAATGACCACTTAACGATAACTAACTGTCTCACTAGCTATGACATGGGATCCCATTATACAGAACACATCCTGAGGTCCTCAATGATCTTCAGTGACAACTGCATAATATGTGGTAATTCTAGTGTTGGCTGTCTCTTGATATATTCCCTTTTTATGCATAAAATGTATAACTGTTAAGTATGAGACTGTGATACAGGATGTATGGAGTGAAATCTTATATAAATTTCAAGTGTTCATTCCTTTGATTTGTTTTCTGTATGCACAAATTTGTTTAGTATATTGTCATAGTCATTGAATTACTATTTGGGTTACAAATGTAAATCTCATTGAAATAGTATTTTTAATGGAGAAAATCTATACTCATTGTCCTTGCAAAGGGACAATGTCTTTCTGCAAAGTCATTTACCTTACTCCAGTACAGAGACAGAATAATGCAGTAAGGAAAGTTGATAAGGAAGTTTAGGCATATATCCTAAAAAATAAAAAATAAAATGTAGGGAAGTGTAGGGAAGGGAAGGGAAGGGAAGGGAAGAGAAGGGAAGGGAAGGGAAGGGAAGGGAAGGGAAGGG
>CM021697.1:126936973-127028972 GCA_011074415.1 Stictonetta naevosa
GGAAGGGAAGGGAAGGGAAGGGAAGGGAAGGGAAGGGAAGGGAAGGGAAGGGAAGGGAAGGAGAAGGGAGAAATCATTCATCATACATGGATAACTTATTAGAGGAACTTTTCAACAAGCAAAGCCATCTGTAAACAACCATTTCATGGAGTAAGAAAAGGAAAAAGGAACTGGAGGAAGGAACATTATAAAAAAAGGAATGTTATAAAATTAATTGTAGAGATCAGAAGAAAACTGTGGTGTGTATGATGGAAATGTAAAAGAATAAAGTACAGGTTCATCAGAATTAAATAACTACTCAGGTCTGGGCCACCTGGGCCACCTTATGTACAATATTTATTTTTCTTTGAACAAAAGTGTAAAATTTACTGATTTTCAGTTTAGCCATTGCATTTACATCTCCAATGAGAAACCTAGGTAGTCTGATTTTCACCATACACAATTTACTTAGCTTTTCCCAGGATCACAGAGGGCTCAGCAGAGTCTTCAGTTGTACAGAATGCTCTCTGCCAAAAGGCCTTGATAGAACTGATTAATCTCATTATTTTCATGTAGGTTTTCTACATTTCTTTTTTGTTGTTGTTGTGGTTTTGTTTTGTTTTGTTTTGTTTGAAGAATTGTGAGAAAAATCTCATATAATTTTCTTCAGATAAGATTTTCTGTGAAGCTTATTTTATTCGCAATTGCAATGGCGGGCATCCTGTCAATCAGGAGCACGCTTTAGTAAACAAATCATAACCTTTTATTCCCTATTACCCGACACCTGATCACCTCCCCTGTTTCCTCATTGGCTGAGTACTACAGGTTCACAAGCTACTCCATGCTCCTCTATACCATATATGTACACTTTTTATTTTTTCAACCCTTTAATTTCTCCTTTCTTATGTTTTGAGAACTTGTGATTTTTGTTTTACTGTTCTCACACTGCTCATCCTCTTTTCCTCAAGCTTCTACCTTATTTTGGAACAGTGAGACCTTCTACTATCCACTTATCTACTTAGCATTTCTCCTTATTATGACTTCACAACTACCTTGGAATAAAGAAAAATAATTCTCTACTGCAAAAACACAACTTTGTTTCTCAGAGAATCAACCTGCAATTAGGGTTTAGGTATTTAATACAAGTGAGCAGGACAATTACATGTAAATATTTATATAGTATTTTAAAATATTATGATAGAAATACAATTTCCATGGAAACCATAAACATTGAAATATAAAGGCAAGACATGTAACAGTATATAGTGATAGCAATATTGAAAATGTATTTAATAGTTGAATTTTATTTGCTTTTTTAATAATTCTTTTTGAATATCAGGTTTACTAAATGTGGATTCTCAAGAGCACTGCCCAAGCACAGGGTATTTTACATGAAAAAGAGACTAAATTTGAATGCCACTTGTACTGGAAATAGAAAAGCTTCTGTAGTTTGTTCTTTATGCTTTTACAGAAGATTATATATACATATATTAAATGTACTTCCTTAAAATGTCCATGGAGAGAAAGGTCATGGTGATTAGAACATTAAATAAGAATCTTATTGAAAAGAATGGTGTATTAAATATCATCAAGTTACAGCTGAAAGAGCTGTAATCACCTATGAACTCTGCGACATAAGGCCTTCATTTTTAAAACAAATTTAACAAAATAAAAGTAATCTGATGACATCGGAATGTATAGCCACAAGCTCTCTGGAATCTGAGAAAGTCTGAGGCTGCAAACCATGCAACATACAAAAACCTACTAACATAAGGATAATTTGGCACTATCATTACAAGTCTTTATTTTCCTCCTTAAAAACAGGAAGCCTTTCTCCCAGACACTGAGGAACTGTATCAACTATATTCACACTAGCAGGTCTCTTTAAAATTTCACTTTGCCACATATTTCCTCTGCACATTTTCTGGCTGGACTGCTTGGTTCTACTAAAATAAATAAATAAATAAATAAATAAAAAAGAAATTAAAAAAAAAGGCCTACGAAGGGAAAAAGTGGTCCAGTTTTAATAATTAAATGGATTAGACCTCACTCACCTACTGACAGAAAGGAAAAGGGTTTCTCATGAAGGGGAAAATACAGCCTCTTTATTTTTTCATGGTGAGCTGTATATGATTGTCAGAATGTGGTCAGCCTGCATGGATACTGATGTCTTTCTGCCAGGAGCAAATCTGCCTTTGGGGGCACCTGTGAGAGAATCTGGCTCAAAATAAAATAATATTTAAAAATATCAGCTTCAATAAAATAAATTACCTGCAGGCTAATTGTACATGCAGCAGTTAATTTCTGATCTTGGACCTCTTTCGTACAGCAGCTCATATAAGTGCCACATAGCTGAATATCAGGAGGGACACTTACAACACAGTGAACCATCTGGTAAAACCTGAAAAACACTGAGAGGCATTTTCAAGAACAATTCATATGACATTTTCTCAGTGTTTTGCTGCAGAAGCTCAGACCTTGACATGATAATGGGAGCGAATAGAGGAAAGATATGGGTATCAGAGTTTTTATCCATTCAGACCCAGTTGGCAGTAAAGTCAAACATTTTTTTAAAATCTTTTATTTCTCCTCTTGATGGTGGTCAGGTGAGAAAGTGATGAGTTTTCACATTGAAGGAAGAGTGTTTGTCCATTCACTGCCCTTGATTTTCTTAAAGAAGCATGGATAAGAGGTGTTTATGTTTGGTGCAATACATATATATATAAATATAATAATAAAAGCCACACATGAAATAATTATGAGTAATTAAACTTGTAAACAATTGAGATGATTTTATAAGCTATTGTTAGGGTTTGAAACACAAAACAGGACTGAATGCAAATGGGAAGTTTAAGAGGATGTGTGAATAAACACTAAAGCTCTCCATCTTCACAGCATAAGTAGCTGATGTTTTGACATTTGGGTTTAATGGCAGTATTTGTGTGAGTAACTAATTTTCTGTAATATGTTTTGGTCACACATTTCCCAGGTTGAAGTATGGACTACAACAACTACAGCAAAGACAATGGTATTGTTACAGCTGCAATATCTGTACCTAAGGTAAGAAAGCTGAAAACAGAGGCTTCCAAGGATATATAACAATTCTTTCACCTTTCTAAATGTCAAGGAGGAAGATATTCAACCCAACCATTTTCACATGCTTTCTCTAAAAAACATCGATACAACAAATATCATGTAACCCATCCAGTAACTATAGTACATCCCTCCCTCCCCCCCAGAAAAATCTTGACTGTTGGGTATATGTAGTTTTGAAAGTGATAATTTTCTAGGTTGAGCTGTGATAACTCAAGTTCCTTGAATATTAAATAGTGAAAATTTTGTGTCACAGACTGGTATTTATTATGTATACTTAACAAGGAAGCTTAAAACAATTAGTTTGAAAAACTTCCTCACTGAAAGTGTTGTGAAGTATCTGAATGGGCTGCCCAGGGAAGTAGTTGAGTCACCATCCCTGGTGGTCTTCAAAAACTATGTAGATATAGAGGTTAAGGACATGGTTCAATGGTGGACTTGGCAGAGCTAGGTTAAAGGTTGGACTAGATGATCTTAGAGGTCTTTTCCAACCTAAATGATTCTATGATTCTATGATAAAAAGTAACACGTCACTTCTGGAAAATGTTATTATCTTGAGAAGTAAAGCTAAGTGTTCAGGAAGAAATGGTGGGTTTTGATGTTTCAGACTTACTCATAGTATCTGTGGGGTTGTAAAGTTCACCTGGGAAGCAAATATCTGTTACACCTTCAGAGAGAAAACCATAGCTTATACTTTTTAAATGTTACATAAAACCATCAGGCTAAACAATAATCTGGATATTTTTGCTGCCAGGCAGAGGCTGGGTCACTATGCAGATAACAGTGGAAGGCATGTGGGTCCAGAGAGAAGCAGCAGAGAGATTGTTTATTACCCCACTAACAAGTACCGCCTGTAAGAAAAAGTCATGTTCTATTTGGAACCCAAAATCAGAACTAGCAGCTTGTAAAGGGTGCTGTCTAGACAGCTAAATAAATCAGTTCAGGGTCCTTTACTACCTGCAAGGCCAAAGTCTTGTCCATCTCTCTGCACTTTAGATCATTACATTTGGCTGTCTCCAAGACCATGCAGTAGCACATTTACAGTTCAACCTAAGAGCTGCTGCCAAGGGATGACATTCCACTAAATGTGGTTCCTGTGCTAGATTTGGATCCCTCTGTAGTTCTTCACCTCTGTTACAGAAGACTTTGCACCTACAGCCATCCGTGATCTCCATCCATGTCTGCATATATACTGTATCAAGTCTTAAAATAATTTCTCTAATGTGCTGCACCTTATCTCTCACAGCATATTTGGAACTGGAAAATGCAAAAAAAAATTGACCTCATCTATGTATGTAAATATCTGAGGGGAGGGTGTCAAGAGGATGGAGCCAGTCTCTTTTCAACTGTGCCCAGTGACAGGATGAGAGGCAATGGGCACAAACTGAAGCACAGGAGGTTCCGTTTGAATATGAGAGGGCATTTCTTTACTGTGAGGGTGACAGAACACTGGGACAGATTGTCCAGAGAGGTTGTGGAGTCTTCTTCTCTGGAGGCATTCAAAACCCACCTGAATGCTATCCTGAACAACATGCTGTAGGTGATCCTGCTCGGCAGGGGGGTTGGACTTCAGAGGTCACTTCAAACCTCAGCCATTCTGTGATTCTGTACTTATTCTGTCTTCAAGTCACTGTGCATTATAATAGGGTTCTGAGTGGGGTTGTAGGTGATGTGGATATGGCCAATCTGCTTGAGATGGTGCTAGCTATAAGCACTGCGGACAACAACAAAACTTAAATGTCTCTTTTAACAGTAAAGATATAGCAAAAAATCTCTTTGCTTCATCTTTGGCAAGTTCCTTAATTGTTTGTTCATTTTCTTTTTTTTTTTTTTTCCTTTTTTCCCCCTCTAATAAAAATTCAGCAGCACTACAGCTTACTGATTTGCAATTTTTCATAATCATCCACTAAGAACTTCACATTGTACTGCCAGCAGAGCAGCTGAGTGATGAACAAAAGTTTCTAACTAAAAACAGAAAAAAAAATAAAACAACAACAAAAAAATGAGCATTGTAGAGCAGCAGCTAGCAGCAGCTGCCAAGAAGGTAGAACTTTAAGCAATATAATACATGACTGGAAAAAGTTTAAATTAGACCTTGCAATTTTGGATGTTTTTTGAAATGCCTAAAAGAGGATAAAAGTACAGTGAGAATCAAAGCCGCAAACTGGAAAATACCATTCTGATTCATATCAATCCATATAAAGGAATTAAGGAATTTCCCAGAAAACAGAAAAGAATGAAGCTAAATACTGGAAGAAAGACAGAACAATATTACAACAGATTGATTTAAATAAGAAATATGGGTGGCAACATCAAAAGCTCATGAAAGAGAAAGCTGTCTACAAGAATTCTTCAGAATGCAATCAGACTTTGTCCAAAAGGAACCATATGAGTGATTGATTAAGTTGGGCAAAATCTCACTACCTAAGCATTGTCCAGCTACTCAGCAGAACTGTTGCATTTGAACAGAAGATCATACAAAACATTGCAGAATAAAATATTACAACTGTCTGAAAAGAAACAAAATCCACATATGCTATGACATTTTTATGACTTATCATAGAATCATAGAATTGTTAAGGTTGGAAAAGACCTTCAAGATCATCTGGTCCAACCATCCATTATATAAAGTATGAAAAAACAAAAGAAACCTAAACTAATATCTTGAGTGCAGGAGAAACCCTTGATAAGTTATTCATTGCACACTGTATGAAAACAATACAATAGTCGTATTGGAAGGACAAGAGGCATCAGACTTTTCACAGTTGTATTTATTAGATAGTTACCATCATATTCAACCCCAGTAAAAAGCTAGTGATGAACTAAATGTTTTTACCCCATTTGGCTGTTTGTACAAACCTTCACACTGATACAAAAGAAAGTTCAGTACATTGTGTGAGATACACAATGAAATGTGCACCTTGAGTCACCAAGGGAAAAGGAAAGGAAAAATTTTACCTTTGTAAATAAAGGAATTGTAAATTGATGAGTTCAGTACATGAGAAGATACCTAGTCTGAGTAAGTGGTATTATGTATCTCCTGAGAGGTGATACAGTCCTTAAATGAGTAAGATAAAGAAGACTGTCAAGCCTGTCTCTAAAAGAAATAAATAAGAAGTACTGATATGAAAAAATAAATATACCTGGAATTCCTGGGAAGTTCATCTACAAAAGAAACATACTGCACTGAGAAAGCTTCAGATAAATGCAGCCTGAGATATAAGGTATCCTGGGGGAGGAATTCTTGACTGGTTGACCGTCAGGAAAACATTCTCAGCAAACTAGCTAATTTTAGGGAGAGTTCTTTCATATAAAATCTGACATAAAAATATCAGTTTTTTCTTCTTCCTTTTTTTCCCTTCATCTTTGTCTTCCGTGTTTCAATAAAACTTATAAAACATTTTTCTTTCTCACTTTGAGTATAGCTAGTACATTTTTATTTGCATTTCATCTTGTCTTTAATTGCATTAAAGATGATTTCAAGACAAGAGGCTGGTTAGAGATCATTCTTTGGGAGTGGGTTTTCAAACAAGCAAGGAATATTTAAACAAATGCCTAATTCATAAGTGCATTCCTTGGAGTACTGCAAATATGCAGGTTGTGTGTCCCTGGCAGTTGTACAGCAATCAAGAAAAGCATCCCCTATGGCCTGGTAATAAACAAAAGAATTCTGAAATGCTCTAAAATAGCAAGAAGCATACCTGCTAAGGTTCTTAGAAATATTGTTCACGGTGCCAGTGGAAAGGAGCTGGGTTTAAGAGACATAGGTAATTTAGAACTTTACTGGGAACAAAAATTGAAGAAACAAAGAAATGACTTTGAAACAAGAGAAAACCTTTACTTCTGTTAATCAGGTAAAATACAATACAACTTTTTCATACATTAATTTATCATACTGGAATAAAATTATTTTCAGAGATGAACATGTTATGAGGTAGTTCATTTTGTCTTGCCTGTTTTAATACAAAATACTTTGTCAAGAACACCTGAGTAATAGGCTTGATATTTATAGGGCCTTTTTAACCCTAAGGATGCTGTAAGCATAGAACTGATTTATACAGAAATAAACCAATGTACAATACAATATAACACAAATCTGTTGTTGGATTTGCAAAATGATGTACGTTAAAGCCGATGTAGCCCACAGATTTGTACATATGAGGAACAATTCTTTAGATTTTTTTCCCAAGATCTTACCTTTATTAAATGTTTATCATCCTTATCTGCAAAATTATAATAAATATAAACACAAAAGTAGAAGAATTACTAAGCTTCTATGAACACTTGGCTCTGTACAATGTTTTTAGTTCCGACAACGTTTAGTCTCCTTAATTTATATAAATCTTTAAGAATCAGTTTTAACAAAAGTGGTAATTATTAACTCCTCTCACTTGCTGATATATAAGAACATAAAATGAAAATAAAAAAAGACACTAAAAGTACGATTTGTTGTTTCATAAGAAATTTTGAAAGCAAGTGATTCATGATGAAGAAAAAAAATATCTGAAAGTCTGAAATTTACACTTTTTCACAGTCTTAAAATAAGAAAAGCTCAACAATCTCAAAATTCTTCAATAGGGTAAACCCTATTCTGATCAGCATTAACTGGAAAGCTAAAAACACAAAGAATCAACATTATTTTAATTAGACTAAATTTGTCTAGATAATTTTCCATATAGTCAGGCTTTTGACTTAAAAACAAAACAAAACAAAACAACAAACAAACAAACAAAATCAACCAACCAACCAAAGAGAAAAACAGAAAATCTCTTTTGCCCAGAGAAGCTGTGGATGCCCCATACATGAAGGTGTTCAGGGCAAGGCTGGATGGGGCCTTGGCAAACCTGATCTAGTGGGAGGTGTCCCTGCCTATGGCAGGAGGGTTGAAACTAGATGATCTTTAAGGTCCCTTCCAACCCAAGACGTTCTATGGTTCTATGAAAAACAGAACTAACATCTTTAATGTGTGATCAGGCATACTTATATATAAACGAGTATATTTCTGAGTTATGTCCAAAGGATCTCTTAACAGTAACTTAGAGGCATTCTTCTGGTTGAACACGCAATTTGATACAGCACATAAGAGAAAAGGGTTAGCACAATTTCAAAGATGAGTGTTTCAGCTACACTTCTTTATGACTGCAATATTTCCAGTGGAATACAAACAGACATTTTATGTATTACAAATAAAATTAACAAAACCAGGTACAAAAGATTATTTCTTCCAGCTTTTTATTTTAATTCTGGAACTTATCAAAGTATTCTAGAATCAATATATTGGAATAATAGAATTGAACTCAAGTCTGAGCACTGACCAAGTCAGAGATGTCTTTTTCAAATAAAATTATTATTTTTTAAATTTTTTACTCAACATTCTATTTTATAGTCCTTAAACAAAAGTTTATCTATTTTTTTCATTTTTTTATTTTTATTTTTTCATTTTATTTTTTTCATTTATCTTTTTTTTTTTTTCATTTTTCTTTATTTATATCCTGTTCAGTCTCTTTCATAGTATTTATTAGTAGCAGTCTTCCTTTCTTTGAAGTACCCTAACAGGGAAAATATTGCTGTGTTTCAGTTCTCCTAGTAAAAGTCTTTCTGTGTTCATAATTTTCATATTATTTTCCTCTTTAGTCTGTATAAAAGAGGTAGAGACCACTTCTTTATCACTGTTTTGTCTGCTTCCATGACAGTGAAGGTCAAATCTGAATTATGTTATGATTGGTACAGGTTCTCAATATTGATCAATTAAAAGCAGAAAATTCATACTCTTTCTGATTAAATATATCTATGCTTATCCAGGCCTTAAGAGGATTTAAGAGCTCTGGAGAAAAGGATGAAATTATGGGCCTACGTTTTTTTATTTTTTTATTTTTTTTGCAATTACCCCAAATCCATTGCTGCCTCATTGCAGAATCTCATTGACAGAGAAGAGTGAGGAAATAATAACAAAAAATATTCTTTTGGGAGAATAGCATGGAAACTAGGCATTATTAAAATATCAACAACAACAACAAATGTTTAGGTATTATAACACTTAGCCTAACAGTACCTAAATTTCTTTGAACAAATAACTTCAAAGATTAACTTTGAACATTTTATTTTCTTCAACTCTGATTTGAGCTCTAGCATTTTTCCAGTTATCATAAGCATCAAATTCTCTATTTTTATTTCTTTTAACATGTGCAAGGTTCTGCTCTTCAAAAGTTATGCATCTCATACTAGTGCTTCTAACATTGTAGCTACTTGTGTTTTCAAGTATTTCTGCAATTTTCTCATCCTCTTTAAAATAATACTGCTTTAAGTCACTGCTGTGGAAGATCACAGATTGATATTCTTTCATATATATCACATTTCACAAAGCACATAGTATTTGCATAGACATTTGGCACTCCTACGAAGAAGTGATGTTAGTCCCATTTTACGTCAAGAAATGAAGCTTGAGGACACATACAGAAAGAATCAACACCTGAGTGGTGGCTGCAGATTAAGAACCAGATGCTCGGTGACCTCTTTGCAATGTATTAGAGGAGCCATAAAAATCCCAGCTGGAGTCAGAAATGGTTTCCCTGATCCTGCAGTTACAGGAGACGTGTTATGGCTTACTGAGGATCTAGCTACAAGGTTATATGCCTGAATCAGAGGTATACTGAGTGCTTCGCAGACCACCCTGGGAAGAATGGCAGAGCTGTGTGTGTGTCTTTACGCTCAAATGCAGATGATCACATGGCAGCTCTGCCTTCACTTTGAATGGCGTGGCTTTGATCCAAAAAGCAAACTCAGCCTTGCCTACCCAGCTCACATTGCCTGTGACCCAAAGGTACATAAGAAATTTGTTTGTTTCAGAGACATTGGAAAGAGACGCAAAAAAAAAAAAAAAAAAAAAAAAAAAAAAAAAACTGTGATATGCTTTATAAGCTATCATTGCTTATGGATTGGAGTAAATATTATGACAATGGTCCTCAGTCTGAAGAATTTCTAGTGTCTGTAAATCACAGTACTGTCCCTCTAGCCCTTTTTTCTTGTCTAGTATTTTAAAGTATGCTCCCAAATAGACAAAACTGAATTTCACTTGTATTTCTTCCCAGAGAATATAAAAAAGAATGGAGCAGAACAAATGAATCTACCAACTTTTGGCCACTTGCAGACAGTGAGGTCAAAAGAATGCTTCAAACCTAAATTTCAGGTGTACAAATTCTCCTTTTTTCCTTTCATTATGCATTTTACATGGTGCCTCATTAGGTTGCAGAACAACTCAGGGTAGCCCATGTGAAAAATGCTTTTTAAACTACATTAACAAATGTACTTTTTTGTTTGTTTGTTTCTGGTTTTGTTTTCTTCCTGGAGTGACACCTATCCCAAGGGCTCCATTATCTGATTCCCCTTGGTTGTGTGGAAATAATTAATTTCGCTTG
The DNA here is from genome assembly GCA_011074415.1 of Stictonetta naevosa. NCBI lineage: Eukaryota > Metazoa > Chordata > Aves > Anseriformes > Anatidae > Stictonetta > Stictonetta naevosa. Next base: position 126,947,461 of record CM021697.1, read on the forward strand.
AGTGACTTTTGTTTAGAAAAATGTTCAGCAGTGGGTATATTGGTTTCAAGGCTGACTTACCTGATTAGTGTGCAAAAATGGATCAACTGTGTTTTAAATGGAAGACATAATTGTTCTGTCCATTAATCCAAGTTGCTGTGCTGGCATCTATTGATCTACTGAAGATATTTCAGTTTCCTGAAGTTATTTTTTTTTCTTCTCAGGCACTCTTGAGATTCCTCTCTGATATAATAGACAGAAATATGATCTTATCCTATTTGTGTGTATATCTTAGATCTCCACTATATAAGGAAAAAAGGCTTTTCAAATCACATATTTTTGCATCTCTAAAATGAGACTCAAATGAGTCCATTTCATACTTTTTGCATGCAAAAAACTGTTTAAGAAATAATTATACTAAGTTTTCTTTATGGTATCCCTTAGATATAGACATCCTGAACATGTGAAAACTAATACACTTATTTTGATGTGCATTTTTTCAAACATATCTAGTTTCCTTTTGACCATATCTAAAACTACACTGGTCATCCTCAGATCTTCTTAGTGAAAGGAAATGAGGAGGTCCTTTTTGTTTTTACAACATACCCTGATATATCTTAGGATAACCACCTTGCGATGTCATGAATCAGAATAAAACCTCTCATACATAACATTTTACACAGCACCCTAGAGAACTCATCCAGTAAGGTCCAGGTCCACAGAGGACTAATGAAGAGCATATTTTACAACTGAGCAAACAATCCATAAACTGGTATCGAGGAATCTACTTTTCTGTGACTGGGTAATGAAGTAAGGTCTCAAAAATGTTAATTTTTCTGTTTGTGTCTTCCACAAGGTCACTTTACTAGGTGAACTGGGAGAAGAAAAAGCAATCATTATTAAAGAGAAACAGAAGTATGAAACGTGAATGGATTCACTAGATGACTCCATGAATACTGTGGTGTTACTTCTAAAAAAACCTGGCCATACTAATGCTTGCAAAAGTAGGGATCAACAGTCTGCAAAATCTTATAGTGCAATAGGAAGGGAAGGAAGAACAAGCTTTATTGATTATGATATTCATTATCATAACAGAAATAATAATAACTTAAAAATGGATGGATGAAAGAACTCTAAAGCAGAATTTATGGCCAGTCCCTGAAGTTACAGACACACTGACAGATCAGAAAAGAGGAAGGTTTGGTACATCTAAAATGCATGTGATCTGCACATACACAATAGTCATTCTGAGAGGCCCTGTGGTGGTTTCACAACGGTAACACCACACCACCCTCTTACCCCTCCTCAGAAGGACGGGGGGAGAAAATAAGAAGAAAACAAAAGCTCACGGGTTGAGATAAAGACAGGAAGATGACTTACAGATTATCATCACAGGCAAAACAGACTCAACATAGGGAGATTCATGTAACTAGTTGCCACTAATAACAGACTAGATCAGTAAGAAAGAAAAAGCAAACTAAAAACACCTTTCACCCCCCATCCACCCTCGTCTACCTTATCCCCCCGAGTGGTGCAGGGAAACAGGGGTTGCAATCAGTCCCTAATGCTTCATCTCCACCGCTCCCTCACGGTCCCTCCCTGCCCCTGCTCCCTGTGGGGTCCCTCCCACGGGATGCCGTCCTTCCCCAACTGAGCCTGCAGGGGCTGCCCACAGGCAGCAGCTCTTCAAGCACTGTTCCTACGTGGCTTCATGGCTCTCACAGTGTCCATCCCTCCCCCAGAAGCACACTGCTCCAGCATGGGTCCCCCACGGGTGGACGGCAGCTCCCCCCAGGCCCCCTGCTCCTGCGTGGGCTCCTCTCCACGGGCTGCAGCTCCGGCCCGGGGCCTGCTCCTGTGGGGGCTCTCCATGGGCCGCAGCCTCCTCCAGGCCACATCCACCTGCTCCACCGGGGGCTCCTCCACGGGCTGCAGCGTGGAGATCTGCTCCATGTGGTACCCATGGGCTGCAGGGGGACAGCCTGCTCCACCAGGGGCCTCTCCACAGGCCGCAGGGGAGCTGCTGCTGCCTGCCTGGAGCACCTCCTGCCCTCCTGCTGCACTGACCCTGGGGGCTGCAGGGCTGGTTTGCTCCCATATTGTCACTCCTCTCTCCCAGCTGCTGTCATCTGTCATGCAGAAGTTTTTTGTTTTGTTTTGTTTGTTTGTTTGTTTGTTTTTCCTGCCTTAAGTATGGTCTCCTAGAGGCCCGCCATCATCGCTCCCTGGCTCAGCTCTGCCCAGCAGTGGGTGCCTTTTGGAGCTGGCTGGAGCTGGCTCTGGTCTGACATGGGGCAGCTGCTGGGCTCTGCTCACAGAGGCCACCTCTGCCGGAAGAGGGGTTGCCACCCTGAGTGACCTTGACAGGCTTGAGGGGTAGGTCTGCATACAGCGGGTTTACATGGCAGGGTTTTGGTAGCAGGGGGCAGCAGGGATGTCTTATTTAAGAAAAATCCAGAGGCTGCCCCATGTTAAGTAAGGGCTAGTTTCTGCCAGCTCCGAAGGTACCCACCGCTACTCAGAGCCTAACCAATAAGCGATGTTGTTTGTACCTCTGTGAGAGCATATTTAAGACAGTTTAAAAAAAAAAAACAACTGCTGTGGAACAGCAGCTAGGAGAGTGAGGAGTGAGAAGCAGCCCTGCAGCTCCTAAGGTCAGTGCAGCAGGAGGTGCTCCAGGCAGGCAGCAGCAGTTCCCCTGTGGCCTGTGGAGGGGCCCCTGGTGGAGCAGGCTGTCCCCCTGCAGCCCATGGGTCCCACATGGAGCAGATCTCCACGCTGCAGCCCGTGGAGGAGCCCCCGGTGGAGCAGGTGGATGTGGCCTGGAGAGCCCTGCAAGAGCAGGCCCTGGGCTGGAGCTGTTGCTTGTGGCGTACCATGTTGTAGCAATTTGCTCCTGACAGATGGACCCCACGGTACAGACCCATATTGGAGCAATTCTTGAAGAGCTGCTGCCTGTGGGAAGCCCACGCAGGATCAGTTTGGGAAGGGTGGCATCCCCTGGGAGGAACCCGATTTTGGAGCAGGGGCAGAGAGTGACTTTGAAGGAGCGGCAAAGATGAAGTGTTAGGGACTGGCTGCAGCCCCATTCCCACATTCCCCTGTGCCACTCGGGGGGAGAGGGTGAATGGGGAATAAGGTGTTTTTGGTTTCTTTCCTTTGTTTATCACTTCTCTGGCTTGTTAGTAATAGGCAATAAATTTTACTAATCTCCGTACTCTGAGTCAGCAGGGCTCATCATTTGGAGATCAGTGATATACTGGGGGGCCTACGCAATTTCTAATACTACATCAGGTTCAGTCAGCAGTAGCTCAGATCTCAGCTATGATACCGAAATACCCTGAGTGTCTAAACATGCTGTTCTCTCAGTCCTCAGAAGACTGTTGGTAAAATCTGTGAAAATCAGGATGTTCCTATCAGTTTGTTTTGTCTAGAGCACGTGTTTTACTGCCTACAGCACCATGGGATTTTCAGCAAGTGGAAAATAAGTTAGCAGTCTCCAACATATGCCTTGAATATGTGAATATGAGGTGAGCATCTCCCAGCAGCTCTTCTAAAACAGCTTGTGTGTCTAGGTCTGGTAGAGTGGCAGGAAAGAACAATTATATTTAAAAGTCCCATATCCCCAGTTGCTTCATGGCTAGTACTTCTGCATAGCACCCTGAGACCCATGAAAGTGTCTTAAGTGAAAATGGTGACGTCCTATGAATTAAGCCATAGGCACACACAAACTCTGCAGTCACTTCAATGAGAAAGATTTCTCTGTTCTGCTCCTGTCTAGCATCTGACATGCATACACCCAGGGGACAAAAAAAAAAAAAAAAAAAAAAAAAAAAAAGTATTACCAGTCTTGCAATATCTCAGTATGATCACATAGATTTCTGTGATATCACAGGAAGAAAAACATAAAATTATACTGAAAATAGTGGTAGTACCAGGAGCACTTCCATGATAGAAAGAGGACTCATTATAAGTACCAGGCACATACAGTGAAACTCCAATATCTGCTAACAAGATAAGATGTTAGCATCCAGCATTAGGTAAAACTGGGACATGTTGATTGACATGGTTAGAGGGGAATAGAATGGAAGCTGATAAGGAAGGTTTCTTTCTTTGTTTTTGAAGTGAGATATCTCTCATTTATACATGAGCAGAAGGCACTGAAAGAAAATGGAAATTTTAAATGTGCACTGTAATGATTATATGTTACATTTTCTGATCTTCTGTTTAACAGATCCTTTCAGTTTCCCTCAAAATAGCTATTCTGTTACAGGTTGAAGACAGTGTGTATCAGGTGAGTCATCACACAATACTGACAAATGCAGTCATGTTTATAATGTTATATTTTTATTTTGCATTGCACATCTTTTAGGGTTGTGGGATTTTTTTTGTGTGTGTGCAGCAACAGTAAGACAAAAAATGACAGTCAGAATTTCCTCTAAAATTGATTGATTGGGTCCATGATTTTGCTAATAATAATGCTAGAGATTTTTTTCTTTTTAAATGAAAGCATGTCCTTGTATTTTTTTCAATCCTTTAAGCAAACTGTTCCATATTGACTGCTTTTATAAAGTAAATTCTACACAAAAAGCTAAAGATTGAAAAAAACTTTTAAAATATTTCAACTAAATTATTATTCCTATATTTACAAACAGAAGAAAAATATCATGAAAAATGTTGTTGGTAATTTCACAGGGTTGCTAGAAACACTATCCCCAGAACATATTTATGAACCACAACTACATTTAGATTCTTCAGGCTACAGTAATAGTAACATATCCTTCATCTACCTTAAATAAACATTCAGAAGATTAATTTTTTTTTTCTTCTTCTAGATTTCAAACAACAGCCTACAGTTAGCTTACAAAATCTATATTTAGTTATTCCCCAGATCTCATTTCCAGACAATGTTAACCAATCTGTTAATATTTTAAAAATGAAGCTCTTCTTAAAATAGTTTTGCTTTCTGAAAAGCTATGTAAGGCTGCAAGCACTGTGGGTTGTAATGGCTTAAAGTAATTTATATTTTTTATTAATGGTTTCATCAAATGGGAAGAAAAGTAGACATCCATGTTCAGAATGTGCAAAAATACACATTTTTACTGTAGGCAAAAGGAAAATCAGAGGCATGCATTTTTGTTTTACTATTTATATGACCAATAATAAATTACTAATAATTAGTAAATAAGATTATTAATAATAACTTACTAATAATATGACTATACTAAAAAGATGTTTCCAATCTGGTGAATTAATATTTGGCTACAGAATGGACTATCAGACTTTCCATTAATCCAGGTGACACTTCTCTTCATCATTGTAACAGAGTATGCCTAAAGCTATAAGTGTAAAAGTCATATACATTTCATTCAGAAAGTGTATTTCTGTAGAACAAACTAAAATGCTAAAATAATTACTAAATTAAATATTGAATTAAAAAATAAAAAATTACTAAATTACTAAAATATATATATATATTTTTCCTAGGCGTGTTGCCTCCTCATATTCTTTCTTTTTTGGCATCTTAGTTTGACACTCCTTGGAAGAATTAGAACTAAAAGAAGTGTCTTAGTCACTTGTCATTAAACCAAAGTCACTTCAACATAGATGACCCAGATAACTTTTGAAAAAATTGTGAAATACCTTGCCCCCCCCCAAAAAAAAAAAAAAATTTGAAAAACATTATACAAAATATTTCTGCGCCCTTTACTAGGGTTTTTATTTTGAATAACGTAATAGAGACTTACAAATGTGAAGGTTTCAAAGTCAGCTCTAATTTATTTAAACAGTGTAAACAGTGTTTTAAGGAGATCGTGTTTAAAATATTTTCACACATCAGCCAGAATGATCAAGACAGAACTAAATAGAACAAGATAAAACTAAACTGGATACTAGCAGAACTCATTTTGCATCAATGGTAATGAAAAATGTTGTATATAGCTTTTCATTGTTGGTTTTTTATGCTTGTTTTTCATCACTTAGTTATTAAATTTCCTTTGATAAATAACCACAAGGATGCCTTTCTGACATTATCTTCTATAGTCAACATTAATGATTTCTGCTAAACCATCAGCTGTAAAATTCAACCAAACAATACTTTTTTGGTGGTGCTCAGTAAAGGAGGAAAGACAGTCTTGTTCTGAATGGTGTGACAACTTTATCAGTTAATTAGTGATGCTTTCTCCCCAGTAATAGTTGTATTTGTGCTTGTTACAAGATTTCCTATACAGATAAAAATATTTCGGCATGCAACCAGTATACCTTTTTTGTCACTGATGACAGACCAGGTAAGTGTGCTCTTGAGGAAGATGAAAATGTAACTAAATATCAGTTATTCATTTATTTGTTTTCATCCATTCCTTTCCAGCAGCTCAGTGAGCACAATAGTAAGAACTGATTTTTATTTTTATCAGTATTGAGGGAATCTGCATTGCTGTCATTCTGAAATGCCAAGGGCTGGAGGCTGTGCTTGTAGATAACAAAATGTCAGGCACTATACTGACTAGATGAATATCAAAACATGAAACTAAAGCCAACACTTGAGAAACACATAGGTTTGGACAAACCTGAATGCAAGGAAATAACAATGCCATATGTCAACACAAAAGCTGTAAGAGAACAGAGAACAGAGCCCTTGTGTCTTTCTACACTTCCAATAATGAGTAACTGTAGGCTACATTGTCTAATGCGTTAATAGCAACAGTGAAGCGATTGATTCAACCTGTGTGTTCCTGTGGTGTTCTTTTAAATACAATAGGAAAAACTATAAATGGTAATAAAAAGGCTGACAGAAAACCGTTCAAGACAGCACTACTTCCAGCAAATACTGATGTACTTATGACACCTTAAGTAAACCGAGGACAGGCTTGATCATAAAGCACTCTGAGTTAAGTGCTGCTATGGAAAATTTTGTGAGGTCATTTCACCACTCTTTCTTTAGAAGAAGCTAAAACCGTTTAACTAATCTCCTCACTTCCTTACACCTCTAATCTCCTATAGCCATTCAACACTCCTAAGTCCCTTCTGAAATCGTGCTGTTAGTAGAGACATGCTGTAAAACAGATCTCTGAAATAGTCATTGTTTTTAAAGCTTTTAGGGATCTGGTAACAGATTAGCCTCACAACCACTTGAAATGGAAGTACTGAAAGACTATGGTAACGCAGGGTGGTAAAAGTGACAGAAACTGGAAACATCTTTAGAAAGAAAAGTTGTGCCATACAGGTTAGACAATGCTGGACCTCAATATACGGTTTAAGGTTTTTTCATTACTTAATTTCAAATCTGTTGCATGTCTTTTCCCTTGTAGGCACCTCTTTTTTTTCCTTATTTTAAAATAAAGAGAATGACACTGACCTCTTTTTTAAAGTACATCAAATATCCACTGAAGGAAAATGCAATAAAAAATGCATGTAGTAATGACACTTGAGATTACTTTTATACAAGCTAAGGTGCTCCAGATCGAATATATATATTAATAATTGAAGTGAAAACATAGAAAGATTTGTACTCTTAGGCAGATGTATTATATATACTATAATTTCTTGTCTGTTGTGCATTGATTTATGGCATCTGAACAGAACCAAAATGGAGGACCTGGGAAGCATCTTGTGGGAAAACAAAGGGAGGAAGAGAGGAAGGGAGGAAGGGAGAGAATAAAGAACATTTAGAGAGAAAGAATGTGAAGCACAATAAAATTAGAAATGGAAAAGTAAGAAAAGTAACCAATTTTCATCAGTATAAAGTAAACTGCAATGGTTATGCATTGCTATGTTTATCTTATGCATGCTTATCCAATCTTGTGTTGTCTGAAAAAGGGCTACATAGCTTTTTTTTTTTTTTTTTTTTTTTCTCATCAGTTTGAACTATTAAGATATGGTTTCAAACAAGCTCACCCTGTGATAATATCATCTGCTCTTTGCTCTACACACTATTCTTAGCAAAAACCAAATAGAAGTCATAATCCTGAAGAAGAAAAATATCATGCATAAAACAAAAAATTATATAAGGAAAAAAAAATGCAGAATTTAAGTGCATATGAATTCTCACATTTTAGGCAAAGTTACCTCATTTATCAAGATTTTGCAGCATAAAAAATTCCAAAATCTTAACTAGGACTGGTTATATGAAAATACATACAGACACTGCAATAAATGGGTCATGTCAAGTTAAAACGAATAAGAATACTGACTGTTGCATCATCTGGTTTTAAAAAAAAAAAAAAAAAAAAAAAAAAAAAGATGGTGCACATGTTTATATTGTGAAGTGTGCATAGAATAAGAAAAAAGTTATATGTTATTAACAAGGTTACTCTAGAGGAATGAGCAAAGTAGGAATTTTACATTGAGCAAATACAATTACTAGAAATTTAGTGCAGCTAAAAGGAGAATATTTTTCACTATATTTCACTACTTTTCCCTTAGTAAAAAGGAAAGTTGTGAAGGAATATACAACCAATAGAAAAAAGATGTAATTAATAAATGCAATTTTACATTTACACCTTTCTTATCTTTTTACCAAACCACTTTGCTGTCCTCTGATTGCTTATTGTGCACTGAGATTACTCACAGAATTAATTGAGCATAAGAGACATGAATGTTCAGTAAGCTAAAGAAATAAATTACTCAACTTTATTCAAAACAGATTTTTTCTCAGATTTTTCTAATGGAAATATAATAAACACACACATACACGCACACACACACACTATTTCAGATACATTTGAAATGCTGCAAGAGGAAACTCTCCAGCCACAGTTACTCTCCTCTTTTCCTACGCTTTCTAAAGTAAGCATGCCAAAGCCCCAAAACATGCCTTAGGATATGCTTCCCAGAGGTCGTGACATCATCATCATCCACCTGGAATAATGGTTTATAGGTCAGCCTGCACCTATAATAGCCCTTGATATCTGTTAACACATCTGTAGTTTAAAATATGCACTTGTAAGAGGGAATTCTCACAGAAGGGAGACTTCTTGATATGCTCTAGTTATGCAGTATAATTAAGCTGTTCAGATCTCATGCACTTGTCATCCATCTTTTGTTGTTGAAATACAACACTGACTGGATTTCCCAGTTTCTGAGAAGAAACTCATGATTTATTTACCATACAGCATTTCTGCATCTTCAGATTTTCCTGCCCTTACCAGTCCTAGCTGACGTTTCATACCTTGAATAAGATTTGCAGTATTGTGCCATTCTATTACTGCTTTTACTCATTAAAGATGAAGCTTTCTGCATGGTTGTCACTGATGTCACTAATTTGTATCAGAAGTGGAAGCACAGAATAACAGGATATTTCAGCTTGGAAAGTATGTCAAGAGATCTGCATTCTGACCCCCTGCCCAAAGCAAGGCTAGGTCTGGGGTCAGACCAAGCTCCTCATGCCTTGGTCCAGCCAGCTATGGTTTGAATCCTTCCAGGAGGTTTGTAGAGGAGACAGCAGCCATAAGGAGAAATTTCCCCTTATATCCAGTCTGATCCTTTTTCAATTTGTATCTGTTGTCTGTCACCCTTCCACCCTGAATCACTGTGAGCAGCCTGCCTCAATCTCCTCCATGACTGCTGGGGCACACCATGGGCTCTCATTTTCAGCTCACTGCCCACCACTCCAGGGCTTTTCCTACAGAGCTACTAGAAAATATTCACAGAGCCCCTTCAATCCCAGACAGTCATTTCAGGGGATCTACCCTCCCCTAGGCAGTACTTAGCATTTATCCTTGCTGAATTTCATGGGGTTTCTGTCAGCCCATTCCTCCAGGTCCCTCTAGCTCTGCCCCCAAGCACACAGAGTTGCATGGTGGCAGATAATTGTGAAGAAACCTACAGAAATGTAATTGTACATATAAGGCTTCCTAGACTGACCAAACAAATTCATTCCAAAAGCATGGCTTTTGAATAAACATTAGGAATATACACAATGCAGTCAAACTCTTTGCCGTAATAGCCTTATTGTAAAAGGCACTAAGAAATACAAAGAATAGTTATGGGTAGGTTCAAAAAACTTAAAATAATTGCAATCTTAGAGACTAGCACGATCCCCTATCACTTCCACAGGTCTGATTAAACAGCCTTTTATAAAGGAAAAAAAGGAAGAAAAAAAATAATTCTAATGATTCTAATGTTGTATTCTATTTATTTTAAAGCAAATTAGTTTGGCTTCCCCGAGGAAGACAATAATTAAGGAAGAAAAAAAAAAAAAAAAAAAAAAAGCTATTTGAATATAGGCAGCATCTTTTTTACATTTGTAAAGAAAAGCATCAAAGACTTTAATCTTTTCTTCCCCTTGTGAAATATGTGCTTTGAATGAGAAAGAGAAAGAAAGACTAAGTGATGGTGCCTATCAAAGGAGCTGTGATCTTTCACTCTCACTCCAAAAGACATGCACAAAATACCAGTATTTTCTGCATTCAGACACTGTATTGATAACTAGAGATGTCTGAGCAGTAGAAGGGAAAAAAAACTGTCCATGAGGTCTGTCTGGTTTTTAGCTTTTTAAGCCAAAATTGAAGCTGTTAATCTGTAAAGTTGCTAATGAAACTGAATGCCCACACAGATCTAGAAAAACAAGTTGGGATCAGAAAGGTGAAACTCTGGAACTCTGCATGCAGTTGTGACAATAAAAGCAAAGAAAGAGTGAGATAAGAAATTTGTTTTATTTGTAGCCTTTCATATGAAGTGTTTAATTTCAGTTTTGATTTTTAAAATTTTGTTTATCATATTTGTTTTCTGAGTAACTTTAAGTAATTCACTGAATGAATGAATGTTTTTAAAAGTAACTTATTCTCTGTGGTTTAGTTGCTGTGAAATATACACAATAATTTTTATAGGGTTCTATAAATGTGGCTGACCCACATTAAAATATATATTAAAAAGTTAACTTAATGGCTGAAGCTCTTATGTGTGCAGTCATACCCATTTCCAAAATATTCAGATGCAAGATTAGATAAGCATCCATACGTTACAGAAAATTTACACAGACATAACCTGCAGGGAGGGATTATGGTAGTTTTATGGGGGGTTATATCTTAGTCATTTTAAACAGTTTTACATGGCTTGACTTATAACTATGAATTACAGTAGCTCTGTGGGCTAAGAAAAGCACTAGACATACGATGCAATTGATTTTTATGTTCAGACATTTATAATGTCAGATTTGATGGAAAGAGTGCAGAGTAGTCTAGAAATAAGGTGTTTCTATTGGTGTCCTTATACCTAGAGAAAAATTGTAGTTTAAACAGACACTCAAATAATAGGGTATCCAGGGAAGCAAATACCTTGCATCAATGACACTAGCTCATTTCACAGACCGAAAAAGGTGCTAAAAATTGATACATTTTTATTCTGTTTTACCATTTTCCCAATTGCAAACAGTGGAAGAGAACTGTATAAATCAAAGGCTGTTATTACAGCAATGATATATTCTGAACCACCTATGTTATCAGGAGATAATGCAATCACATTCTTGTGGATCACTACAAGTCATCATTCCTGACAACTATAAGCATCTGTCCACAAAACAGATAACAATTATGAAATGCCACAGCCCACAGTACAAAGTGAAATATAATACTGTGTTGTCATAACTGCTTGAGTTGAAAAGGGGACTAACATTTTATTGAGTGGATCGACAATTTTTAAAAAAAAAAAAAAAAAAGTCCACTGCTAAAAAATCTTTTTTAGTACTGGATATATTCTTACCTAAAGCAGGTGAAGATAAAGCTATTTGAAGCAGAGCATTACACTAGGAGGAAAGTGGCATACAAATACATTTATGCTGCCCTGGAGGTGGGACTGCAACAATAATGTGCTGCAAGAAGTTAGCATCACAATGCAAATAAAACTTTAGTAGTGAAAACTTTATGGAGACCATGCAAGCCACCTCTGACTATATGAAACTACTGAGACTGCTAAATGTTAAAATCTGTGTAAATAGTTTTGAGCTGTATGAGCACAACCTAGATGATAAGCAGGTAGGGGAAACCATTATTAGACCAACTATCAGCATGTAAATAACCTTCATGGCTATTCTGTGTTACTTACTGAGGGGTGAAATTATATTATACTGGTCTTCACAAAATCCTAAATTACTACTCACTATATGTTTATGTTTAAAGAATAATAATGCTAAGAATTGAGGTTGATACTGGCGAACGTGTTTACTTCCTGCTTTTAAATTTCATTATTTTTTTTATAGGACTAGGTACAATTGAAACAGCAATTGTCTCTAAACTAAATTTAAATATATATCACAGAAAAAAAAAAAAAAAAAAAAAGACAGTGAGACTGCTACGTAACATTATATGCATGGGCAAAGACAGCATCTTATCTTGTTTTTGTAGAAGTGGTTTACGAGGATGCTAATCATGTATTCACATGTAATCATGTAATCACAGAGCCATGTTGGCTGAAGAGCTTATTACTTTCAGTTCTTTCTTTCTTTATCTTCTAGTGGCTATCACTGCAGAAACTGCATTCATTCATAACTTGATATATTAACTTAAACCAGCCATCAGCTTGGATTTGCATTACTGTTTTCAGGCTCTAGATGCACTAGCTGAGGGCAAGACATACTGCCTGATGAGAAGTGGAGAAAATAGCTAGAGCTTAAAATCTTTGTAGTCACTGTAACTAAATCCAAGAGAGACTGTGAGATAGCTCTGGGGAGGGTGGAGGTGAGGCAGCAGATAAAAACACAGGCAAACCAGATGGGAACATCTAAATTCAATCATAAAAGCCCTGGTGACACAGCAATGAGATTATTTAGGTGAAATGTTGGTTGAAATGGGTTTGGCACTGTGAGTGAGAGAACCTTTTCCTCTGTTCACAGAATTAAGATTTTGGCCAGTCTTTCACAGTTTCTCTTTACAATGAAAAGAGTTTACAGAACTGTAATTATGATTTTGATTTAATTTTGATAAATTTTGATTTAATTGCTCAGATCAAGTAAGAATAACAGCTCAGATTGCAACCTAACACAGGTTAGGTTCATCTCTTCTACAGAAAACCAAATCACTCTAGATTTCACTGAAAACAATTATACTTATTGTTTATAGCCTTTTATGGTCAATTTAATAAGAAAATCTTGATTAATCTTATTAAATCTTCTTGGCAGGAAGAGCTAAAAGTATGGATAGCATTCTCTACCAGTAAACATTGGCAAGAAAGGATTCAATCTGGTCTTAATTTCATATCACACTAGATGGTAGGGCTAGAAAAGAGAGAAAGAGATCATCTATGCAAGCAAAGAAGATAAAATCATTCACTTTCCAGATGTACCTGTTCAAACAATCTGAACGCGGTGTTACACACTAACAAAAACATCGAGCTCAGATTTAATACCTTGATTAAGACTACCCTCTCAGGTTACCTAAATTATACATGTGATGTAGACTCCCATGTCTTCAGACTTGCAAGCAGTTGCACAACTCACAATGAAGCTGAGCCCAGGACTAGTTTGATTATGATCTCTTATTTACTATACAGAATAAACTAGGTCAAATAATTCTTCTGAAATTATAAACATGAAAAGCGTGTGGCTTTTTCCACTTCTCTGTGTTTCTCATCGATGTTACCTTCCTCTATTTTGCTATCTTCTGCTTCTTCTCCATATGCTAAGAATTTTTAGAACATAGTGTTATGGATCACAATATTAGCCATGTTCCTCACCAATTGGTAGATCTTGTTCCAAAACTGGATGTATTAGGTTATCAATGCTGATTATTTTTTGCTTTTTTATTTATTGGCATCTCTGTGGAACTGTCTGGAAAAGCTTATGTATGTCTAGGTAGCTAATAATATAGCCCTCCTCATTATATTTTTTTTCATCAGAGTTTCATATCATTACATAAGCATGGTTAGTATTAAATCAGTAGTCAACTCAGTCAGTCTCAATGTGTTTGATAACTGTGGAGTGTACTAGAATCTTCTAGTGAACTAACAAGGGTGGCAGTACTTAAAGGCAACATATTTTTATACTGGAAAATTAGAAAACAATCCCGATATGTAGGGGTTTTGAATCTGTTTGGATACATCCTTCTGAGAGTATCCAGCTCTGTTGACACCAGTAGCTCTTCTCTGTAGTTTTTAAGTATAACTGTAGCATAAATCACATTAGCAACAAAAAAATTATCAGATAGTACTGGGTGACAGAAAATGCAGTCATTTATAAGAAAATATTTTGAAGTTATGCCCCCTCCCTGGAGGTGTTCAAGGCCAGGTTAGATAAGCAACCTGGGCAACCTGATCCGGGTGGCAGCACTCCCCATGGCAGAGGGGGGTTGGAACCAGGTGATCTTTAAAGTCCCTTCCAACCCAAGCCCTTCTATGATTCTGTGAGTGAAGCTGCGCTAACTCTGGAGGTGTAATGGATGGTATTTATTAAGGACGTATTCCCTAAAGACATTATGCTTTAATGTGGGCTTTATAAGCTGCTTATGTCCATGCAGGTTTCCTGATAGCTACCTTGCCTTTATTTCAATTATTTCTTTACTTTTTTCACATTTTCCCTGTCTTTCATTAGTCTATGTGTGTCAGTCTCTAACAACACAAATGAGCTGTAACCTTAAAGCCTCGGGGATCCACACATGTCATTTGAAATAAATGGCTTACCTTGATGCAAGGTTTAGGTTACTGAATAAGACTGCAGATTATTATCATTTTTTTATTATTTATTTTTTAAAAAATACTGGAGTACATGCATTTGAATTCCTCAGTATGGGGAAATTTTGAGGACTGCTGATCACTATGGTTGTAAGAATCCAGAAGGCAAATTATTTTCAGGTCAAAGTACATCCAGTAATTTTTTCTTAATAATGCTGCTGTGGAGGAGTGGCTGACACCCCAGAGAGCTGTGCTGCCATTCAGAGGGACCTCCACAGGATGGAGGGTTGGGCCGAGAGGAACCTCATGAAGTTCAACAAAGACAAGTGCAGGGTCCTGCACCTAGGGGGGAATAACCCCAAGCACCAGTACAGGCTGGGGGCTGACCTGCTGGGGAGAAGCTCTGCAAGAGAGACCTGGGAGTCCTGGTGGACAGCAGGCTGACCACGAGTCAGCAATGTGCCATTCTGACCAAGAAGAACAATGGTGTGCTGGGCTGCATTAGAAAGAGTGCTGTCAGCAGGTCAAGGGAGGTGATCCTCCCCCTCTACTCAGCCCTGGTGAGGCCTCACCTGGAGTATTGTGTCCAGTTCTGGGCTCCCCAGTACAAGAGGGACATAGAACTGCTGGAGAGAGTTCAGAGGAGAGCTACGAAGATGATTAGAGGACTGGAGCACCTGTGGTGTGAGAACAGACTGAGAGAACTGGGCCCATTTAGCTTGGAAAAGAGAAGACTTATTAATTTATGTAAATGTCTGAGGGGAGGGTGTCAAGAGGATGGAGCCAGACTCTTTTCAGATGTGCCCAGTGACAGAACAAGAGGCAACGGGCACAAACAGAAGCACGGGAAGTTCTGGCTGAATAGGAGAGGGCATTTCTTTACTGTGAGGGTGACAGAGCACTGAAACAGGTTGCCCAGAGAGGTTGTGGAGTCTCCTTCTCTGGAGATATTCAAAACTTGCCTGGATGCCATCCTGTGCAATATGCTCTAGGTGATCCTTCTCGGCAGGGGGGTTGGACTAGGTGATCTTCAGATGTCACTTCCAACCTCGTCCATTCTGTGATTCTGTGTGTCACTGATAAATTTCAGCAGATATGCTAATGGACACAGTACTGGGTCAAATCCCCTTTAACATCTTCATTAATGATCTTCATGCTGGATTATAGTTGTACCATCAGCAACTTTGCTGATGACACTAAGCTGGCTGGAGTGGTTGATACACCACAGAGTCATGCTACTATCTGGAGGGATCTCAGCAGGCTGCAGAAAGGGGTTGGCAAGAGCTTCATGGAGTTCAGCAAGAAGTGTAAAGTCCTACACCTGGGCAGGAATTACCCCAGACACCAGTGCAGGCTAGGTACTGACAAGCTGTCATCTTGGCAGAGAAGTATCTGGGGTTCTGGTGGACACCAAGTTGAACATAAGCCAGCAATGTGACCTTGTGGGAGAAAAAACTAATTGTATCCCAGGCTGCCAGCAGATAAAGATTCTTCCCTTCTGTTCAGCACTGTTGAGGCTACACTTGGAGTACTGAGTTCAATTCTAGGCTGCCCAGTACAAGAGAGATGTAGACATACTGGAGAAAATCCAACAAAAGGCCATGAGCATGATGAATGGACTGAAGCATCTCTCCTGTGAGGAAACGCTGAAAGAGCTGGGACTCTTCAGCCTAGAGAAGAGAAAGCTCACAGGGGAATCTTAGTATCTATAGATACCTGAAGGGAGGGTGCCAAGAGGATGAAGACATGCTATTTTCAATGGTGTCCAATGCCAGGACAAAAGGCAATGGACACAAACTGAAACACAGGATTTTCACTCTGAACATCCATTAATGCTTCTTTACTGTGTGGGTGACTGAACACTGGCATAGGTTGTCCAGAGAGGTTATGGAGTCTCCATACTTATTTGAAAGCTGCCTGGAGGAAAGCTACCCATTGTCTTGGGTAACCTGCTCTAGGTAATCCTCTTTGAGCAGGGAATTGGACCAGATGAGCTCCAGAGATCCCTTCCAACCTCAACTGTTCTATGATTCTGTGAATGCTGTGTTCAGTCTGACTTAGTTTCCATCTCAAAATTGCTCCAAATCCAATCCATCTGTTTTCTACTAAAATTATGAATTCTTTTGCCATTGTACAGAGTAACTGATGAATTTCATTAACCTTTACATTCTGACATGGCTCACCTCTTTGGTGCACTCAGAAAATCATATCTTGTCTGGTCAGATTTTGTAAAAATCTGAAAAAATTATCTTTCTTTTTGAATTAACTTGTGTCCTCTAAACAGATATGGAAGAAACTGATGACTGATATACTTTGCTTTTCAGAACAGCTTCTTTCTTTATTGGTAAGTATGTTTGAATATTTAAAAATCATTTTCTCAAGCATGTGTCTCCATTTAAAGTTAAGCTAAATTTTGTCTTTCTTCAGCTGTCAAACCTGGGAACATTCCCCAGCTTTCAAACACGAGAACACAACCCTGCTCTATTTTGGCTTCATGACAAGAGTAGAACCTTACAGGAGCTCCTTTCTTTGTCTCACCACTCTATTCCTTCTTCCCTGGTATCTGTTGAAAGAAAACCTAGGAATTTGGGCAAGGAAAGATCCACAGAGGACTTCAGCTCGTCCTTCTAGATAGACCACTGGGAAATGAGTTTAGCTTCCAGTCTTTTGTCTATCTCCTGTGAAACGCATAAACAGTAACATTAACTTAAATGCTTTTCATATAATATACATGCATTTTCTGATGGTATCTCAGAAAAAAATAATATTCAGGACATGTTCTGAGAAGTAGTCTTATATACCCTTACATCAAAAGTAAGTTTATAAAGCAGATGCTGATTATGTCTTTCTGTTAGCTCCAATGGAGTTAAATATCTGATTCAGAAAATAAATCATATAATCAATATTTTGAAGTACCAATAAATTGTTATCAGAAATAGTGCAGTTCAGTGAGCTATTGAATGGTTCCTGTTTATGTTAGTAGTGTCTATGGTCTTGACTCTGTTGTGTTTTGACCTCATTTAAACTCAAAATACTTGTGAGCATGAAGAAGTTATCATTGCATTGACAGCCAGAAAACAGCTACAGTTTGTATAAGATAGACACAACTTACATATTTCTTGAACTTAGAAATTAGCATACTTCTAGTCCAGTTTTTGGTATCACATACAATTCAGTTCACCTATTCACCAAAGAGTGTGTTTTTTTTCTTGCCTTTTAAGTTTAAAAGTCTTCAATGAAAATTTTCTGCTGCTGTATTTGTCTCCACCAAAGCAAAACATCTGTTTTCAAGAAGACAGAATGGGGCTCTTCACTGCAGTGTATGGCAAGGGGATGAGAGACAATGCACATAAACTGCAACAAGTGGTTCAGGCTGGGTATAAGAAATATTTTCCCTGTGAGTTCAGTGCAGCACTGGAGCTGTATGGTAATCTATAACTGTAATGTTAATGGTAATCTTAACTGTATGGTAATCTATATGCTCTCTGTTCCATCTGGACCAACCTATGAGCAGCCTGGCTTGAACTCAGAGCTGGATTTGCTTTAGGGAGAGACTACCTCAGTCCCCTTCCCACTCAGATGTTTTGTGATGTAATGATTCTAGCACTCTAAATAAGAAATTACAAGAACTTCATCAAAGCCCTGAAAAGTAACTTTTAACTGAAACTTTTTTCTTCTTCATTGTCTATGTCTATTGCCACTCTTGCTACAAAATTCAGTATATGATGATGATGATAATGATTTATTTATTTATTAAGAATTTCATGGCTTCTGAAAGGAATTGTTTAATCTCAATTGGAGGAGAACATGCCATATGAAGGTTTTTGAGTAAGCAGCTTCATGCCTTTGCTACTATGATTTAAATTATGTGAGATAAACCTACTGCATAAAACAAGTGGTGTTGAATATTCATACATGTTAACTTGTTAAGTGAAAAATAACGGTTTTGGGTTTACTTTGTATAGCTAACTGAAAATATCTTTCTTTTTCCCCAGTGAAGACAGGACCAAGCTATATTTTTATCATCAGCTTTCTGTCATTAGGAATTACTCCCAGAATGACCGAATGACTCTCTTTACACTGGCTATACTAGAAGCAACCATCCTGCACTTCCAGCTGTCAACAGTGTTTGCAGGAGAAAAACACATAGTTATAAGTTAGGCATTTAGTAGGATTTGTACAGGAACAAAAAAAAAAAAAAAAAAATGGAATTTCTTCCCAGAATATCTCACGGTATTCAATTCACTACTAAATTAATGGCTAGACTACTTCTGTCAGTTTGCAAAATATTAAAATACCTAATTGGCAAAAAAGCCAATAAACATAAAATATGGTCACAGGAATAAGGGAAAGATTAATGACTAGCTATCGTTGCCTGGGGTGAATTAACAAATACAGTGACTATGGTAAAAATAATTATTAAAAGTGTTCATAAGATTTATGTTAGTTCTTAAAGGCCAGTCCATTGCAATAAAGTAATGTATTCATTAAGAAGAAAAAAAAAAAAAAATCTCAAGGGAAACTCATAAATGTCTCCAATATTAGAGAATTATCTGAATCTTCCCAATGGTCACAACTTAGAAAAGAAGTTTAAATAGTAATGGATATACAGTGCTCAGGTTGGACCTTAACTATTGTATCACCAACTCCTGAAATGTGTGTAAGCAGCTGTGAGAGGAAAAAAAAAAAAAATCTTGCTTTGATTACGTTCAATCCATTAATTCAAAATTATTAGTGAGACAGAACCAGATATTAATTAAGGTGTGTGCCCTGCATAAGTTAAAATCAGCAACATATTTGATGAGTTTTTGGGTCTTTTCCATCTTCAAGAAACTGAGGTTATTCCAATGTGTTGCTGAAACCTGTTAAGGTTGTAGTAAAACAAAAGTTAGTCACCTGCTCTAATTCAACCTCTGTAGCAAAATTGCTCTCTTTATTAACTATGCACCAAGACTCTAATTTCATCAAAGCAAAGTTAACAATTGTGAATATCCCTGTAAGGGATAATTAGACTTTATGGTAACCAGCTGTGTCTTCTGACTTCAAAGGTCAAGAATTCCTCCAGCACATCCCTATCACCTATCTATTTCAAAAAGAAAACAATTAATAGGCAACTGAAAACAGAGACTGCTTAGGCAGTTATTTCTAAAATTCTGTGTTAAATTAAAAGGCCAGAGCAGTTTTGTGAAATTAGGAGCATATTATTTGTAGATTTGATCTGTTTCTCTTATTGAGCCATCCAACTTATCATAACATCAATAGGAGTTCTCTTCACTGACTAATGTGGATACAGATGTCCTTTGCTACCAAATAAGGTATGTGAAAACATTCTGATAATTTCACATCATTCTGAATGATCAAGGATGTTGAAAGCAGAATTTTAAATTTCTCTACTCCTCTTTAGAATCATTTTCATTGTTCTGGAGTGAATTTCTAATTGCCCTCTATTTCCTTTCACTTCTTTCTCTGAAAGAATTCTAGAGGGACACATACACATCTGATATTTTCCTGAATGCTTTAAAGTTTTTACACATGGATTTGTACTAATATGCATTCTCCAAAAGAAAACTAGGTGAAAAGCTAGTTCTTCCTGCAAATTCAATTTCTCATTATGAGAACATATTGTATATTTTAACCATCTCTGTGGATTTTTGTAGCATTTTAAATGTTTTTATTGGTTGCTCTAAATACTCGCTACAATGTTTGTGATTAACTGATTTAATTCATTATATGATTTTGAATGAAATTTCAATTCTAACAAGACAGGCTTCTATGCATGTATAAAATTTACTAACCCAGTCTACTTATGGCATCTTTAAGTCACTCATCTCATTTTCAACCCAATTTAAGGACAGTGTCAAAAATAAAGATATCGCAAGCATGGCAATTTTGGAAATGATATGAAAAACAACTAAACTTTTTGAATCTCATTTATCTGATGAAACTTCTTTGATTTTTTTCCTTCACTTTACATTGTTTAATTCTGCAAATAAAAAATTGAAGCTAATTTAGATGGTCATCCAATTAGAACCCCCTAAATTCTTAGCTATAATTAATGAAAAAAATGTTTTCACTGGAAGTGCAAGAACAATGTATTATATAGATATATACAGATTATATATATTTATTAAAGATTTTTAGACTTTAAAGTGTCATAAAATTTTTGATTGTTGTTGAAATTTTATATTATAATAATCATCATCTTCATTATGTTGCTAAAAGTCTTCATTATAGCTTGGGCTTGGACAGTACAGGAATTGACAGCTGCTCATTATTAAAATTCCTTGATTTATCAAGCTGTTGCCATTTACTGTAATTCTCTTACAGATGTGTTTTTATGGAAACCTGATAAAGTTAAAATCTAGGTGAGGGAGATTTTCCTCCCACTCTTATATTTTGCTTTGACACTCTGGGTGGGTTTGCTTCTTTCTCAGATAGGATCAGAAAATTTATGTACAACTTATGTCATAGAAAATGTTGGATATTTTACAGTGTTGAATTGATCAATTAATGATGGAAGAAATATAAATTACTAAACAAATCACTTCTAAACTTTGGGATAGCACAACATATTTTTTAAACTGAAGTACAAACCCCTCCTCTCCATCTGATTAATACTGCACTAAGTTAAAAAATGTCTAAATACCATCAATTTGTCTTCACATGTTCTGTAAAGGTCTTGGAAAAGACTTAATCATACTTAGATATTTTTAGAAAAAAAATATATTTAGGAAGAAGAAAAAAACAGTTGTCTTCTCTTTGGCTTAAAGCATATTAAATGCCCAAGAAAAAGGGTGGATGTAAATATTCTCATGAAGTTATCATTGTTATTCTGTCACCTTTTTATGTGCCAGCTTCTGTACTTGAAAGCAATTATTCAGAAGATCTCCATATGCACATACCAAACTGCAAGCTGAGAGTCAAATTTGCTCTGTGTGTCATGAACTGAGAAGCTGGCTTTGTCTGTCCCTCCTTCAAGGTGGCCACATGTATAAAGTGCCCAGTTTTAATCAAGTCTTTGACAAATAAAACTGCTTCCACTTCAGATCAGGGCCAGGACTTAACTAATATGAATTAAACTGAAACCAATACTATTTTATACTACTTGCAGCCTGGCTCCTACTCTATCTCAGCTTCATGTTCATTTCCTGCTGACAGTGGCAGCAAGGAGTACACTCATTTGCCTTTTTTTACCCAAAGTTGTTTCCATTATTTCCTATTCCAGTTCACTAAATAATGTTTCTTCTCTTTAAACACTTTTCTACTAGAAATTTTCCAGTACTCGGACTCATTATTTCACCTTTCCAACTAATCCTTCCAGGAAAATTCCACCTCAAATTCCACACTGGAAAATGAGATTTTCCAGGCAGAGATTTCAATTCATATGATACATGTGAATGCTGTCATGGAACAGTTTGTTGGTTAAAGCTCAATAAAAGTCACTCCAAAATATAAAAGCTTGAAATTCAGGAAGTTTTTCTTTATCCTAAAGTACATTCTAAGTTATTATTGTTCTTAGAATACAGATATTACATTTACATATTATTTTATGGTCATTAAAATTCATAGTCCAAACACAGTGGCATAGTGGCCCTGTTCTTTAAATGAAATGTAACATCTTGAACTGTTCAGAGGAATACAAAATATATATTAGATACTACAAAAAAAATGCATTAGTACACTTCTGGTTTGACAAAAAGAGATCTGGCTTTCTGAACCATATAGTTAAAATTTCATAACTTAAAAAATACTATATAGTGGCATATTGTTGATTTTCATATTAGACAAAGATAGTCTACTTACTATGTAAAGTAGTAAGACTTACTATGGCATCATTTATTTTTTACAAGAAAGTAAGTCTATTGGAAACAATTAAATCATCAGCATAAAACAGAAATAAATATAAGCACATTTTATTATGTTATCTGAAGCTATTTAATTTATGAATGAGACTGGTCTGAGAAGCTAATGTAAAAAGCTCAGTTGGTGCAAACCAATGAACGCTGCTGGTTTCAATCCCCCATCCCTGTTCCTGTGAACTAATGGTCCATCTAGGTAGAACATAATTTACTGCTTACAGAAGTCAAAAGGAAAGAAAGTGTATATATCCCATTACAGCTTGAAAGATGTTGGTTTCAAGGTAATTATTTGGATCAATTTTATCATTTTCACACTCAAAATATGGAGGAATGTTAATCATCTATAGACATTGACTAAGGTAAACAAATCTGTTTTGTGCTAAAGCCTTAACATAGCTTTATGGTACAGTGAATGAACATCCCACTGCCAGTATGCAGTGATGCTGCTTTGAGGATGGAATAAGCACCAGTCTTCTCTGAAGAAGGTGTGCAGCACACTCAGTAACTGTAAAAATTATGAGCTGAACGATCTCACTCCATTACTTTGAATGGAATTCACTCTTTGTCCCCCCTCTGTATGGCTTGTTAATAGCATGGACAAGAAGGAACACGCATAGACACGTTTACTTGCTTTCAGCATTTTTGCCAACAAGAAGCATATTGCACCATGAGAGCTATTGCTTTAGACTCTACAACTGTAGGAGAGCTAATATCTATTGAAAGATCAATACAGCAGCCCTCTATTTCTCTTCTAGAAAGGAGCCATTGTCACCTGGTATCAAAATGATGCTTTAAAAATGCTGAATACTGTTTGCTCCTCTTCTTGATGGACAGCTTTTGCCAGCCTAGCAAACTATCCAAAGGCTGCTTATATCAACAGCAAGATCCAAATACATTCACATATTTAGACTATAAAATCTGGAGCAAAAATATTTTTCTTATAAATAAATAAAAATTCTTTTTCATATGTACCATTTTTATGAGGTCAGTTTAGGAGTAAAATACTGGAAATTAACACGTAGGCATTCTGAAATCTCTATATTCCATTCTTTGTGCAGAAGGCATGCTTGCAAAAATCTGCAGAGATAATATTAAATGGTCAACTTTATGCTTATAGTTTGCATGCAGACAGTCTTTAATAGGTAAATTCCAGAGAATTTGGTGGCTTGCATCTTATTTTAGTTAATTATTTTGGGCCCAGTGCCAGGACAACAGGCAATGGAGAGAAATTGTAATGGGAGTTTCCCTCTGAACATCAGGAAGCACTGTGCTGTGCAGGTAGCTAAGCACTGGCACAGGTTGCCCAGAGAGACTGTGGAGTTTCCCTCCCTGGAGATCTTCAAAAGCTGCCTGAACTTGGTCCTGAGCAGCCTGATTTAGGTGGCCCTCCCTGAGCAGAGGGCTAGGCCAAATGAGCTTCCGGGGTCCCTTCCAGACTCCAGTATAAAGCTCCAATTATGACATGTATCTTAGCAACTCTCTCTGCAAAATTTCACTGGACTGTTATATTAGAGTGTATTGGGCTTACGTGGCAGTTTTCATAGCACAAAGGACTGCGGAGGCAACCTCTGTGAGAAAAGTCCAGAAGCTGCTCCAAGTGTGGTTAGAGCCAGCTCCAAAAGGGACCCGCCTCTGGCCAGAGCTGAGCCAATGAGCAATGCTGATTACACCTCTGTGACAGAGGTGTAAAAAACAAAAACAAAACAACAACAACAACAACAAAAACTTCTGCATGACAGAAGCTGGGAGAGAGGAGTGAGAATATGGGAGCAAACCAGCCCTGCAGCCCCCAGGTGAGTGCAGCAGGAGGGCAGGAGGTGCTCCAGGCACGCAGCAGCAGCTCCCCTGCGGCCTGTGGAGAGGCCCCTGGTGGAGCAGGCTGTCCCCCTGCAGCCCATGGGTCCCACATGGAGCAGATCTCCACGCTGCAGCCCGTTGAGGAGCCCCTGGTGGAGTAGGTGGATGTGGCCTGGAGGAGGCTGTGGTCCATGGAGAGCCCCACAGGAGCAGGGCCCTTATTTTTCCTCATATTTTCCCCTCTTTTCCTGCTGAAGAGGAGTGAGAAAGCAGCGTGGTAGGCAGCTAGTGGTTAGCCAAGTTCAACCCACTAAGGTAGAATAAACAAGATGAGAGCAAGGTTTTTTCCACAGAATTCTCCCAGCTCCACATTTTCACAGAACCATTTGACCAAGGAGGTCAGAGGGAGAAGGAGCTGGACACGTTGGAAGGCATCTTCAAAGGTTTTGGAACTCAAAATCTGGAGCTTGAATAATATCTGAGTAAGGCTGACAGGTTGCTAGAATGCTTTGAGAGTGATGACAGATTCATCCCTGAAAACTTCAGGTTTCAATTAAGAAAATTATGTGCAAGCATCATAAGCCATGAAGAAATAAAATGTTAAATAGCTATCAGATTTAATTTTAAATGTTCATATAGTTTCAATTTTGTTATTTAATGTTGAAGAGCTTAGAAACTGAGTAATTTCAAATGAAACATACATCTGATACTTTCTAATAATAATATGATTATACAATAGGAGATATTAGATATTCAAATAGGAGATATCATTAGATATCAAGATCCCTTACAATTAAAAGTAGATTTTAAAAGAAATCTTGGCCAACTGTGTGGTTTGGTCTGTTTTTAATGGTAAAATATGCTACTTTTGGTAGCATATAACTTTCTATTACCATGACACCATGGTATTAGCAAGACAAATCCTCTTTATTTAAAGACCAAATCTAGTTGTCTCTGCTTATAAAATCTTGTCTGTGCAACCTCTTCAATCTGTTTCCCAAGCTCCTTACATTCCAGTTACACTTCTGATTTCCCTGTATCACCAACAAAAAAAAAATCTCATGTAGGAAGAAAATGAAAAATCTGAAATAGTTTTTAAATGATAACAACCTCCTCACAGAGTTCAGAATATTAGAATTCAGTTAGCACTTTTCACTTACTTTAGTAATATAGTAATAATTCTTTGGATTTTGAGTGCTCCATTGATTTAGAAACTTCATGAATAATCACCTGCTACAGAAATCTCAGACCATTCTTTATCTGTCTGGTTTGTATAAAATTAGATCAGATCAGCCATAGGGAATGAAGATTTACATTTCTAGAAGGATCTGATAGACAATGTCTATCTTTAAACATGGTTCAGTTCATAAGATTTTCCTTTGAAGTATGTTATACAAGCATAGATACTAGCTGAAACAATTCCGCTCCAGGGATACCAAATTTTAAACTTCATCTTCTGTTTCTGCAGTGTGAATTACTTCACCTATTCCTATTATTACTGTAATCAATTTATTAGCTTCTTTGGACTCCAAATGTGATAAAAGATCCCCACATGATAAATGTGAGTGCTGTATTCTTCTCTCAAACAAATATAAATATAATTATACATATAACTAAATTATTATCCTTTTCTAGCTAGAACCTAATAAACATGATGTTGATCTTCCTAGCATGAATTATGTTTCTCTTCACTGTGTGATTAAAAAGTCAGTTACTGTATCATTAAAAAGTCAGTTGCTGTTTGGGGAAAAAGCAGTCTGGTTTTAAAGGTCAGACAATTGAAAATCACATTCCTAAATTAAGAGCAGCATTTAGCTCTGAAAGAGGATATTCTTCTACTGAAGTCATCCAAGCAGTTTGACTCCAGAGCATGTTGAATGTGAGCCCATTCAGTCAGGCTTCATGACAAACAGCCGTGGAGAAAAGCTAACAAACGTGTTCGTGTTGCCCCTTTTAGTATCATCACCCTATTCCCTGGTTGTCTCAGGAGAAACCCACGTCAGCTGACACTAGCAAATATTGCAGAGTAATACTGGCAAATCTGTGGAACAAACAAACAAAAACCTTTGTGCTCCTCAGTCTCTAAAATGTATGCATTTTAGAAACCTTGCTTTTGGCCTTAGTTTGATCCAACTGACCTCTGTTTTGCTTCTTCTGCTCTGTAACATGTACCAAGACACAGTAAATGGGGAGAAGCAAGAGATTTACTTCAGAAACTCAGATTTAACTTAAAAATGCCTCCAAAAGGCAGAGAGGGATCTTCAGATCTCCTTATAACAAGGATCAGATTCAGTGTTTCTTAGTTCTCTTTATTACACAAGACTAACTGTTCTGATGAAGATGTACTCAATAACTGGCATATCAGTTCTACCAAAATACATGAGAAAAAAAAATAAAAAATAAAAAAACCATGTAATTGTCCAGAGAATGGGAATGTAATCCCAAGCACTCAGTAAGGAGGAAGACGGTGAACCCCTGGAGATCTCCTATCCAGTACCTGTTCCTATGTGATCTATTTTAGGTACATACGTCTGGGGGATAAAATGCACAGGCAATCTGAAAAATGGAAGTCAGGGTGCCCTGAGGTTGGCAGGTAAACAGGTAGAAAAAATGAATAGATCACATTTTCCATTCCCACATTGCAAGGTCATTACAATGATCAGCTCAGCAGAGGCTTTCAGAAAGAAGTGTCCGAGCCATGGAAGGGTCTCCTCTGAGCATGGAGCAGTGAGGAGTTCTCAGCTTCAAGCTTCCTCCCAGTGCATGGCATTTTCTATTGTCTTGGCTCAGCAGGTCTACTCTAAGGCTATTGGCCCTCAGCTCAAAAGTACCACCCTTAATTCCATTTTCTGAGCCACCATTTAAAAAATAAGCTGTTGCAAAACCCAGTGTCATGCACCTGCATAGTTCTTGGAGTCAGCCGTATCAGAAACTTGGCATTTAGGAAGAGGAACAATATACAAGCTCTGCAGCTAGAATGTGGTGTGCAGAGGAGGTTGTCACCCTGCCACTCAAAAATTCACTGAGAAATATGTACCTGTCTCCCTGTGGGCCCTTTCAGAGCTCTAGCTTATAAAAATAAGTACCTATCAAATATCACATCTCTAGAGACATCTTTGTAAGAGCTGAAGAAACTGGCATTCAATCACGCTTCAATAAAATACTCTTATGGGCCTCATTCCCCAAGGATTAAATTGATGTTTTAACCTGCTTTCACCCTGCTAGGAAAAGACATACAAAAACATACCAAACCCAAACTTCACATTCCTATATTTAGGGCAAAATAACTTCACTGTGCAAAACCAAAAAATCTTAATAGTCTATCATTGTTACCACTTAAAACTGCAGTTGCTTTCCCATTTTGATTGATGGTGTCTCTGATGTCCTAAACAAGCAACATCTTAACTCTCAAAATTAAGCCGAGACATTTTAAGAGCTTGCTTTTTGGGGTGGCTGTGGTGGGAAGTCAATGGCTGTGTTGTTGCAACAAATCAGCATATTAAATACAGTATATGCAAGACTTCAAACAGGCAATGAAATGAAGGAAAACTGATTGCAACTTTCATTCTACATACAGTATCAGAGCTATACAGCTATGAAAGGAGAAAACAGTGACAGCTGCTACAGGAACTGCTCAGCACTGCAAACCTTTTTCTGCAATGTGACATGTAATATTAGGTGTCTTAACAGAAAATTGTTGTGTTGTAAATGTGACACAGACAGCTGAGACTTGCCTTTTAGGAAAGCCAATGGTTACTGAACTCCTAGAGCATCTTTGGCAAAAGAAAACTTTGTTTCCTTTATTATTATTGTTATTATTATTATTATTATTGAATTGTTATTCTGAATGAAGTTTAATGCAGAAGCTGAACAGGTACTTTTTGAGAAAAAGGTAACAGCATCTAAACAAGCTGAGATTTCAGGAAGGATGATGGTCGTAACTGTAACAGTGAGGTCCCACTATTACACTCAGCTGTTAAAGACTGTGTAGATGTTGGGGTGTCCTGTGGGCTGCAAGGTTAAGAAATACTGAATTTCCCTGGGCTATTGTCACAGGAAATTCTCTCATTCTCATTTCACATAGTTGTTAGAGATCTAATCTTTTTCTTTTCTTCACTGAATGCTTTAGCTCCAGCAGAGAAAAACATACTAGCTTATGTCTCACTAACCATATTAAAATCACAAATCATGTTTTGGGACCAGATGTACAGGCAGATTGAACATACTGGGAAATCACATATTTCAGAAATCTACACAAAGAGTTTTTGGAATCTGCGTACTACTCTCTTATATTCTCATTTTCGCCACTGTAACATCAATATTTTTTTCCCAAGGGATAGAGAAGCTGATTTTTATTTATTTATTTATTTTTAAATCATATTCTAGCAATTTTTCCATTTGCAAAACCCTATGTAAAACAGTATGTCTTAAACAAAACCTGTTTCCATTCACAGTCTTACTGAGAGTTTTGTGTCATCTGAAAGTCTGTATCAATCTGGCTGGAGCCATATGCATTCCCTGGGGTGTTCCAAGCTCCAGTTACCAAGCCAGAGCTAGGAACCTACCTGCAAGAGAAGGGTTTCATTTTTTTCTGATTATACCAAGTGACTTCAGTCAGACTGTCTGGGATATTAACAGAATTGCAGATTTTGGCCTCAGGAATCCAGTTAATGTCTGACATTATTTACTTACTGATAGTCTTACAGTCATTAACTCAAATTACTCTCTCTTTCACTTTGACTTTTACAGAATCAAGGATGAACATAAATGGTGGTATACGCCCAGTTCCTGAATCTACTTTTGGTGTTTGAATGAACTATTTATTGTTTATTATTCCACTATTAAATGGCCATGTTTGGGGAAAAAAATATATATAAAATAAAAAAAATAAAGAGTAATGGGATTAAAAATCCATTGATAGAGTGTTATTTTATACATGTATATATGACATACATATATATACACATATTTTTTAATATATCTCTCTAAATATATGACATATAGATGAACAACAAAACCCACTTGTAGGTTATTTTCTAGTATAATCATTTGGGGCAGTGAAACCTTCTCCTGCATTACATCCTGTCATATCATATATATGATATTTATGAAGAAGCATTGTTATTTGAAAAATAATGTAATGGTTTTTCCATTCCACCTGGAAAAATCTCAGTGTTACATGAAGCTAATTTTTCTTCATTTTCTTGTCTGAACAGAAAGGTTATGGATGTAGGGAAAAAATCAAAACAAACAAACAAACAAAAAACAAATAACACATAGTCCCAAAGGCTTCTTTGGATAGCCTGACAGCACAACTGAAGGGTGGTTTTGCATGTATAATCAAAGTAGGAACCAGTCTAGAAAATTCCAGACTGTGAAAAAGTAGAAGAAAATCACTCAACACACAAGCTAAACCCAAGTCCTTTGCTGTCATCTTCTTCAGGTCCTGAGCAAAGAACTAATGCTCTATGTGAGCTGTTCTGTGCCTTGTGCAATATGGCAACCATTAGAAATGCTAACGCGGGTTAAAGCTGCTCTGAATATACCTGTGTATCTCTTCATGATCACACAGGTGTTAATACCAGTTTGGATGCCCACAGTTTGATTAGAGAAATAAAATAAATAAATAAATAAGACAATGGAGTTATATGTATGTAATGCGTTGATACAGTGTCTTTCATTTGTATATCTGAACCTAAAGCAAGGGTAGTTACAAATTTCCACATTCCTTTTGACAGAACTAAAGCACAGAAATACTGAATGGTTTGGTTAACATTACCTTGTATAGCAGAAGTGACTGGAAAGAAAACCCCAGTGACTTGACTGCAGCCTTCTGGTATATGCCCAGAGCTGAATATGTCATGGTATTTCCAAAACACACAGTGCAAAAGACTTAGTAGAAGAAGGTTTCACTTTAAATAAAATAATATTTTTTAAAAGTTAGATTTATTTTTTTAACCAGTAGTTAGTTAGTTACAAGGGTAGTTATTTATTTACAAATGTTATTTATTTACAGTCTCTCACTACCTGTGGCACAGAGCATGAGAGAGTAAAGTAATACTACCTTACGTGTACTCATGAAGTAGTGTTTACAGTGACAGAGGTAACTGTCACTTGATGGTGCTGTGGCTCCATGGTTGTTGTTTTTTTTTTTTTTTTTTTTTTTTCCAGCTTTTCCATGTTACTTCCTCTGAGACTCAGAGTGTAAATCTCCAGCAAACACAGATCTCAAAAGTTTAAATAAAGACCATAATTTCAAATGTTCCTTTAACATGGAGCCAATCAATAGCAAGGCACAGCAAGCCTGAGGAGAAGTTATGCTTGTCTGTCAGTATATGGTGGGTGCTTGATGGACTCCTTGTGGAATGCAGTTAGCTTCCAAGTATTAAATGCATAGAAGATATATAAGAAGATGAAACAGGTCATCTGAAACCAAGAACTGAAAACTGAGAGTATCTCCATCAATTTTCAGTCTGATTTTATGTTACTTTTTCTTGCATTTTGACTTTGGCCCCCAGTAGTTAACCTGTAAAGCTGGATGGTGTGCATTGTAACAGTGAATGGAAAATCTCACCCTTTAAGACATATGTAGCTATTAAAAATTTACATCTACAGAAATAAATAAATAAATAAATTGTTTGACTTTAGAAGTTGTAAACCTAGATTAACTCAAAAAATGACATTTTTAGATGCAATTTGGAAAGAAGATTGACATTTTCACTGAAGGTATGTACATAAAAACATATTTAGATGTTAATGCAGAGGTTTTCAGTAAGCCCTCCTCTCAAAGTCCCAAACATATCTTTTACCCAAATCAATATTATTTTTTCCTGGTTATTTTTATTTGGAGATGGAAAAGAGGAGGCAGCTGGGAAAAATAAATATAGAATGCTTAATTAGTAACATTGCCCATCACTTCCATTTTTAAGACCCTGATTTTGTTTGTTTATAAGTTTGCCAAACTTCAGCCATCTGGACTGAAATTTCCCAGTCTGTTGCCTGATTAAAAGAAAAAAAATAGTAAAAGAAAAGAAAAAAAAGGGGAATGAAACTATCCAGACGCTTTAGGGATTAGAATAGAGAGAAGTTCTTTGTTCTACTGTTGTAAAGGAAAAAATAAATAAATAAATAAATAAATGATGATTTTTCCTTTGAAAATGCTAGACCTTTTACTGCTTTAGTGGAAGGACTTGAAATGCAGTAGAGGGTATCAGCACATAGAAGAAAAGTGACTCTTCTGTATATGTTACAAAAATCTATACAAATAGGTCAAATTTAAAGACTTTTGTTTAGTTTTGTTTTAATATTGTAGTTCACACATGCTCTCTAAAGATTTTTTTTTATTATTTTTTTTTTTCTTTAAATACCCGATATCTTTAAAGATTTCAATCTCACCAGTCATGGTTCAGGCTGTGGATAGAAAGTCCTTGAATTTACAGCTGGTCTCCTGTGGGCAACAAAAAGTGCCTATATTGATCATATTGGCATCATTTCTAGACATCTTTGACATTTTTTTATTGTTTTTCAGAGGAAACAAGTATAAACAGAATGGTAAAAATGAGGAGAAACTGAAACAAACAAACTAATAAACTGAGCGTTGAGATAGCTAAACCAAGAGAGAGAGACTAGGTAGAAGATTTGAGAATAAAGGAACAGAAAGGGTAAGAAAGGGTAAACATTTTAAGAAATGAAAGGATGAACCCAGGAACTAGTAATCGGTTGAGTTCTCATCTCATCTCATCTGCATAGTTCTCATCAGAACATAAAATTGTACCTAAGGTTTCCCAGCTCCATCATGTCTCTGCTCTCAGTAGCTGTTTGCAAACATCACAGGCCAACTGTTCTACCTTTAATCCTACTCTGCATGGCCAAGCGCAGTGTCAACCTCTTATTCTAATAATTCAAGTGCTAAATATGTTTAGTGGAACATATTTATTGATGACGCCTATAACATAAAAGAGAACTTGTTTTCAAGCATGTGTTTTTATGTCTGATTTAACCAACGAAATTACATTATGGACCTCCGCCTCTCCCCAATTCTTGATGTTACAAAGTCAAGCATTCAAAAGAACTCAATGTTGCCTATATAATTAATGACTATATTATAAAGTTCACGCACAGAATGAGGTTTACAGTAACACCATGATCCTGATATTTCACTTTTTTTTTTATTATTATTTTTTTTAATACGTAACTTTGCAGCTAGAAGAACATACTTTTAAATGAAAAAATTTAAATAAAACCTTCTTTATATACAACATCAGGAGTTACAAATTCTTTCGAGAAGAATTTTGGAGATTAAGCTTATCATAGACACTTGCAGTTTCTGCACATTTCCTGTGGAAAACACAGAGGTACTGAAACTGAAATCAATTTTGATATATGTATTTTTAAAGTATTCTCTTTTTCTTTACACACACACACACACACAAGGATTCTGTTTAGATTAGATATTGTATGGTAGCTGTTGACTGTTTTTTCTCACCTCATGATGCTTTTTTTCCAGTTTTATGATGCTTTTCCTATTTTAAGGCTATAGTCTAAAAGAGTTTTCTTAACGGGGAGAGGTATTCTGAGGATTTGTACACTGAATAAGATCATATGTCTTGACTTTGGTGCACACTTATGCATTTGTCAAATAGTGGCAAATCAGATTCTTCTCTATTTTACATTTTCTCTACCAAGAAGATAGGAACAGGTTTTACATTTTCTTGTTGTCTGCTCATTATTTAGGTTGTACAAACATGCACTTTCTTGATGTTCAGTGTTACCAAAAATTCACAAAGCCTTGCATACTTAAGTAACATAATAACATAATGCCTTAAACATACATTTAGTATCGTACATAGCATATTTTACATAAAAATAACTGTCATGATTTCTGGTAAGATTTCAGTGAAAATCAAAAGAATGCACAAAGGACAAGCAACAAAGAACAGACAGACACATTCAGAATACTTGCTGCAAGAAACACATAACTGATGCTTGTAATAATAACCAAACAGCAGACTCATGACAACAAGTGTAGGACCACAGTTATGAACAATATAATGAATAAAAAAACATAAAATACCCCTGATGTATAATGAAGAATATAAATAAAGCAACAACAAAGAAGTAAAATGCTTAAAGTGTGAATGTGCAACTAGTAACATAGCAAAATTAAGGATATAAAAAACTTGCTGGAAGTTGGCAGTTCAGAAAGGAAGAGATATTAACCTCAGGGTGATTTCCATCTGCTACACCTAATAAATTTGAACCAGTTGAAGTCAGGCAGTGTAATATAAGTATATGTGTAATAGATAAGGTTATCACTTAACCTTCTTTACACCTGCAAAATGTATTATTAAAAAAGGTTTTATTTTACTCAGGAGAAAAATATATCTTTCTTTTTGCTATGGTGCTTTCTCTTATCTTCCATACCAACACCTATGCACTTCCAAAACATCTAGTCATTAAGAAGTTGATGCTCTAATGAACTTAAATTACTGTTGCAATGAATGATAATTAATAAATCAGTGTATAACAATCAGCCATCTTTTGATTCTGATGTTGGGTGTGGCTTCTAAGTGTTTCTATAAAACAGATTAGTTCAATAACATCTTTAAAAAAAAAAAAAAAGCCTTCTGGATTTTAGTGTGTGGTGGTTTTTCTTTGTTTGTTTGTTTGCTTAGTTTTTTTCCTTCTGACTTTATTTCATTTTTCAGTTAACTGAAATATAGATGAGTACCTTTCAGGAAATGCATAGAAATGTATAATAAGAATCCTCTACTACCATGCCAGTGTGTAAAGGTTGTGACATATTCATAATGGGAGCAAGAAACTGCATATAGAATTCCAAGCTTAGCCCCTCTGTCCCCATACTCCAAGTACCTTGCTTTTAAGAATGGGAGAACCATTTATTTCATTAAGGGGGGGGGGGGGGGGGGGGGAAAAAACCACAAGCAAATTCTCCAAGATTATAGAAGTAATATTGTTGCTTCTGGGTCCTTAACCTGACACAATGTAAAACTTTAATATTAAAGATTTATAGATATATACCTTTAACATAACTGTACTACAAGGATTTTATATACATTAACAGCTCTCTACCAAAAATTATTAAAATGTTCCATAATGGAAGAATTTGTTTTGGTTTGGTTTTTGCATTGTTAAAGCCAAAAATAGCAGTTGCAGTTTCATCTATTACTTATAGTTCTGTATCTACTGCTGTATAAAGCAACTCAGCAACCAGAGTATTTTTAATTGATTTTAAAACAAATATTTCCAATTTTTTTTATGTTAGGATTATTTATTTATAAATATTTGTGTTTAGTTACATAGTCTATATTACAAAGGCCACAAGAACTACCTAATTAATCTAAATTATAAAGATATACACTATAACTTTTTTATCTCCACTGAGAAGCGACATGAGTGGAAATGTACTGCCACAAAAGCTAATTCACCTATTTGTCATTTGGGTGTATTTATTTCAGAGACCTCTGTCATTTGGAGGGCAGAATACAGAAATGAGAGGTGAACATGCCCAGCACAACATGTTGAGGGCTTTCTAGTACAGCATCCGCTCTGTGTTTTATAGCAAAAAAATAATTAAAAAAATAAAAAAAAAATCACAAAATTCATCTGAAGTCATTTGTACACACATTCACATAAAAAACACAACAGGAAAGCACTTCAGCAGCAGATGCATTTGTTGTTCTTTGATTGTCCCACAAAAGAGAGAGATAAGTGGCTGTTTCTCCTAAAGCTGTTTTAGAGCCAGTTTGGCAGAAGTCATAGCAAACTGTAATCCCAGTACCCTCAGAAACCCTTGATCCTGACTGCCAGACCTGGTGGGACTAATGTTATCACAGCTGCAAATAGTCAGTGTCATTTGTATCCTGTTCTGCATCTACAAAGATCTGACACATATTGGTTTATGATTTATGCTTACCTGCCACAATTAGCCTATACTGATTTTGACTGGGATAGAATTAATGTTCTTCACAGTACTTCTTCTAAAACTATGTCTAGGATTTGTGACAAAAACAGAGTGATAGCACTCTGATCATTTAGCTGCTGCTTAATCACTGCTTGCACAGTGTCAAGGACGTTTCAGCTTCTCATGCTGCTCTGCCAGCAAAGAGGCTGGGGTGCACAAGAAGTTGGGAAGGCACAGCCAGAACAGCTGACCCCAACTGACCAAAGGGATATCCCATACAATGCAATGTCACACTCAGCAATAAAAACTGCATTACAGCATTACAGAAAAAGGAAGGAATTTCCGCATGATGGTGCTAGTCTTTCCAAATAACCACTACTCATGATGAGCCCCTTTTTTTCTGGAAATGGCTGAACATCTTCCTGCTGGTGGGAAGCAGATAATTAATTATTTGGTTTGCTTTGCTTGTGTGTACAGCCTTGGCTTTATTTCCCAACCTATGAGTTCTCACACTTTTACCTTTCCAATGCTCTCCCCCACTCTTCTGCATGGGAGTAGGCAAGCAGATGTATGGTGCTGAACTACCTGCCAGGTTAAACTGAAACACAGTCATAGCATATGTTTTATTGGACTGCAATGCTCTTACCCCAGCACCCCATAATAAGCTCTATCCCCCTTTTGTGAATAGCCCCCTTCAATCTGCAGAACTCTCTAGGTTGGCTTCCCTCAGAGGGTTTCGCACCAGGGCAATGAGCTGATTAGTCTTTGATTGTCTAAGGAGTAGCTGATTCAGGTGCCTCCACTTGCCCTCACCAGATTATGTGGGTTCCTCTACCCATCTCTGCTTCTTTTATTTCCCCAAACTCTGTGTGAAACTGCATGTTGCTGTGCATGAGAATTGAAGTCCATGTCATTTGTAAAGGTTAGGAACCATCCTCCAAAAACATGAAAAGGTTGCACCTCCTATATTTGCCTAAGTGGTTAAACATCCTTTTGTTTGGTTGTTTGTTTTAATATCTTGAACATATTTTATATATAAAGGGCTATGCCTTAATCCAGGAGACTAAATGAAGTCCCTTGAAGAAAATAATTAGACTACAAGCTTGATCTGTTACACTCACAAATAAAAGAAATGAAGAATTAGAATAAGAAATCAACCAGTCAACTATATTAGGAAGAGAAGGGAAGGGGAGAATATTGACCTCTTCCAACAGCAATAGGGTTTTTTTGTTTGTTTATTTTGTGGTAGGAGAGAGAACGACATTGCACTATGCATAACGGAAGCAATTAGACTAGGCACACTAGAACCATGTTTGGCAAGTATAAAAGATCCCCATTTAAGTCTGCTGAACACCATCAGCCAGGTAACAGAAAGGCTGAAATAAATAGAAGAAAAAACTTTCTGTTTTCTTAAGAAAACTGTTTGACGTTCAGTCTTGTGAAGCTACCTCAACAACCTAGAAAATGGTAAGTGGATTGCAGGATTCAGACTGAATATCACTGAAGGGACTTAATACGTTCCTGGCTTGTATGTTTTTTGACATGGAAAAATGCTTTCATCATGGGAATCCCTGAAAATGTATCATTAATATCACATAGTCCAACCACAATTTCTCATTTTTATTCACTCACAAATGAAGTCCAAATCCTAGAATTCATTTAAAAATGTATATGCATTTTTTGCAGCTTCATAAGAATTAATATGAAACTGATTTAAACAAACAAACAATTTTTGTAGCAGAAACCAAAGGAGGAAGTTAAGATTCAAAGAGTAAGACAGTCAACAATCAGAAAGGATTAGTATTAGTAGCCTGGATATTTGCAGCCTTCTAGTCATCCACCTGTGTTGTTTTTCCAGTTTATAATGTAGGTAAGCAAACACATTACTGTTACCACCTGACAAAATCACAATTTGCCTTCCAGATGATACTTCAGCAAATATATAGCCAATAAAACTTTCTTCATGTACCGTGCTGTTTTAATATTCTTTCTATTAAAATGATTTCTGTTACAAAGTGGATATTATCATTATGTCGACTGTAATCACACATAATGTGATATAAACTAATATGATATAAATGATAGTAGAAGTTTTTATTTTTACCATAGATCAGTAATGCTCAGTATGCTTAGTAGTGTGAAATGGAGGAGCTATAGCTCTAGTGGCCTATATTTTCATCTTAAACTAGATTAATTCCAAAGGCTTCATCTTGCTATGAATTTGGACTGGAACAATGAAGATGGCCAGATATAATGTGAGTTGACTGTAGAAACATGTACATTTTCCATGCCAAGCTGGTAGACAGGAAAGCTGGGAGAAATTTTTATTCTTCACCAACTAACTCGGGATTTCAAAGTGCTGAGAGATTTTATGATAGCATTCTGTTAGGAAAATAGAGAAAACATACTAGTGGTGATTATACATGCTTAAAAATTACTTAGAACCTGTCAGTGTTACTACTACTACTACTAGAACCACTACAGTGTTACCTACCCAGCCAGTGTTACTTCTTAGCTTTGGTGTAGAAGTTTTCCCAAACTGAGAAATGGTTGACATCTAAAAAATCCCAGCACATTCCAGTTAAGACCCAGCCTCTCTCCACCAAGTCCCAATACAAATGAGAAAAGACAGATCTCATCTATCGTTATTAGTAAAATAAATAAATAAATCCTGCTGCTATGACTGACTAAGTAAATTACAGATAAAAATATTCTCAGGCTTCCATTCTTCTCTTCCTTCATAAAGTGTTTTGACAGACAAAGAAGTTGGCTTTACTTTCAATAGAACATGAATTTATTTCAGTTAGACTGTTTTTTGTTTGTACAACAAAAGGGAATTGTATTAAATGTTTCCTTTAAAGTATTTTATTTTAAAATACAGGTTCTGGATTGTATTTAATAGCAAACCAGAGGTAGGAAAAAACATTGAGCAGCTCCATAAAACAGAAATTGGAAACCGCTGTGAAATTGTATCTAATGCAACAACTCTCCATGCATGCTAGTCACAAAACTGAGTATTAGATCAGCAGATTTGCTCTTTTGTCTTCTTAAAGGGCTGTGAGCACAGCAAGTAGTAGTGTCAGTGTTTGCTCTGAGGCATAAATCACTGTGAAAACAACATCTTATTCTGATAAACTGTTTTAGCCCGCAAAACATCCTCAGGTATCTTGTGTGCCTTTTGTTTAATTGCATTCTGGTTTCTGCTTAGATAAAAGAGTTTCAGGTAATGAGATAAGAGATACCCGAATCTGCTATTAATCCAGTGCACTGGTGACCTGTAGTAACTAAGCTACTCTTTGAGAAACAAATGAGGAAATCCAGGGATATACAGGACCCCACAATAACAGAATGCGTTTTTTTTTTTTTATGTTTAATCTATTCTCTACTGACAATATTGTCTATTATCTATTTAATCTTTTGATGCATGCATAAGCAATGTGTGTATAAAGAGATTTGTGTCCAATTATATATATGTATATAATGAGGTACAGATTCAGTACTGTATCTAACGGTTTACAGCAGACGTTATTTTGAAAGAGTTGTCTATAGACTGGTAACTGGAACACCTGGTATATTCTGTGCTTTCCATAGTATAGTTTGCACAGTTGTTATTCTCTCAAGAGAGACTTCTGTTTGGGTATAGCATGAGATAAACATTCTTGATGGCTCAGGACAGAATATCTGCACTCAAATTACACCTATGTTTTTGAGCATTTGAGGTCTATTTAAAATTTTTGTTCTGATGTTTGTTATATATAATAAATATATCAATAATAAAATTAATTTTAGAATACTTATTGCTCTATAGCAAATCCTTAGAGAAAACTGCTGGTGTACAGCAAACCTGAAGGATGCTAGATGGTTGACAAAGATACTGTCTAACATGCAGTTTGCTTTCAGAAAACTGCAAATGACAGTGAATAGATGTTATTAAGCTACTTTCAGATTGGTTTCTTCCATGTATGATGGTGAATGTTGCCTTCTGCATTAGTATATGCATCCTAAAATGTCTGAAATAGTCATAATCCAGGATGAAAAATGAATGTTACAAAAATATTACACTAGATGGACAATGAATCTACTCCATACAGCTGTTTCTGTTTTTGTTTTCTTTAAACCTAAATGTGATGTGGTACTGAGTTTGCGTTTAACCCCCCTGCACATTTTGTCTTGATAACAAATCACATCTCTGGCTGCCATTTTTTGAATCCATGTGCATGTCTGTCTCTGTTTTTCTTTCCTTTCAAAGTCATACATTGCTGTCTGTAATTCAGACAAAGCAGATCGGAATAGAGAATAATTGCTTTATGATTTAAGTCATTGCTTTATGATTTAAGTGACTACAGATTCTAAATATTTTTAAATGATTAGTAGAATAAGTCTCCTAATGGTGATCAACAAGCTGTTCTTAATAATTCAAAATAATTAAATGATTAAAACTTGTCTTGTCAAACAAAACCAAAATATATTAATCTCAAAAAATATACATTTTTTTCTGATTTTTTTTTTTAATCTCTATTAGATATATTTTATCTTCTATCACCCAATTTTTGTTGTTGTTGTTCTGGAGAACTGATTATCTCATTTTCCTTTCCTTGCATGTGATGTGCCTTGGATGTGATACAGCCTTCACTTGAGTGTCCTTACAGTTACTATATTTGCCGATCAAGGAACATTATAATGGAACAGATCTTTTTTCCATCCAGTTTAGTAACTTTTCTACAGTAAAATTGTTTATACTGACCAAAACTAAGTGAATCACGGATGGTGAAATCTTTTGCCCTGTAGGTGGTATTGAGGTCACCTGCCTCCAGAAAGATCTCCCTTCATTTCCCAGTGAATGTCAGATTATGAGTTGAGACAATAGATTTTGTGTGGTTTTGATTTTGTCTGGTTTCCTCTGTTGGGACTAATTTATAAACACACACAATTTTCCTTATAAAGTTTATTTATTTATTTATAAATTGTATACATTTTTATTTTGTTACATTTGTAACAAAAGCCAAAACTACACATCCTTTCTTGGCTCCCAATACTCCATGAAAGTTATCAGCCCCAGTTTATGGAGCAGATAAGTGGAAGACCATAACCTCCAGAAGGTGGGATACGGCAAGAGAATAGAGGCCAGGACTGATAACCTGTCCAGTGGCACACTGGAACTTTAGGAGGACGTGTATGCATATAGTCAGTTGTATAGAGATTTTTTATTATGTTTCTTGATGTGATACATTTATTTGAGATCGTTAATGAAAGCAGACACTAGGGCTCTCCCACCTTCTAGTCACTGGAGCTACTGATTTCCATGTTTACATTACAGAATGTGAAATGATGAATTACAGTACCTATACTCACCCACTATTCCTTGGGGCAAGCAGGAAAGGTTTGCATTTTACAGGCGATGAAAGAACAGCACCACTGCCATTTCTACAGCAATTTTTCTGCCCTGGAAATCGGTGAGAATACATTAGTAGTCTCCGCAGCAGCAGGACCAGAATGTTTTTCAGCTGGGTAACCATACCCATTTCATCATAGTTCTCTCTTTTTAGTTGCTCAGCTGGTAGCAGAGCATTAACAGCAATTTACATTTCATCTCATCGCTGATCGATCCCATTCACCCAGTTAACACCTCTGCCACAGAACAATGGAGGTATTCTCTAAAATATTGTTCTTGGCTCAATAGGATCGATTAAATATAAATGCCTGTTACTGTTCTGTGTTTCAATGTGTCTGGCTAGCTGCTAGCTCTCAAGCTGTCTAAAATCGTATAGTGTACCATCACAATTTTTTCCCCTTTTACCTGAAAATAGAAAGAAAAAAAAAAAAAAAAAAAAAAAGGAAAACAATGTAAGAAATAAGTTTTCTTGTATATTTCTAGCAATTGCATTGCTTTTGTATAATACCTTTGATAAATGACAATTTTGTATTCTGGGGATTCATGGTGGTATTATTCAAATATACTTTGTAAAGAAAGGGAGGTTTGACAGGGATTTCCTGTTCTGCTTGTTTGGCAGTAATCAGCCAACCTGAACGACAGCCACTTCACCTCCCGTTCTTCTGTAGGCTAATGAAGTTACATATATCATATGATCATAGAATCATTAAGGTTGGAAAAGACCTCCAAGACCATCAAGTTTGCATCCTGGAAAAAAGGAAAGTAAAAATATTAATGTGTGCCTAGGGGGTCTCATGAAAGAGGGGGTCTCATAAATAACCATGTGTTAGCTACAATTCTTTAGGCACTGCTCAGTGTTAGAAACATATATATATTTTGAAGGTTGTATGGCAATGTCTGCTGAAAATATTCCTCAAGAATTCTTGGTCTACTGCTTTAACCACTAGTCCACATGAGAGTGAGCTGAATCTCCACCTTATTCTGGACCCAGCTTTTTAAAGTCATAGGAAATCATACTTGCTATTTCTGTGCCTGGCTGGCAGGATGGAAAATAGCACACTGGGTGAAGTGTAAGCCTTTCACATTTCAGCACACACAGACTACCATGACCTGTAGAAGGTACCATGCAGAAGCCATCTCCAGATTTTTAGGAAACTTTCAGCTGAGCAGAAACATTTCTAGAAAGAGGTTGCTTCTGAGTAGTAGTTCACATCTGGCTTTTTGGATCTTAGCATGTAGGAATGGTAAAGTTTGCCCAAGTCTCAGAATTAATTGATGTTTCTGACAACCTCAGAGTAATAGTCCATCAAATGTTTGCTCAAGTGCCTCCTAGCCTTGTAATACTACAAAGTCTTCAAGGATATATACCACTACTAATGAAACAACATGTGGGGGCATCTTCAATGTTGTTTAAATGGTCTGAAAGTAACTGCACTCAGACATCCAATGGGATCCAGAGGCTAGATACTCATTGCCTGTTGTCATCTACAGTTTCCTTTGTAAGCACAGAGATCTCACGGTTGAGAGAATACCACCACCAGCTAGTGCCTTGAACAAAGTGGTTAGAAGATATGCAGATGATTTTTATATTCAGTAGCCCAGCATTCAGATGTAGAACATTTAAGTCCAGTTCCATTCTTTAATAATGTGAGAGCAAATTGTTGACTCAAAGGTGAAGGCAAAACTCTGGTTTGTGTTTCCCCAAACACAATGCTTGACTGATGTAGTCTCTGTGCTCCCCTCCTTTCTTGCCCTGAAAGCACTCATCATGTCTACCATCTTCAGTGTTTTCATCTGTTTTCATTTGTTGTAAAGTCTCCAGTTAAAGAAAGATCTCCTTTTGTGGTTTGGAGCTGGCAATTAACTTGGGATAGTTTAGTTACACAGTAGCACTTGGATCTGTTTGTAGCTGAGCATCTTGGTCTGAGCAAGCACACAGACTGCCTCTTCTTCCCAGTGTCCAATTGGGCTTTCTGGTAGTGTCATAGCTGTTCTGTAAAGTCAATGATTGAAGCTGGGTCTTGGTAGCTATCTATCAGAACACCTATGATATAATA
This sequence comes from Stictonetta naevosa, assembly GCA_011074415.1. NCBI lineage: Eukaryota > Metazoa > Chordata > Aves > Anseriformes > Anatidae > Stictonetta > Stictonetta naevosa. The sequence continues at coordinate 126,990,067 of CM021697.1, forward strand.
ATGCATGTGGAACACTCATTAACAAGTAGCTAGTTTAATCTGAGATAATTTTGTCTTTTCTTGAACACCAACTGTTCCTAGAGTACTTGCATCATATCAAGTTGTTTTGAAAGCATTTCATTTGAGTAAGATGCGACTTTTTGATACATTTTGCTCACAATTTCATGTTCAGCAGCCCATTTTGCAGAGACAGAAATTGGAATAAATAAAAAAAATAATCTAGGTGCTTCATTTTATAGAAATGATTGTTACATCATTGCAAACGTGGAAATCATATGGAAAGTTACTCCAAAGCACATGACATTTTGTGTAAATAAAACCTTTTGTTGTTTTTCAACTGTTTTGGCCATTTGAATTGTTTTTTTTTGTTGTTGTTGTTGTTTGTTTGTTTGTTTTTTTCCCCTGTTGGACCACTAATAGTTGCTCTGGTATCACTTGTTCTAAGTCTGAAAATATTAATGACTAGTTTATGAAGTTATAAGCAAATACTTGTTTTCTTCATTAATCTATGTAACTGAGAGCAGAGATAAGTCTTAATTGCTAAAATATAAGAAGTGCCACAGAAGAATCAGTTGTTATTGTACATAAAAACAAAAAGTGTGCATTTGTTATTACTAGCTATAATATAAATGACATTTATTCTAGATAAATTGTCCATTTTATGTCTAAAATATTTTGGTCCAATAACAATGACAATTAGCATTATTTTATCTAATTTATTATCTAATTTTCATATTTCACAAACTTCTCATTTCAGAAAGTCATGATAAAGACACAAACTGAGTCTAAATTTTGAGCCATTTCCTATTTGGGCATGCCAACTATCTTAAGAATGTTATATTTTTGCAGTACTGGAATAATACAAAAATGAGAAGTCAAGGGGAATCCATAATACTTTTGGCCATTTCATGTGTTTAGAATAATACACATTTTCATTTTTTAGACCTTCTTGTTTGAAAGATCCAGGGGGGTTGTTTGTTTGTATTCTGCAGTGTTTGGCACAACGAGGAAATGACCTAATCTGATATGTTAGAAAGCAGATAATTCTACTAGACAGCCATAACGAGGAAAAGTTAATGTGATATCTTCACAGAGAGTAAAAGACACACAATCCAGAAATATATACATATATATATACTAGGCAAGTTCTTATTTCAGGAAATTCTCTTTTTATAAGAAGTATAATTGCATTTTTATAGCTATACACTCATGAATATATTAGCAGAATTATTGAAAACTATCTGGGGCTTAAAAATAATAGTATTTGCATCTCTCTTCCGATATACAGAACCACAGTATTCCTCTTTCCTGGGTCTTTACACTTCTAAGGGAAAATAAACTTGATATCAACCATGACAACTTTAATGCATGGGAGCACAAGGAAAGAACAAAAAGGGAGAAAAAGAACTGAAGATGGACAAATTCTCTAGGTCGTATGGAACATTTTTGCCTTTCAGCACTGAAGTGTTTGTCACAGTGGCCATCATCACCAGCAGCTGCATGAGCTAGGCTGAGTAAACTGCAGCACAAAAAACACAAACAGGTTTCACTGACTGAAGCTTTTAACTGACCACCACCACTGATGTTTCAAACTTATGAAAGATCCCACCTTTTTACTGTGAACTGAGTAATTAGCATTAGTGTTTTGTTTTGCTTTGTTTTCAGTCAGCAAAGAAAAAATTATAGAAAGGAATTAAAATTCAATAACAAAATTTGATCTGATAATTTGCTTTTAAACCCTCCCATCTGTGCAACCAATAATCACAACTGGCATAATTATCCAATTGTCGTTCAGTATGTAGCACTCTTATTTCTGTAAACAAAACACTCTGTTAACATTAATTGCTTTTTAATGATGCCTTTTGTACAATGGTTACAAAACATCTATACTAAAATTAACAACTTGGAAATTAATGTTCTGTCTATGTTCTAGTCCCACCCACTCCTTCTACCTGGCTGATGGGGAAGTGGAGAACACATCTATGGCCTTTCAGTCCTTCCTTACAATGTTTCAAAACTATTTATCTATTTGTATTTTCAACCCTAAATGAACTAGAAATATGATACTACTGTTTAAATATGTTGATTTTATTTCAGGGTCCCTTCCAACCTTGTCAGTTCTGTGATATTTTCCTGACATTGACTGTTCGTATACCAGTAATTCCTTTAAAGTTTTGTTTGTTTGTTTGTTTGTTTTCCTGTTTCATTATGACTTTGCGGTATGGCTTTCTAGCCCTTGTAATGTTTTCTTTAATTTTCTTTTTTGCGAAGGATGGAAGACAAAATCAGTTAATTTGTTAGGATGGGCACTATGTGTTCTTCCAAGGCAAACAAAATATTCAGGACCATCACTTTCTGTCCTGGTGAGTATTTTCAGTACATTGTGTATTATTGTTCCCATCCCTTGCATTTTATTTATTTCTCTCCATTCCCTTAAGCTTCTTAAAATTACCAATAACAAGGAGATTCTAAGCAGGAAACGATATAGGTAAACAGCTCTAATCTTTCATTATGTCTACATTTCCATTTTTCTAAGAACATCAGTTAATGCTATGATTTTGCTTCCGCAAAGTGCTTATGCAAGTTGATAATTTAAAGGTACTTTTGTAGTTTATAGACCATGAATGTTTTGTACTTCAATAAAATTCTGGTCCACTGATCATCTTGGAGATAGTATTTTCTTCTAAAACAGAAACAAACCCAACATCCAACAAAAATTACCTAAAGCCTGGAAGTGACAGAATTCTCTATAGAAATTCATGGAAGAAAAAAGCAAGTATCCATTTCATGTGTCAAAAATATTTCTTCCACTTTATCACATACATTTTTTTTTCTGAAGAAAACAGTTATTTTTGGATATGTTTGACTAGTATCAAATTTCAAATAAGAAATTGCTTTACAGTTTTTTGAAGTGCTATTACAGGATCTGCTTTCTGCTAGTTGCAACATTACTAGTCTCCCTTGCTGTTCTTGAAATATGCATACGGTATATCACTGATTTTACCTGAAACCTTTAGTACACTATAAAGCTAGTATTTTCCTAGACTATTTGATTACAAATCTATCTCACTAGACCAAACACACACACACACACAAACAAACAAAAACCCTATTTCAACACAGTTGTTCATATTCATCCTTCTTTCTCCATTTGTCCCAGCCAAATTGAAATACTTGACTACGTTGCTTAAGCTGTAAGATTACATATGAGGTTCATTTCATAAGTACAAGAGAGAGAGAAAGAAGAGATCTTCACTGACCAGTGGGAGTGCTTGACTGCCTACCTGAGGTTATAGGGAGTGAGTTTTCTGTCTATGTGGTTTCCGCCAAGGGTCTGAAACCTAAGTAGTCCAGTTAGGGCCCAGAGTGTGAAAAACAAAACTAAACACAGGGTTAACATCGTAATTAGTGTAATTAACCAGAGTCTGTGAGGGAAAGAATATTCCTTTTATAAAGAAAAGTCTCTGAATTTGAAATCTAAATTTTCCTACAGGTTAACTTTATTGTTGAGAAATTCCTTAACCTTCTCTAGTAGATGGAGACATATGAGCAGCTCTAAAGGATGAGATGAAAAATCATACTAGAAAATTCATATATATCTCTATTTAGTGTTCAGAGAATTCAGAGAGGCTCATTTCCCTTGCTTTATGGAAATACTTCTGTAATATAATTCTGTTATATGCTGAAAGTCCTAACTGTGACTATTCTGCTGAAGGTAAAATGGTAATTTTGACTCTTTTTTTCTTTAATTGTAGCATAGTATAATACAATCAAATTCAAAATAAGAAGTAGTACACATCATATTTACTCAAGTGATTTATTTTAAGTCCTGGATTAACAGAATATCCACCCTCATATCTTTTTTCAATTCCTTTTACTTGTCATATATCACCAAAAACAGCTTTGCTGGATAACTTTCAACCAGTTTTAATGATCACATTGGCATGTCTATACAGATTTTAGGAATTCTGTCATTTCTCCCTTTTAAATGTGTAGTTCTGAAGTCCATCTTTATGGCACGAGCAACAATATCGCATGTTTAATTAATGTACAGACAGATAATCAGTAATCCTGACATTGCAATCAATGTTGAAGGAAAAAGGTATTTTTGTGTCACATAGGTAACAATTCTGGTTATCATTGATATGTACTAAATACAAACCTTTTTACTTATGGAAAACAAGCAAGCAAACAAAAAAAAAAAACTTTATACAATCTCTAACTCATAGTTCTAAATGAGAAAAAAATATAAATAAGTAAATAAACAAGAACTCCACCCAAAGCCTGTTTTGCATTCACTTTCATTTAAGGGAATTTAAGTGAAAAATGCTGTGTTTTTTAACTTTCAGAAACAACTCTGCAGAAAGATGTCATGCCCAGGAAGCATATATGTTACCAAGGTAAAGCACTGCTGAAATTAAAACTTAATAAAATAAAATTAAATTAAAAAATCCCAGGTCTTTTGACAATAAGAGGAGGTCACTAAGATTACTGGAATCTCAACCACTTCATTTCTAGTTGAGTAGTTAACAACATGTCTTATGGAATATATTCTCATGCTTGAAAAATATTCTTATTTTTAGTCAGGAAAAGTTATATTGTGTTTGATCCCAGAAAGATATAACACATTACTTTAGGTAGTGGCATGATAATGGTAGCTTTAGTTGGGGTTGGTTGCTCTTTCAGTGCAAAAAACACACTTCAACCTATCACTGTCATGCTACCTAAAGAGAAAAATGGTGCTGTAAGCCACATTTTTTTCCTTTAAATATACATCTTTTTGGTTTATTCAGTTCTGATGAAATTATAATAATAATAACTTTTTGTTTAGCTTAAATTTTGTTTAGTTTAAATTTTGATGGAAAATTTCTATAGTTGACTAAACTGAGTTTTACCACACAACATTTTGAATCCAGGAATTAACACTATTCACAGTCAATGTAGTGTCTAGTCAATAGATGACAAAAAGATAACTGATGGATTTCAAAATGTAATCGCTAATAAGAAATCATAGAATGAATATATAATCTCAAAAATTAATCCTCAATCCAATGTAACTCAAAGTGTCCATCAGAGATATGAAGAAAATACAAACTGTTCTCTACAAAAGTTTACTGGCATTCACTGACTGGTGAAGTGATAGATAATAACAGGGGTCATTTTTAAAGTGAGCTAAATAACTTTTAAGACAGTCACAGTCAAAGAGGAATAATGGGCTTTGTCAGCTCCCATTTTTTCTAGAGCCAGAGGAAAAGACATAAATATGGATGGACAAAAGATTATTGAATGGGAACTAACTCCTGGGAAGAAGCAATGACCTTGACAAAGATTTAGTGCTTGGCCATTCTGCAGAATCACCTGACCATGAATTTCTAAAAGCATTATAAAATTCAAGGGCTAAAATTAAAGGTAGACAAATTCAAAAGGAAAAAAGGCATATTTTTAAGTGATTAACCTTTTGAAAATCTTCCCTGGAGAAGTGGTGGAGGCACCTTCATAAAAGTTTTTGAGATAAGACTATCTTTGTAAAATCAGTACTTATTCGTAAAAATAAAAATAAATAAAAGTTTTAAAAAAAAATCAATGAAGGTATTGCAAGGTGAAACTTTATAGTTGATATTATACAGAAGCTTCACATAGAAGTTCATTAAGGTTCATTTCAGCCTTAAAATTGTGGGGGGGGGAGGGGAAAAAAAAAAAAAAAAAGCCCTAGGGAACCACATTAAAAATGTTTTATTTTATTTTAATTTTTTTTTGCAAAATATTCAGAATATAAGTAGATGTCATTTTAGACAATCTTCATGTTTTTCTTGTTAGTCTTCTAGGAAAACATCATGTTTTCAGTATAGTGAAACTCTAAGTGACTGTTCAAGCCTGCTCTGAGAAAGCCACAAGAGCAAAGTATATATATAATAAGGATCCAGCAAAAATATCAGGGCAGAGAAAATAATAAAAGAATAGGGATAGTACAGCTAAGAGAATGGTAATATAATCAGGTGCAACTAATGAGAGTAGACCTCAATATCAGCACTTCCTCTTATGTGTGTTTTCTTCTTTCTCATTTAGTCATACCCACTCTAGAGACTCTAGAGAGCATCAAGTGAGAAAGCAGAAAGGCACCTTGGCTGTTTATTCAGATAGTAATACAGGAAGCTTTACTGCTCAGATAGATGACTTTGCAGAGTACATTTTGTGAATATAGGTTAATAAATGGACCAGTCATGTTAAGGTGTTTGTTCATTACAAACAAAAAGAATAGAGAGACAACAACAACCTCTTTCTCCCCCTTTTCCTTTACTTTTTTTTTTTTTTAGTTCTTTTTGATGATGTTGGCTAGCTACAGAAATTCATATTTCTTTTTTCTTCAGTATGACTTTCATGTCTACACAGAATTTACTTTAGAACCCTGTTTTAATTAGGTATTAGTTAATTAATCCCCAAAGCTCCTATATAACCCTCATTAAAAAAAAAATATGTTAAAATATATGTAGTTTTGTTATGTAGATTTTATACTAACTTCTTTTCTTTTCCTTGTCACACCTCATTCCAGTAGCAATACAAGACCAAGACATTCTAAGCTTAAAAACACAAATGATTTATTTATTTATTTATATATATATATATATATGTATATATATATATAAAAAAAAAAAAAAAAAAAACAAACAAAAACTCCACTGCAGTATCTTGGGTGAAATCCTGACCACATTGAAATCCGCATAAATTTGTTATTGATTTGTTGTGGCCAGGTTTTCAAAACAAAACTTCCAAGTTGTTATAGTGTTACCAATTTTCTCCATTAAAATAAAATAAAATAAAATAAAAATATCCACTCAGAAATGACTTATGAGGTACATATATATGAGAAGAACATCAAATTTATAATAGGGAAGGCAGCTTCAGCATTTGGTATGTATCTTCTGTCCTAATTCTCTACTGTTCTGTGAAGTAATCTAATTAATTTATTAATAAACAAGAGAGAAATCCTGATAGAACAGATTACATTTTAAAGTCATATATAGTAGTTAGTGTTACATGCATCATCAGGACAATTGCAAATAGAATGCTTGTAGATACAAATACAAAAACGAGAGTCACCCTTAATAAAACATTTACATTGGTGCATGAAGATCACATGGAACAAGAATGCAGCGAGCTGTATTAGCAGTAAATCTCAGATACTTCAGTGGACCTGTTTATTACCATCCTGAAAAAAACAAACTCTACATGCTGCGTGCCTGTGTCAGTGACAGCTTTAAGAGATCATCATTTCAAATTAGTAGAATATAAGGATTTGCTAAGCACAAACTCTACTAGACAAACCCATTTTCTTCTTTCTATTAAAATTTTGTATCTAGGCAAAAGAAATAGTGTGGCTAAAAAAAAAATAAAAAAATAGCTCAGATATGACAGCATGATTTACAACTTTCATAGCAAGCAACCATACATAAGTCAGGAATAAAATAAAAGGCAATAAGTAAATAATATGTAAAAAAATAATAATAATAATCTTACAGCAGATTACAATTATAATTTCCTTGAATCTTAATTTTATGCTGCACTATTATAGATAGAGGATGAAGTGAGCATACCAGAAGACAAGAGGAAAAAATCCCAGAATGGGTGGATAAAATTAACTAAAAACAAACGATTTCACATGCATGGGAAGTCACACACATTACATATATTGAATTTTTATACTTTGTTATATTAATACAGAAATACTTAGAAAGGATACGAGGTCTAGTGGGGTGAGGGAGAGGAGAATGTATGCAACTTGCTAAATACGTATATCAAATCCTGAGAGCTTATTCTAAGGAAAAACCCGGGGGCTGTTTTTAGTGCTCTAAAACGAGCACTGTTCTGGACAACAGGAGGAGGTTCTTCACCGAGAGGGTGGTGGCACACTAGAACAGGCTCCCCAGTGAAGTAGTCACTCCACAGAGCCTGTCTGAATTTAAGAAGCAATTGGAAAGTGCACTTAGTCACATGGTCTAAACTTTTGGGTAGACCTGTGAGGTACCAGGAGTTGGACTTGATGATCCTTATGGGTCCCTTCCAACTCGGGATATTCTATGATTCTATGATTCTATGGATGTTACATGTTCAGCAAGGGAAGTAAAGGAGTTTCCTGTATGATGATATTAGTACAAATCAAAGCAAACAGCAATATATTATAAATGTAAACACTCAGAAATGATGATTGACCATACCATACCATTCGTTTCAAAGCTATCACTATTTCTAATAAGATGATGCCAATAAATCTAGAAGAGAAGAGTAAACAGCTTAAGAGAATCATAGTAATAAGGACAGTAGTGAATGAGTTGTCAGAAACTGCTGGAAAGAAAAGCTGACAGAGAGCGGGACTCCACATGTCTCAGTAGGGTTTGTCCAGGAAGCAGTAAACCTTAGGGAAGAGTGAAGAGAAGTGTACAAGCTGGGCTTCTGTTGTTTGCATGAGTGCTCTGAAAGCCTGAAATCCTTTGTTTTACATAAGCTGTTATTTCCTCTAGGAAACTGCACTGTTAATAGATCCCATTGGTGTTTACCAGAGGGAAAAGGATTGCTGCACTGTTGCTTAGGTAGACCTCCAGGGCTACAGGATTGAGCTCCCTGGTATCAGATACTCAGGGAATCAGCCTGGAGAGATGCAGCATATCTTTCTTTCCTTCAAAAGTGAGATCGTAGAGGCTGAGATCACAAGAATGTCATAGTTGCTGCTACTAAAGAAACAAGTTAAATACATGTTTCTGAGACAGCTTACATGTATATGTCAAAACAATACGGGAATTACACTTTCAGTTTAAACTGAACTCATTTAACTCTTTTGTTGTTGTTGTTGTTGCTGTTGTTTTGTTGTTGTTGTTTTTTGATTGTGCATTTTTTAAAATCAAAATTAATATAAAAATGTATTTTCTAAAGATGACATTTTAAGGATTTTTCTGTATTCATTGAAGAGCTACAACTAGAAAAGCATATGCTAACAAGGAATATTTGGTAATTTGAAAGAGTAACTTGAGTATCATCCTTTGATTAAGGACAATATATTCTTTAGATAATTGCCTATGTAAGGTGCATCTGTATTTTGTAAGCATTATTGGTGTTGTGCAGTTATTGCACTCCTTTGCTTTGATTTACTGCTCATCTTGAAATCAGCCAAGTCTATTTCGAGAGAGGATATCTTGTGAACAATGATCAAAGTGTAAATTTATGCAAATTCAATGCTTCACCTTAATTACCTTGATGGCACTTGTCAACAGCCTTTTCTATGCTTTCACTGATTAGCAACCCATCACAAATAATTATTATTTCATCTGCAATTACAATGATGCTGTGCATTGGCTTATTGCCCAGCCAGTGTATTGCATCCCACCTCTCAGCCTGTTCTTCTGGAGTTATGCCACACTGCACATCATGAATTAGCATCTCTATTTTATTCAATCAATCACCATAAACTCCTGAACTTTATGATCCAGTAAGGCAGATTTTCTCTAAACTTCCAGGAGTAGGATTGCTACATAAAAAAAAAAAAAAAAAAAAAAAAAGTTAAATATGGCCTTGGATAGAATGGAAATGCAAAAGGGTCTTCTCCATGCTCATTTTGCATCACACCCACTTTCTCTTCAAAAAAGCATTTCTGTTTTTCTTCTCCCCCCTCTCTCTCTCTCTTTTTTTTTTTTTTTTTTTAACTCAGAGTAATTTATTTCAGCAAATCAAATGCCACTACTCTTGGCAACTGAAAAGTGAATTGTAGAGGTTGTTCTGGCAAGGTTAGCAAATTTCTTTCAGGCATCCTGAGATTATAGTTTCCAAGAGGGCTCCAGAGAAGCAAAAAGGATTTGGTACCATAGTTTTCAAGGCTTTGAGTAAACACCAATACCAGGTGCAAGCAAACAATGACTCAGGAAATAAATAAGTACCTATCTGTTCTGTTTCCTGCTTGAGTGATGGAGCAGAAAAAATAACATAGTTTAGCCCTATCACTATTTTGAACAGTTTATTTGTTATTACACTGGATATGTCTGCATACATTGAGAAGGGCATGAAGACTGTGGGGAAGTAAATGGCTGGCTGTTTTTCTTTAGGCATACTTATACATTATCTTAAATCACCGAATATGGCTAACAAAAAAAAAAAAAAGAAAAGAAAACAAATATATTAAAAAAGAGCAATTAAGTTGCAAAATATGGTCAAATATCTCATCTCCTAAAGAAGGCATAAAAGGGAACAAATATTGGAAGAGAAGCCCGAAGCAATGTTTCTATACTTTAACTAGAAAAGTGTTTACTGACTCTTCAAGGTTGGAAAGAAAACACCTGAAACATAAATAAATGCTATAGCTGCACAAACGCTTTCTAAGAAAAGAAAGCTAAGGATGATACTGAGAAACTGGAGTTAATAGCCACCACCACCTGTAAAACATAAACCCAACATTCTTCAAATGGAAGGATAAATTTTTAAGTAGTCCCTGAAACATGAAACAGGAGCGCAAGCAATAGCTTGGAATCACTAATTTTATAATGATTAGACCAAATGAAAGAACTTTAATTAAACCTGCCATAAATTAGTGGGGAAATGTTCCAACTTAAACTAGAAATATCTGCAAGATGTTAAAACGCACTGCTTTGTAAGTACACACTTTGTAAGTACAATTCACTGTCCCAGAAAAAAAAAAAAAAAAAAAAAGTACATGAGAAAATGGAAAAGCCAGAACAAATTCCGCCTATAAAATTTGCAAATGTGAAGCTGATAAAAACATGTAAATCTATCTAGTTGGGCTAATAAAGCAAGTATAGGGTATTTCCAAGAGACATCTAAAAGATGTCTTTCTGATCCAATTCAGGTCAGAGCTGGAAAAGCAAGTTTGTTGAAAACTGCTTCATAGTTTGCAACCAAACAGACACTGAAAGCAATATCAAGTCAAGAGGTCAGGTATATCTGATGAAAATTTCCCGTTTGAAAATAGGAAGACAGGGGTTGCAAATCAGCTGTCCTGGAATACCATAAAGAGCAAAAGGAATCATACTTCAATATTTTAAGATTCTTTTACGTGGCAGGGTGATGTCCTTTCATCAGTTATGAGCTTTTAGGAGACCACCAGCTATTGCACATCTATGCTCAGAACAAAAGGGAAAGGTAGCAAGGTAAATATTGTGTTATGTAACAAACTGATGCCACGTTATGAACTGAGAACAGTAATAAATAAAGATTAGCATCCCAAATGTGGTTTATTGCCTCATCATTGTGAAGCCATGTCCAATTATTATTTGAAGGGCTTTCTTCTAAATGTTGGAAACACCCTGGAGTCATGCCAGAAATTACTTATTGATATTTATGGAACTGCAGATGAAAAAAAAAAAAAAAAAAAAATCTATTCCCTTTTCTGCCACTGGGCAAAATTGACAGGATTTGCCTTTCACTGATGGACGGTTATTATTAAAAGTTCATGAAATAGTGAGCTTAAACAGAATGTACCAGTATTTATTTTGCATTTTGGAAAATACAGCTATGAAGGTTTGTAAAGGTCTACTAGAAGTTCAGTAATTTTCCTTCATATTTAAGAACTATAAAAGTTTGAAATAGGAAAGAACTATATATTCTAATTAAGCTAATTTACAAGTTTTCTCAAATGTAGATTAACTGGGACTTTGGTCAGCCTACATTTAAATGCCTTAATGAGGTTGTTTGCTGGGTTGGAAAATGTTCCAACTACCAGAACACAGACAGGAAGTTTTTCCAGCTACTTCTGTTTCAGTTATGTCATCTCATTCTTCACTGTTATACCCTATCAACTGCCATGAAGTAAATGTGAGGGTGCTGAGTACTACTCTAATGAAGTAAATGTATATATTATTTAAACTTTGTCATCATCCTTGATGAACTGAAATGTTTGCAGCTCAGGTGTTGTATACAGGAGATTTTAAATACCATGGAATGAGAAGCACACTGCTAAACTGTTTTGCCCATTAGACTTGATTTCTAAACCATTACTACTGCCTGATGTTCTTTGCAATCTGCAGAAGCATACCTGTCAAGAAGGACTTTTATTAACAAGACAGTGTAAATCGTTTGGTGCTGAAGGTATTGATGATATAACAATTTGCACGTAATAAACATGAATGAGCATTTGCTAATGAAATAATTTATTCTGAAAATGAATGGTTCTGACTAAAATTTTTTCATACAACTCAGCTCACTAAATTTGCTTTTGACTCTCATTTGCTCATTGTCCAAGTGCAGAAACCCCGTCATTAAAAGCCTAAGAGTTAACGTATACACTCTGTTATATGTTTGTACCAATGGGATTTTATATGTGGCTCACCTGCAACCTGACATAGTACTACATAAATCAATTTTGTATTCTGTAAGCTTCACCTTTGCCTGAAAACCACAGTAACAACACATTATGTGTGAATTTACTATCACATCTGTATTTGACCTACTGCTTTTATCTTTCCTCAGAGCCTGAAGACATAAATTTCTTTCCACCTGAAATTAACTTTGAAGTATTATTCAGTGATTCAACTTAAAAAAAAAAAAAAAAAAAAAAAAAAGAATTTAAAATGGATAAATGTAAACATGCTACTGTCTGACACCTGACACCTGACACTGGTATAAATAAAGATGGCATGGATGACATGGAAACCTTGATGGAAATCAAGAAGTATCTGTCCAGCATGGCTGTAAATCTCTGTCCATCTTTTGCTTGCTTTATCACACAGTCTTGAGAGGCATTCAGTACTTTTTATTAACTCTTCCCTCTTCCTGACTGGCTATTTTTAAAGTACTTTATGAATACAGTATTTGACCAATTAAGCTCATTAAACAATTAATGTTTTCCTCATAAGCCCTGCACAGACTGTGAGGCTATGTCTGTTTTATGACATTAGCTTGGACTTGAATGCAGCATACTGCCATATGTTGTTGGAAGCCTATTTCTGTGACCACTTGCACTTCACGTCTACCTCCAAACCTGGACAGAGTATGAAACAAAGGAATAGGCTACATAGGCAGGTGACCCAAGCAAGGGATCTTTGATGATGGGGCAGAGAAAAAAATCAAGTGCAGTCCATACCTCTGTTGGCAGAACTTGCTGGAGCCTTCTTTCTCTCCAAAATCAAGATCGAATTTCAGCCTTCGTGCCAAAAGTTAAGGTAAAAGCCCAGGTCATCCTCTTTTCCATTTATTCCAAGAAGCATCTTTAGTTTCATATGTTCCAGCAGCCATTTCAGATCTGGTCTAAAGTGCTCTAATTCTGCCCAATCAATCTGTAGATGATGCTGTCTGGACAGATTCTCCATGTTTCCCCGGTGAGCAGTTTGCCTAGAAACACAATTAAAATGTATTCATGCAGCTAGTGCAAAGAAGTTCAGGGGAAAAACAACAACAACAAAACCTCCACATAATTATAACACAGATATCCAGAAATAGCCATCTGTCAGAGGTGGGTCTTGGCAGCAACATGACCAACATCAAACCTGAATTTTTGTTATCCCACCATTCTTTTGTACTATCACAAACACACACTTTAACACAGGTGCCTTGTGATGATAGCTAGTTGGAAAATCAAAAAGTTCAGAGTGGACCTTAACAAAAGCCATAGACAAAGGCAGCTGCTTTCTACTGAATGCTATTTTTTTTCCTCTGAGAATATTTCCATGAGATTATATAAGAATAAATGTCTTTTCTTAGCATCACAGACATTCAAGACCCTCAAAGATCTCTTTCTAGAGGAATTGCAGAATATATATGGCATTGAAGAAGTAATCATGATAGAAACAGTTTACAAGACATCTTATAAAAATTTAGAAAACCAAAATGTAGACTAGGATGACTTACTTTGCTGTGTGATTCACAACAATACACCTGACCGTTTCACAGATAGTTGTTTTGCCATTGAAGGCATGGCTGAAATGCAATGAGTCTTCTTACAGAGAAATTTGAGGAAAAATGAAAAGACGGAAAGGAACTGAAACAGAACAAAGTACAGATATCTTGCTTTGGAAGTAGAAGGGTAACAGATGAATTCAGTCTTCAAGGAGAAGATGATTTATACTTTGGCTTGGACAGAATCCAGGAAGTTTATATACATGATAATATCTGTTCTTCCTGTTAAACTTCCACTGAGGTGGCCATATCAGAAGTAATTTCCTGTAGCATTCTAATTAATACTCGAATAAATTATTTATTCTGGATTTACAAAATTCTGTTTCTAAATATGTACACTTATGCTATGCAACATAATGGAGTCTCAATCTCCATAAAAGTTATTGCAACATGAAAGAAAATACTAGGAACATATGGATGAAGAAATAGACATTTTCTTCAATATAATCTGCTTAGCCTACAATTATACTAACCTTTATCTAGTGTATCTAGTACTAAAATTTTCCCCGTCCTTCAAAAACTTGGAATAAAGAGAACATCTATCTGATAAGAACATTAGTACCATTAGAATGTACCAAATAAATAAATATTTGAGTGAATGTTTTAATCATTCATCTAATTGAAAACATTTCACTAAAACTATTCAAATTCAATAAACCTCAAGTAGTTGGTGACATAGATTTTTCAGTTTTCAAAGACCCTGTCCAGTGTCTACATTTCCATTTCAGAAGCTGTATTGAAAGGAGAGTTAAGTCTTCCCTTTCCACTGGAATGAATGCATTTGAGAAGCAGAAGTCCTCCTCTGCCTCCTTTATTGTAAGAAACATGACTTGGTAAGGCTGGAAAAACCTATTTTGAAGGAAATAAAGAGGTACAGGTCAAAGACCTGGACTATAGAAGAATCCTATCTTTCATTTTCATTCTCTTAAGTTACTTGACCACTTATTATTTTAAAGAAAAAACTCAGACTTTAAATAAGGATAAAGCAGATTTTGCAGGTAGCATGAAACAGTAGCTCTGAGAAACAGCATATGCTATGCCTGAGGTCTGGGCTGCTTCATCTTTCTGGTTTCCTTGTGTTGGAGAAGGAGTACTTTCTGAGGCTAGATTTCCCTGGAGTGCACAGATAAGCCCAAATAACTGTTTTGCTTTCTAGTTTCTAGTTGTCAACCTAACTGCTAAGTTCTGTGATTATAGAAAAGTAAAACACAAAACAAGCAAAATCAATTACTCAAATACTAAACAAAATAAATGTCTTCTGCCCTGAATTCGTTCAAATTAATCAATGATTATACCTATCACAAAGAATAAACTATTCTACTCCATTGCCACCTACTTGCCAGTTAATAAGGAAATCCTTAATGTTTTCAAGTTCCCATACCCAGACATGAGGTGCTGTAGGCATTAAAAACAATTTACATACCACTGTTATTTCTCTTAGGACTAATTTATTAAAGGTACTTTTGAATAGTTTCTCTTACTTCGCTTTCATATTTATCATGGCTTCCTAAAAGACTGAAGCGTTACATCATCAGGAAAAGTCTGTGTTTCGTGTGAACTAGTAGAAAGTTTACACATTTTTGTGTAGGTCAGCTGTTGAACCTGACAGTATCCAAATCAATCCAACATAATCTTCGTATTGGGATTTATACTGAGAATTTTTTTAGTGGAATAGGCAGCCACACTGAAGAAAGACACTTCTTGCTCTGAGGGAGACATACAGTGGAAACCCACACTTTATTAAGCAGCTCAGCAAGTTCAGATGGAGACTTTTTAGATGTTCCAGACATGGGAAAAGCTTTAATTGAAACTCACAATCCAAATTAAAAATCTGTAGCAATTTGAATTTAATTCTTTTTCAAATTCATGAGAGCACTTACACCTTATGAGTTATTATTTGGGTATTTCACAGAACCAGAGAATGGTTCAGGACTTCTGGAAGTCAACTGATTCAAACTCTTGACGTGCAGCCAAAGCTGTTCTTTGTGTGCAACCTGCAAATGAAAATGGGCTGCGATACACGGGACTTTGTGGGAATCTTACATGACGGTATTGTGAAAAATGTCATGAGTAAGGCTGTTTTCCCTTTAAATTTGACTTTGTGATGAAAAGCATGATAAAGAAGCTAGGTAAATATAAAATAGAGAAAAATTGAGTTGGCATTGGAAAAACTCACCTGAAGTATATTCTGAAAACTCTGTTCCATGTATGACAAACAGAAACCAGGAAGTTTCAGTTTAGCATGCTGCAATTTGGAAGTGACTGTTCTTACGGGATTCTGAAAGTCTCTTTCCCATGTGTATTTGTTTGTTTATTAATTATACTGCTGAGGCAATCTGTGTTGAAAATAAATTCATGGCATGCTAACTATTATAACCATCATTAAAACACCATTAAAATATAAAGCATCTGTAGTGCATTTTTGTCAATAGAACAAGCAATAAAAAGTCTGTCTCATACAGTTTAACAGTCGTGAAGTGATAATGAACAGCATGTTATAAACTACTAAATTCAGAGATTGTAGTAAAAAGTACTTTAACATCAGTAACTTTCAACCACTGGAACACTGGTCAGATTATAACATTTTATTAGACAAAAAAATTAATACATAAAGATCAACATATCTCTACTGACTTTTAAAGTCGAACTGTTAAAAGATTAATATAGAAAATAGAAAATCTTAGACATTTTGACCATATCCACCATTAAAAAGATCTTCTGTATTGAGAAATTATTACCATCTATGTCTTCATCACCTGAATGCATTAACATGCTGGATCATTTATACCTTCAGCCTATTATGGTCAGAATTCTTTCTTTATAGGATTCTCTATAAATAATTTCACCAATTTTTTAATCAAGGTATGTATCTTTTAAGACTCTGAAAAGTGACACATATTATTATAATTTATAGTCATCCATTCATATAAATAGATTACCCTTCCTTTATTAATTTTGAACAAATTCCTAATATATCTCTTAAAATATAAAATAATACATTTTTCTATTTATTCCTTTGTTTTAATATAGCTTTAGTTTTTATATATATATTTTTTTTTCTGTGGAGGTTACCATGTTATCTTGAAGCAATTTTGTGAATAAATTAATTGAAATAAAATGAAGTGAATACAGTTTAACACTAAGAAGTCTCAAGATTTCAAGCTGTAAGTACAGCATTAAGAATCAGAAGACAAAGAAGATTCTGCAGCCTAGATTTGTCCTCAGTGCACTGTGATGTTTTATTTTCTACTTATAGGTTTAGATTCTGTGAATAGAATATATGCATACATGACCCTAGCTTATTCAATGCAATTGCTCAAGTGAAAATGAGGGAAAAATTTAAAGACAATAGGGTTAGACAACCGGCCTATAACTTAAAATCAAGTAACATCCTGTATCTTGTTGATTTTATAGACTTTGATTTTTATTTTTTAAAAACAAATTAAGAACTAAGTCATGAAAATATGCCTTTAGCACATTGCTGCTATGACCTGTTTTGTTTATGTGTTTTTTTCATCTTAACTATCTCAGTTCCTCAGGTGTGCCACTGTTTCCAGGTAGGACCTGTCTACGCCAATGTACCATTACCTGTGGTCAGAAAGGAAAGAGTGCATTTTGCAACCCCAGAGATTGCTAATATTTGCAAAATCTTTATGCCTGTGTTCACACAATAGCATACTCCTCTCTTAAATGTAATCTAATATCTTTGTTTGAAGTTTAAATGCTTTCAATAGCACTCTCATTCTCTCTCCTCCACTTCTCTCTTAGATATCTGTGAAAGGCTCAGGCAGGAGGTGGAGATGGCAACATTTTATAACAATTTTATAACAGCCTTTCTATGGCTGTTGCAGACTGTCATGCTTTCTAAAAGCTTATAATCTTAACAACAAACAAACAAACAAACAAAAGCACGTATTTATTTTTTCTTTATAATGAGCCAACAGTAACAAAAAAGCCAGAAAAACATTGAGCCACTCAATTTTCTGTGGATATTTAAGCAAAAGAGGAAGTGAGTTATCAAAAAAATGGTAGATTTTTCACTTGCTGCTTAAATAGGCTAACACAGTGACATATAATGTTTGAGCAGAAATTCATGGTGTGTGATTCAAAAGCTGCAGCAGGAATGCTTAAAAGGATGTCTGTGCAGCCACAGCTGTCCATAGCTCTGAAATTGCCTGTCCTAATTCTACTGCTTGCACATGGTACGGAGAGACCTGGTGAATCACCATCAATAGGGCAGAGCAGCAGTTTAGCAAGGGAAGCTGGTATGCAGGCAGATAAAATAGGACAGAAAACACATGACTAAGTGTACAAGTCACTGTGAACAAATGCTGGTAGGTCTGTACATCCACAGAACAAAACATATCAGTAAGATGAGACTTCCCACAGACTCTGTGGGGGCAGTTTTGTAAATGTCCTACAGCCAGCTCTAGGAAAAACAGAAATGCATAAGTTGCTAAATGCTGCTTGCTTTCAATGAGTAATAACAGGCATTTTTTGCATTATAGTCTTTATTATTTCTGTGGCATATGTATAAATAATAGCCTATAGGTTAAGTTGTCTTTTGTGTCTTTTTAGAGATGATACCACTTTACTTACATGAAAATAATTCACACTGGTAAACCAGTTTACACTAGAAGGTACACCTCTTACTTTGGGCACTAGAAAAGAACACACCACTAAAACCCACTATTACTGAAACAAATGAAATTCTGCAAATTTAAATTGTAAATCAATTCAGAGGTGAATGCAAGCAATTTCTATCCAAACACATGCTATATGCATTTCAGCACAATTTTCTTTCTTTTAATCTTTCTAAACACTGGAGATCTTGGTTATGTACCCTGTAGTCCAGATTAACGCTATCACCTGTTCAAAACCCCCAGAACAATCAAATCTTAAAAATAGTTTATCACTTCAAGGGAAAATACTAAAAGCAAAGCTGTTTTCTCTTACATATCAAAACATATCTTCAATTGCACAGCAAAATGAAACCAGGGACTGTGATTGTTTCCCACTTTACAAGCAAACTATCCAGTTTCTGTTATTAAAGAGAAAGGATAAAACTGGTTGTTTTTCATCTTGCTGTCCTCAGGGCAGCAGATATGAAAGGGCAACGCTGAAATCACTTTCCTATAACAAGATCATATAATAGTCCATAAAAATGGAAATCCACTAAGACCAGAGCACAGATTCCACCCCAGTCAGAGGAACTGACTACACAACATCCCTAGAAAGTGCTATTCTAAAGGTGTGAGTCTAGTCCTCTGTCATCCTTGACCACAGGTTCATAGGGTGACCGTTGTGCATGCTGTACATGGGCCTCGGAGCGCTGTACCTCCTGCAGTAAACAAACGCCCTACTACAAAACAGAGAAAGCCAAGGCTGAAATGTGCCCTGTTAAGAGAATGGGAGAGACTGATGGCCTTCTGTTTCACTGCAAGATGCTCAGACAGTTCTAGGAAATTGTACCTCTGCAAATAAAGGCATACATCTTCACAAAAAATACCTACAGGTTTTGTTGGTGTGGTCTGGAAGAAACACCCCCTCCTCTTCCTCACATCTGGGGAATGGTTTAGCAACTTGCTGCAGACTGTCTGGAAGTAGGATAAACATGATTAATGTTTAATTAGTTCTTACCAAATTTTTTCAGTGAAGGGCAAGAATAGATCTTACAAGTGTGGAAAAATTCCTGTAACCAATTGCCTCTTTGAAGAAGTACTGACACATTATCAATGTAACTGTATTCTTATTTGTGGTCAGAGACACAGCACCAGCATTAAAAGACTGTGTAGCATAGGGCTAGAATACTTCCTAGCAGTCTTTAGAATTCTACCTGGAAGAGCTTTAGTATTTAAAATCAGAGAGTGAATGACAGCTTTGGATGGAATTGTTAGACTTCTAAAAGTAGACAACAGCTTTCCACTATTAGCTATTAAATAAGATCACTACTTTCAGTAGGCCTCATATGGAGATAAAGTGATCTCAGTCTGGCTTCTAATGGCCCAATTCTTCACATCAGAAAATAAATAAAAAATAAAATGCTATAATATTTTCCATTCATTAGCATCTTGATTAGTTATTACAGCACAAAAGAAAAAGAAAACAGAATTGAACTGAAGAAACATTTGCTTTCATCCTTCTGACAGCTTCATCATCAGGGCAAATCATAATGGTAGGTCAGATGGGAGAATATTATTTCCTTTTATAACTTATTAGATTTAAAAAAATATATAAAAGGTTCACATGTTCCAATCTGGCTGCTTTCACAGAGAGCAAAATGTACTTTGAAAACAAATGGCAAACAAGAATACATGAGCAAATCTAGATCTCCATGAAAACAGAGCAATGAGAGGTCTCAGAAAATTACCAAGGACAGTGGCAATGTTAATTTATCAATGCCAAAGAACTGTACTAGTTATTTATGGCCTTAAGCTCCTAGTTTAACTTAAAGTTGTTACTTAAGGAATTCTTGAATGGAACAATCAAGCAGCTTCATGTATTTGTTAACATGGAGATTTATACTGACGCAGTAAAACTTTTGATAACAAGGCTATACATTATTTTGTCATGCCAAACATGTAAGAGAGACAAAGAGGAGGAATACACTTTCATATGAATATCAAGAGAAAGTTAATGAACTGCCAGAGCTTAAATTATGTTGCCTGTATGGATACTAAATCAAACTAAATCCAAAACCATTTATTAAATTCTGTGATAACATCCTAACATCCTAAAAATAAAAATAAAAATAAAAATAAATCTGTTATCAAGCCACAAGGTAAAGGGAAACAAATGAATAAAATGTACCTTCATTTGTACATACATGCACACACACACATACACAGCCACCACAGCCACTTATTTAAGTATCATATGTGTATAATAAATGTCTTCCTTAAATGCCTTGGCAAATTCTCTGTACTGTCATGTCAGAACTTCTCCAGCCCAGGCATTAGTGCTCTGCATGCATACAGTACAAAGGTGTTGTGGTGTCTGAATCAGCATTTTTTTTTTTTTTGTCTCAAGAGAGAAAAATCAGAGAAGTGTTACTTGCTGTTTTGAATACCAGCTTATAAGTTGCATGAATCTTTGATTTGTTTTCACTGATTCTGGGAAACCTTGATATAATGTTGTTATATACAAGGAATACATGGTATCCGTAGGAATGCTTCATACAAATTTAATTTTTACTGGTTCACTGGGGTACATTGCAACTGTTTTCTGTTACCATTCAGATAATTCATGTTTTCCTTTGCAATACTGTTGTTAATGAATGTTCATTGGAATACAGTCTGAAAGCTACAGTACACTGGCAGTTTCCTTGTAAAGAGATATCCAAATTATTTTCAACTCAAAAGCTAATTTAATAAAAAGAGTGATATCAAGCTATTTTTAATCACCATCCATGGAGGTCTTCAAGAAATGTGTAACCACTTAGTAGCATGGTTTAGTGGTGGACTTAGTACTAGGTTAAAGGTTGGAATAGATGATTTTAAGAAGTCTTTTCTAACCTGAATGATTCTATGAGGCCGCTTATTATGGAGAGGCTTGGAGATGGCAGAGATCTCCAGGAATGTCTCTGAAGATTTATTTTCATCCAGTGACATCACAACAATGTTAGAGCAAGATGGAGTGGTATATGAGAATCTTAAAAAATGTCCTGTCTCTACAGGTAACACTAGGCATCCACTGTCATTGAGCTGTTCAGAGTTGAGAATGTTGTCCTAGACAAAACTTAAATAAATGTTGGTAGAAATTTAATTTGGATATTTCACAAACTATTTTTATTTATCTAATTATCTATGTATTTATGTATGTATGTATGTATTTATTTATTGTAGTAGTCTTTTATTAGGAACTTTTTTTAAAAAAAACCTTTGTTTCCATTTTCAGCTTTCCTCATGTTGAAGGTGTGCTTATGTGTCTGAGAGGACAAGGAACAATTTTTATTTCTTGGTATAAACAAGTATAAAGTACAAGTAACAAGTAATAAATTAACAAGTATAAACAAAGTATATCAAAACAATTTGAAAGAAGAATCCTACTACCCAAAGGAAAATTGATAAGGCAATGTATTCCAGGGTTCCTTAAAGTCATAAAAGAATATTTTCAAGAAGAAAGGTCATTTTTTATTTTAAAAACAAACAAACAGAAAAAAAAAAAAAAAAAAACCCTCTCATCAGTTTTTTTTTTTCTTCCACAGAATCATAGAATCATTAAGGTTGGAAAAGACCTCCAAGATCATCTGGTCCAACCACACCTTACCTCCAATATTACCCACTAAACCATTTTCCTAAGTAAGACATTCAACCTTTCCCTAAACACGTCCAGAGACGGTGACTCCACCACCTCCCCGGGCACCTCCATGCTCTTAAAAATACATTAATAAAAATAATGAACAAAGGCATGCGGTTAAATATCCAGTAAATCAGAAGCAGAAAGCGGAATATTAGCAACACAGTTGGATCTTTCCTGGTCCTACACCAGTGGACAAAAATAGAAACTTGCAGAAGTGTCACAGGAATTTTTAACTCAGTTTAAGCAGCAGCACCCTGAATAATGTGAAACTTCCTCTAAAACTTATTATAGGACCTTATGGGGTGTAGAAAGGAATTTTTTAAAATAAATGAGTTATGGCACTAAAGATTTTTTGATAAACATTTCCTTAGATTATCTGAGTGACAAAGTGGAGCCTGTATCTTAGCAGAGTTTCACAATGCTTTGCCCTTAAATAAGTGATTCATATTCCTTTATTTACATCCCTTTATTCACAGAACAAAATGGCCACCTGATAATAATTTTTCTGAAGGAGTTTTTTTTTTTTTTTAATGTATGTATGGAAGTGTAAAGGCCTTGAGGTCTGCTGGCAGATGATAACATTCATATTTCATTTATAGGGTAAGAAGTTCTTTGTAAAAGATGCCAGTTTCTTGAGGCTGACAGCCAAAAGGATGTAAAGTGAGTGCAAATGTTCCTGATGTTAGAGTTTGGTGGTGGTGGTGGGCTTTTTTTGTTGTTGTTTTGTTTGTTTGTTTGTTTGTATTTGAGGAAGGGAGAGTTGGTAGAAGTGGAATTTTAACCTGTGGTGCAAGATGATAACCTACAGATAGCTAGCCTCTGGCTTCAAGACAGACTCTCAATTAGAACAGCTAGTGAATGGTGATACAATTTCACATTATAATAACACTTAGCACTTTGAATTTGAGCATGTGTCCAACAAAGAAAAATCTCTCTCTCTCTCTGTCATAACTCTCTTCTATTAATTGTATTGAAGAGTTTGATTTTGAAGTCAACATCTAATTGATAACATTTGGTTGGATAACAAAGGCAATACTTATTCTATCTAGGGGAGATTCAAATAAAAAAATTGTACAAGGATAACTATACCTGTAGTAGTGCAGTATTCTCTGTTCTCATGTGCCAGTATTTATCCAATTTTATCAGAAATATACAGTAATTATTACTATTATTTTTGCTTTTCATAACTTATCTTGGTTGAAATTTTACTACAAGAATAAACAGGAAATTATTTTTATCTTTGTGATGCTTATTTTGTTTTTCTGTAAAATAAGCTATAACATTTTCTTTCTTCTGTTGAGTATATTACCTAATAGATGTGGAGTATGCCTAGCACTTGAGAAGGCAAAGATATCTAATAATAAAAGAACAGTGTGGAGGCTGTCTGCCAAAAAAAGGTGGGATAGCTGGCATCTGTGATGGATGACCTAGTAACAAAGATGAAGAAGTCTTAGCAGGAATACACAGAGACAGAATAAAACACATAAGGAGAAGAGACATAAGGAGGGAAAAGGATCTGAAGTGCCAAAAAGGCATTGTTCAAAGGAGTAGGTGAAAAAAGTATCATTCTTAAAAGTATCATTTTAAAAGTATCATTTTATTTGTCACAAATCAAAGGAGAGGAGAGAAAAGTCTTAGGAAATCTGTAAGAGTATTTTAATGTTATTTTTCCCTGTAAAAAAATAAATTTTAAAAAATATATATTTTTTAAAGTAGGCAGTAATCTATTAATGAGAAATAAAACAATTCTAGTTCAAAAATTACAGATTTTGCTGACAGGCAGTGTTTCTTTTGAGAGTAAAAAGACAGAAGATATGCACCAATAACATACATTTTAGCAAGATACTGCATCTAACTATTCCATGTGACTTTGCACAAAAAAGATGGATTCTGCCATTTTAATGGAAGCAATAAGAAATCAAAAGTAGGAAGTTGTAATTAAGAAGTTGTGTTTCTAGAAAGTGTCTGGATTAAGGTGTTATTACTGCATAATGATTTCCTTATACAAGATTTTTTCATATCATTATAAATAATATAGCAGATACATTAACTACCTATATTAATATGAACCTTTTAAACTAAGAGACAGCAAAAATTATACATACATCCATTATGGGAAAGAATGAACTAAATTAGTTCAGAAGAAACAAAATAGCAATGCTGCCTGCAATACAGGGATGTGTAGAGATATCCACTATAATACAAAACAAGTAGTAAAGTTGTATTAGATAAGCATTTTGCCCCATGCTAATTAGCCCCTGGAGGAAGTTTGCATATGCTCTATCAAGTGAAAAGAGCCTAGGAATTCCAGCCTTTGTCCTCCCATCACCTATCCACAGTCAGATGCATCACACACATTTACATCATATTATCCCTGCCTTGGCCACTTGCCTTCTCATCCCTGTAATATGAACATGGAGTCCCCTGCTGAGACAGCAGTATTAAGTTTACTATTATCATGACATACTTTCTCCTATAGCTTTGTTTCACATTAGTTTGTTCTCTCTTCCTTTCCAATCAATTTTAGCAGTCTAAAATATACATTCTTCAGAAGGAGATTAACAAAAGTGTATAAAAATCTATTAACTGATAAAAAGACTTCTCACATTAGTGTCTGAAACCTTCACAGTAACTGAATTTGTAATTCCCACCAAAAAATGAAATAATAGCAACGTAAATAAATCTATGAGCAGATAAATGTGATTTTGTATACAAATCTATAATAACTGAGTGGCTGGTCTTTTTTTTTTACAAAATGATTGCTTAGTCTAGGCAGATGGATGTTTATACTATAAGGTTTCCATAGTGCTTAGTGTAGTGTTAAATCCTGCTGAAAAGAGTGAGTTTATTAAGGCTCAGCTGCACAGTAGTGCTTCCATACCAATTCCAGTCAGCTCAGAATTTTAGTAGGACTAACTTCTGTTCACCTGCAAAACCCTGAGTAAATATGTAAAGGTAAATGATGATTATCTAAGCACAGTTCACAGGAATTGTGTGAAGGGCTTTTTTTTTTTTTTTTTTTTTTTTTTCCTACTCCTAAATAGATGTAATCTAAAAACAGATGTGATACGTAAACTACAAAGGCAAGGAACAGAGGTCTTAAAAAATAGAAGAAATAGTTATTAGGTCGAACATGGTAATTATTTTTCTACTTCAGAAACAGAATAATTGTCATTTTTTTCAAGGGGAAAATGGATGACTCAAAGCCTACCACAAGCACTTGACTATGAAGGTTGTGTAAATCTACAGAAGGCAGAACTAAAACATGGGTGTCTTGGTCATGAGTACTGCCTTTAAGCAAGTGTGTTGTAACCCTCAGACAGCGCATTTTGTAAGACCACAATCCAAGCACAGTTAAAAATTCAAGACATCTTTCAGAGATTGTTAATTAGGTGTCTTTTTAAACTTCAAATCTGGAGAATGTTTTGATGAAGGTTTTGTCTTTTAGAAAAAAAATACGATTCTCATGGGGCCATAGGTCAAGGTTTGGGGAAAACCATAGCAAAATATAAAGAACTAGCAACACTGTAACAGATGGATGTTCTCAAGTACTGGAGAATTTTATCATGTGAGGTGACATCTTTCATTGGACCAGCTGATATACTTAGAAAATTAGCAAGTTTTAAAATTCAGTCTTTCCATCATCTGGTTGGCTGTATCAGAAGGCTAATTTTGGAGTATAAAATCTATTTTTATAAAATCAACTTATGTTGATTATACATATTAATTGATGTCATAAGCCTTAGTGAAACTGAAAGAGAAAAAGTTATTAGGAAATTTGTCATGGGAAAATATAATCAGGAAAAATAAAATGGGCTATTGAAAATGCATCTATTATATATCTGATTTTAGTATCCACCAGAGTTATGTTCTTTAGTTGATAGGCTTACTGAGAAAGTACCTCAGTGATGCTCATTGAAGAGAAGGTATGAAAAATCAGAAATGGAATGGTTATTTCCAATGGTAACTGTTCTGGTGTTCCATACATTGGCTGCATAAATTCATTCTTGTGACTACATCTTCTTTTGTTTCAACCAGCCTTCTTGTTTCAAAATCTTTATGAGAACATTTAGGAGGAAAAGAATAAAACACACAGGTTCATCCACAATTCATCTGCCTCAGGATCCTTTTGCAGGCTGGGCACAATCAACAAGCAAAGAAATGCTGGCAGACTCATTACATTTGACTCGTTACTTCTTCCACAGGTATCAGAATTGATGTTATGATGGGAACAGTTCTCAAAACCTTTTTTGCTCAGATTGTGCATTTTTTTGTTGTTTTTGTTGTTTTGTTTGTTTGTTTTTGTTGTTTTGTTTGTTTGCTTTTTTAAGCACAAGAATTTTCCAAAATCACAAAGATTAAACTATAGTATTTCTTATGCTATGGGCATCACTGTGGGAAGTACTGGTTTGTAAACCAGCCTTCCATTCCCTGGCACCCTTGTTGTCTTTGTTAAGGAGGAGCTGAATCCAGCATGGTTTGGGACCCAGTGTGTTCTTTCTTCCTGGATCATCACAGCTGAATCTGAAGTGCTCACAGACCCAGAAGTCTCACCAACCCCAGCCTGATGGGTGCTGTTCTTGCTCCCCTTTGCAAGTCCAGCAGCACTTATGCTGAACATACACTCCAAGAGTATATGACACAAGTCATACTATACACCGAAGACACTAACGTGACCAGCCACACAGACCAGCACTAGTACTTTTGCTGTACCCCTCAAACACCAACCACAGTCACAAAAACATGAGCAGACAGACAGCCCCATGCCACTGCTCCTCTCTGGCTAAGCAGGGCTGAGCTCACCACTGCCTCCCTCTATTCAAACACACGTGTTCACAGCGCACATGAAGATGAGCTCAGGCTCCTTGTCCATCTGATCTCCATGTCCAGTCCCTGACTCCCTCAATCACTCTCTGGCTTTCACTTTTTTTTTCTTTTCCAATGTGGCCCTCACTGGTTATTCCAACCTGAAGTTCACTAGTGAGTTACATAACACCCATGCACAAAGGGTTGAGTTTCAGGGGGAGGGCACAGCCTGATTCCTCTTGTTGCTGGCCATCAGGCATATAGGCTGATGTGATGCTCTTTGAACATCAGCTGAAAGCTGGGGATCCGTCTAGGATTTATGCAGCTTGAGCATAATCAGGTGTGAATCTTGGTCTTAGATTCCCTGTTCTTATTACTGAAAGCAAAAGGAGCTTTTCCCCTGACTGCCAATTAAAAGAAGAGACTCTCAAAAATAAATAAATAAATAAATAAATAATAATAAATAATAATAATAATAATTAAAAAAATGCAAGGGCATGTTTATATGTGCTCCTCTCTGGAGCAAGAAAGGAGTGACTGTATCACCAGCTGCAAAGTTAGTTGAATTATCTCATGTTTATATCTGTCTCTATCTGTTTTCACCTTACCTTTGTATCAGTCTGGTCTCAGACCAAATAATGAGATCTGTGAGATCTTTTTTCTCTCTGGAATTATACAGGCTCAGAGAAAAGAATCTTGCATGAAAGATTATTATTATTATCATTATTTTTTTACATGGGATATTTGCCATAGTTTGCCAAGACCTCATTATCTGATTTTCTACTATTACTCTACTATCCTCACATTTCGTATCAGATTGCTCTTCTTTTCCATCTCTTCATTATATTTTTGCCTGGTAGGATCAAGCTTTGAGATGGTGATCATTGTTTGGACAAGAGTGTGAAAGCTTTTGGCAAATAAGATTAGTGGGGCTCTGTGGGATACAAACGTGCTTGAACACACTGTATTATTTAGATGTGTCCTTTTTAGATATGTTCTGTTTCATCAGCTCTGTAACAAAATTGTACAGATGTATCTGCCTTTGAAAAATGAAAAGTTACAAAAAAAATCTATGAGTTATCTCGCACTGTGCACTGTACAGGAGAAAAACAATACCTATGGGCAAACTGTTGGCAATTAACAGTATACTGAAGCAGTATCATTTTGCTTCATGAACAGAAAAAAATAACAGCATGAGTGTTAGGACAATAAAAAGGACATTAAAAAGATAGCATAATGGCTGTATGAAAATGGCATTATCAGAATATAGGATCAAAATAATTTTCTCTTTTTTTTTTTTTTTTTTTGTCTTTCTACAACGACTTGAACAAGGCACTTAAGCTAGAAACCAACTTCTCCAATGTGAAGGTTTACTTCTCCTAAGTATTGTGTCTAAAAATTAGTATTATTTTAATCACAATTCTGTTTTTAGGAAGTGTTGTTTCCCAGTGCATACTATTTAAAAGAGTAGAGATTTATAACCATCACCATGTTAAAAAACATTAAGATATAATCTGTTAAAATAAGACAAAATTGAGGTTGTCTTTATATTTATGTACTATTTTTCATTTCTTTTTCTTTTTTCTTTTCCTTCACTGAATGCACAGAGTAGATCTCCTGTTACAAAATCAGCATTATGTGGTGAAGAAAGCTGTTGATTGTAGTATTCTTGTTTGTTGCTGAATTTAGAAAGAGTGACTAATGTGATTGCAGGCAGAGGGAAAAGGTCTCATTAGTCAAAGCAAATGAATGATTCTCTAGAAAACTCCTATGTCAAGTCACTTAATCTCTCTCTTCACAGATGGTCGGTATTATGTGTTTCTTATTTCCTGGATGCTCAGCTTGATGACCTGGTATCTAATTGATGGACATGCTGCTCAGTCACAGTAACAAATGGGAATGAGAGGAAGCTGAGTTTTGGACATAAGTGCCATTCAGTGCTAAGCATTCTGAAAATAACAGGTACTGGAAATCTCAAATTAGGGACTTGATCTTGCAGAGCCTTTTCACACTTATCTTACCTGTTCTTGACTTCCAGTACCAAAATAGAACTCCTTTATTGACAGAAAATTTAGGGTGATACATTAGTAAAGGTGTATTCATTATCAAATGCAGTGGTGATGGGTGCTAAAGAAAAGTCCAGGAGCAAATTTTGATTAAGGTAACATACAATATGAGATAGAAACATATGTTGAATGCAGAGGGTAGAAAATACAGGCTTGCTGGTGTAATAATTATATCTATATAATTATTATAACTTTTCACAATGCATGATAATCCTTACATAGGTATTACCTTGCTTTGATTTCCTTACCTCAGTAGTTTTAAACAGTTGAATCTAAGCATGTATTTCAGTATACAACTCATTTTGAAGAAAGAGAGGCAATATTCTCTAATGTAACTTGACATAAAATGCTACTTAGACTCCTACATATTTGGTGTGAGGAGCCAGCATCTCTTACATGTAATGAATGTGTGTGTGTGTAATGATTTGTATGTGATGTTTCTAGAAAATCAAGAAACATTCTTATGAGCCAGATACATGAATTATGTATCCTAGTTTCAAGATTGTGCTATATCAGTCCTTGACTATTATATATAAAAGTACAAAACAAAATGCAAGCATACATACAAATAAACTAATATATATATATACAAAAACATTTAACTTTTAAAAATACATTAGAACACTGAAGGTAAAACAAGGTATTCCCCCACATGTTTACAAAATGCCACATCTATGTTTGCATCTCACTCTTGAAATCATTTTCCGCCAATATTTGTGCACTAATTACATCTTGAGTTCAGGTATTCACGTTCTTTCATTAGAAGTGATATTTTTTTCTCTGAATTGAACAGATTGAGTAAGGTAAAAAGGTGCCTAATTTTTCTTATCCTCACCTTTTCACAAAGCAGTTCAATGAATTAGACAATTATCTGTTTCAGTCTTCACAGGTCTGATCTATTCTTCAATAGACAGAAGTGATGGTACCAAATAAGCAGTTGAATGCAATTCTTTCTCTGTGTACCTGTCTCTGTCTCTCTCATACACATTCTCTCCCATACGTGCCATGTATGCATTTAATATGACTATTTGTAGATATAGTTTCAGGGAAACATACTTTTGCATTGTCTGTGTTTGAAATATTCAAGACATTTAACAGGGTTAACCAGTTCGCTTTAATTTCTCATCCCAATACTGAATTAGGTTCATTAATCTTGATGACCTAGATTTCCCTCTCTCCACACGAATTCTGAAGTAACTCAAAACCTGTATGTGAAATAGACTTATTAGGACATTTTAAATAATAGGTCATCTAGGACACCCTAAAGGATACTGAGTTTAAGAGCCAATTATCATGATATTGAAATATAGACTAGCAATTATACTGTGAATGTCGTTAGATGCCTTCTTACAGAATAATGAAAAAAGAAAAAGAAAGAGAAAAAAAAAGAAAAAGAAGAAAAAGAAAAAGAAAAAGAAAAAGAAAAAGAAAAAGAAAAAAGAAAAAGAAAATAAAAAAAAAAAAAGGAAAAAGACATATAACCATATCAGTTGCCACTGTTTATTCACAGAATCTTCTTGATAAGTGTTTTCTGTCTCTCAAGTTTTGCTTATGAAAAGTTCACATAACAGGTTTATAATTATGAGAATTATCCTCTCTGTTGTGGTTCCCCATTAGGCATTTTAGGTCCTAAAACATTATGCCTAAAAAATATGTAGAACATTCCTATACTTCATCTGTCTCCATTTTTTGAAGAAATCTTTTGTGAAATTCTAGGCTTCAAGCCCAGAGTGTAAATGACCTTTTCGAAGGCTCAGTAAAGTGCACAGATGAAAGGGAAGGGGCATTTATCCCATCGTGATCTCCCCAATATTTTCAGTTAACTACTTTAACAGCCTCTCATTCACGGAACAGAGATGAGTTCTTTTGAGAGATGCCAGAAAAGCCTAGGCCTCAAATCTAGAGCATGGGACTAAAAGTTAGTAAAATTAAGAACTGATGTATTTTTATTCCTTCTTGACTTGGGGTTGACTCTCACTTCACTGGGGGACACTCACTTAAAGGTGTTCATAGGAGTTTGCAGGGTTTGTGCTGCAGCTGTGATTTACAGATGAGATTTTTAAAGTTGTCAGATATAGTTTGGTGACTAGTCAGAAGCATGTAGTTTAGGGGCTGATCTGCTTCAAAAAAAAATCTCACCTTACCTCAGTATAGTTTACTCTGTGGAAATCTTGGTCATATTACTGTCAACAGGATGTTTGCTCCTGACTTCATACAGTCTGGTTCTCCCATGCAGACAGTTAAGATAATCAGTCATAACAACTAAAAAGGGAGGAGCTTTGGATTGTTCTCCTAATTATATTTCACATGTTTAGTTTTCAATAAGCATAGTTCTGGCTGATGTTTAAAAGAAGAATATGATGAATCTGTGAAACTAGAAAAGTATTTTGTGTTTTAATGGATCTAAAAAATGAAAACTTTGTTTTATGAAGGTAAAAATTGTACACAAATACAGTGCATATGATGGAAAGAAGACATTCAGGACATATATGAATAGAGAGAAAGATACTCAGACTTATAATAAAAAATAAATTGTTTTAATAAATTATTCTTTAAAGTGTTTTAAGTAGATGGTCATGCAGTCTCCTGACCATAACATAAAGATTAAATTTAAATGCAATTTACCTGCACAATTGACAGCTAGGGATGTAAGAAGCTCTAAACATCAGTTCTTATTTTAGCTTCTGTTTTTAATGCAGTCCAGATTTGCAGTTCAAAACAAAAATTTGCATGATTGTTTACTCTTTCCAATGAAAAGTTATTTCTAAATTAAAAACCTACCTGACATATAAATCTGAGCACATTTATAATCACATAAAATTTTACTAGTCAAACCAGCTCTGTTCCAGTTTCAAGAAATTTGCTACTTTCCTGATATATTTTCTCAGGCAAACAAATTTTATTCAGCTAAATAATACTTTGACCAGTTGAGGACAATGTATTCTGTCATTCAAGAAATTTTCTGTAGTGCATTCCCTAACTATATCATGTTTTATTAGAGCTTTTCAATGGCTGACTCATGTAATGACTGCTACAAAAGAAAATATAATGTCTCTTAAATAAGAACCCTCCTCTAAAGACATGTAGTTCTAGCTTAGTTGCATACAGATCCTTAAAAAAAGGCTGTGTTCAAACATGGAAATTTTATATCTGAGAGGCTAATTATAAGCACATTTTTTCTTTCAATTTTCAACGCCTTTCAATCCCATTCTCTATTTCCCACAACTAATAGTAAAACTTATTTAATGAAGTTTTTCCTTTCTTGAACAAGGCTGCCCAAACACACTTTGGAAGTTATCCTCAGCACGCATGTAATGTGCAGTGGAGTATGAAACCGGGACATCTAAATGAGTTGCACTGGAGTTATTCTGGAGCTGTATTTGGAACTGCTTTTCACTCTGAATCATATGGTCGTAACACCTCAGACAGGTGGAGGCTTTTTTCAACTTCATTTTCTCCCCTTTGCACGCTACAGACATGTAGTAAAACAAAACTTTGACTTATGTGCATAAGTGTGCTTTGGTGTTTTTCTTTGTTTGGTTGTGGGTTTTTTTGTTGTTTGTTCTGTTTTGTTTTTGTTTTTGTTTGACTTTATGAATAGGATGTAAAACAATTTTTCTTCAGTAGGACATGAATCCATTACAAACATTGAAAATGTTTTCTAATTCAGGTTTCTTCCAGCTTTTAGAAAGGTCTCTAGGCTAGCATTAAGGCTGTCAAGCAACATAAAATTGCCTTGTAAATGTACATATATATTTATGTTATAAAGAATAACATAGATGTTAAATAGTTTTAAACATATTATATTTTTATCTCCTTAAACATATTACTCTTCTGAAAATCTTCTGTACCGTGCTTGGTTCCCATTCAATCTTATTTTCAGTAATTTTTGGAATATTCTCTTATTCTCCTCAAAATAGCTTTGCCTTCTTTCGTATTTTGCTAACAAAATGCAAAAATAAATAGCCCTAGCTAGTCTGCTTCTTTATCAGTTATATATCTAGATACTTTGATACAAAAATCAAGGGACAGCTTTATCCCCTATTTATGTCTAATAATGACATTGATTATTTCACCAGTGCATATTTGTTCTTAAGTTAGATCTTGCCTTTTTTAGAGCAATAACTGTAATATTTTGACACAGTGCAATGCAAATAGGGTGCTACTGTTGCTCAGTTTACAAGGAACTATTACTGATAATGCTTTTTTTTTTTTTTTTCCAAATATATTCCTTTTTTTTCATAAACTTAAATGTGCACAGTTTTCAAACTGTGTGTAAAACAACCGAATAAAACAAGTTTGTGTTCTGATCCAGGATGTAATGAATAAATAACAACAAAAAAAGGGTATTGTTTAGTGGGCCTGGTGGCTGTGGTCTCACATAAAAATAAAATTTCCAGACTTCCTCTGCTCTCTCCAGCAGGATTTCCAAAGAGAAACCCAAAAAAGGCAGATTATGCTGTTCATGACTAAAGAAGAAAGGTGAGATGATCAGAAGATGGGCCTGAAGTGTCTCATTTATATTCTTCATTTTGTATTATGATTGACAGGCTATCAAAAAGAAAGTCCTAACATGAAATGGAGAAAAATTTGCAATTGCAATGTTGTAGATTAATTTAGTCCATAAATCGTGGCCACTTAACTTCATGTAATAGCCTTTAGCACTGGGGTTAAGTCATTAGAACTTAAAAAAAAAAAAAAAAAAAGCAGACTCTTGTCTATGTGTGTTTCATTTGATCCAAAACTGAATCCCGTATACGGCAGAAGACTGTGTTTTGTTCTCAGTCCAGTATTCAGAAGAATCCCACATTTGTTCAGGTCTGAAATAAGAATCTGTTTATATCTCTGCTGGGCTATCTAGCATGGATAGCATCAAGGAGCAGGACAAGGAATGGATAGGGGAATGGCATGACTGGAACAAGTGTAAAGAGCAATGAGCAGAAGTAACTCATGTCATAAAAGCATTGTGGTTCAAACTTAACTTTGTTACCCAGCAAGAACTGACAATCCTAAACTTTGAGTGAAATGTTGTAAAATCAAAATTATGTGAGGAATTAGGTATTTACCTGAGTAGGTAATTTACCATGTTGGATTATTCTCCCATTAGTGAAAATGCTGGTGTTGGTTTAAAGCTAATTGGAAAATATTATACATATATATATATAAAGTCTGAAAATGCCAAAAAGCTTCTCATTAAACACTGTAAAGTTTAGGTTAATTTTTCTGGATTTCTGATTTCAGGCTGGAGACAGTTTGTTAGTACTGACCTCTTTAAATTTGAATCCTGTTTTTATTACTGACAGCAATATCATTGGGAAAAAAGTTTGGTATTTCAGTGAGGTTTTTTTGGGAAGTATATCCTACTATTATAATAGTAGATAACATTACTCCTATCTAATCTGTAGACTGCCCCGCCAGCCCACTCAACACTTGGAAATAATTTATCTTCTAAAGCTAAACGTCAACTTCAAAATGTATATCCTCAGACAACTAATTCAGGTGCCTATACTTGAAGCTGAAACAACGATGGTTCTCTTTGTAGACAAAGGTGACAGCCAGGCACCTTCATAGAACATTTCAGATCCCGTACGCTTACTATTCAGCATCTATACAACAGAATAAGTACCTAGAAAGTAGTAGAAGTCATCTTCCAAGATGTGTATGATTGCTATATCAGATTGCTGTGGTTCCTACCAGGTGCATATAAGAAAAGTCCACCAATATTTAAGAAGTACATCAAATCATATGTGGCAGAGTAAGTGAAGATTGGTAAAGTATTGGAGAAAAAAAAAAAAAAAATCACAAATAATTCCCTTATTCATACACTTTTCCCCTAGCACTTTTGGCCATTGTCAAAGAGAATACTGGTCTGAAGAGAGGTTTGACTCAGCACATTCTTTAGTTTCCAAAAGGAATAAGGAATATGATATTTGGGGGCTTTGGCAAAGAATCTGCCCTGGAGACTTTATGATGGAGTACCATCACATATTCTAATATTAAGTACAGATCTCTGTGTGAGAAGTTTATCTTCCAGGATCAAAGCCTAGTTTTACAACCATGTTGCTGAAAGTGTGATTTACAGTTACCACTCTTTAAATTACCTTTCTTTACTGCTTTTATTTCCTTCAAGGTACTCGGATCTTAATCTTCTCAGCCTACCATCTGCTTCCAGTGGCAGACAAGGGGCAAAACATTTATAACAGCAGCAGTGAGGCTCAGAAATGTCTTCCATAGGTATTCATCAGTAATTAGTAAAAAAGACCTTAATCACAAAAAGAAATATTTTTGTTCTGAAAAAATAGTAGTTACTCTTCTCAGCTGAGTTCATTGAGTTAAGAATGTTCAAGGTAGTTTTATGCATTGAGTGAACTGGCTAGTGAAAGATTCTGGGAAAACTTCATAGTCACTTAACGCATTCTTTTGCTTTTGTCTATATGTGCAAAAGTCTGATGTAATTCATTCTACAGGAATTAGTGTGAGATTAACATTATGAGGACCAAAAAAATGCTAACCAGCACAAATTTGGATAGACACGGAAGTCAAATAAGAACAAACATATTGCCATGAGGACACTCTGACCTGAAAATTATGTCTAGGAAATGGAATTTTCATCCCTCACAAAGGTCTAAAATTCTAGAAAAGCAATATATCTCCCACATATCCACTACAAATTAACAAAGGTTTAAATTCAGATTTCAGATGTTCTAGGAAGCTAAGAGTTCCATAAACATTGCAGCTAAAGAAAGAATTCCACTGACAATAGGAGCTGAAGCTCATATGTTCTAGGTTTTAATTAACAGAATGCACTGAACTGGATAGTAATAATTAAATAAGGAAAATATTGTGTGGAAAATAATGGCAAACAATATTTTTCCTATTAAATTCAGGAAATTTCTATTCTATATCATCATGATATCTACCCTGCTCTTTTTCTGTCTCTTAGCTAACAGGGATTACCTGCAATTTCACTTTTGCAGTCATGCCTATGATAAAATAAGAAATAAACAAACAAAAAAGTAGGCAAAAAATCTTACCATGACAAGGATATCTGTCAAAATCTGAAAAATATTTAGACACATACACTCATTTCATATCTGTTGGTATTGGTATTCAGACAGCAGAGGACTTAAGGAATAATAACCTCTCAGTATCAAGAAGATACTACAGAAATAATATGGCATATAGTGGCCTCTCTCCAGAGAGAGTTCTGTGATTTAACTTTAGCTGAAGTCTTGCTGGGTTCACCTTGTCCTTATGAGAAGAATACTTTTCCTGAAACTCTGAATGTTTTGGATAAATGTAGATATTTGGCAGCTTATGACACAGTCCAAATTTTGACATTGAGGTAACATATATACATTTTGTAAAGCCCAAGAGGAAAGCTGTTTATATCTGTCTTCATTAGGGATTCTAAAAAGGTTAGGAATCTAAGTATGTAGAAACTATGTATATGAAACTAGATAATGCATTATAAATGATGACATCTTCTGAATTCAAAATTGAAATAAAAAAACTCAGAATTTAGACAGATAACTATTCAGGAAAAAAAAAAAAAAAAAAAAAAAGGAAGAAAAGTATTTTATCTGAGTCTCCTGTTTGGGAAGCACATTTGTTAAGATTTTCAATTGTTGTATCAAAAATCATTTCAGAGTACAATGTGATCTTTATTTTACTTACAAACTTTAGGCAATTATACATATTTTTTTTTTCTGATTTTGAGAATGTGATTATTATTTTTTATTTTTATTGTTTAAATATAAAATAAATAAGTAGTGTGAAAGTGAAATAAGTGAAAAATATAGTTTATTATTTGACATTTCACATAAAATTTGTTTTCTTTTTTTTTTCCCTTTTTTTTTTTTTCAGAAGATAATACACTTCTGCTCTTCTACTTCTAAAACAGCATATTTTTCTGGTACTGAGGAATGCAATTTATTACACTGAAAATTACACCAAAGGCCACATTATTGTCTCACCATCATTTTTTCAAGCTATCGGGTTGTATTTGTTATGCTAAAAGACACTTAGCATGAACAGCATTTAAGGTAAACAAAAAACATTTGGTCACCTGGAAACAAACAAAAAATATTTTTGTATATTTAAGTATAATTTGCATTATACTTAACTCTAAATGCATTAAATACATAATAGTATTAACATTTTTTTCTCTCAAATTTTAAGACAAGCATCACTTCAAAATCAACATGGAAATGGATCAGCCAAGGCACAGAACATGTTCAGCCATCCTCATCGTCCTAATGAGAAGAATAGTGAGGTTTTTGGTCTCTTATCCGAATCATTTAGTCCCTTCCACACAGCAAGTAGACAGAATTGTATATTGTTCACGTGCTTGTGAACTAAACCAAGCCTTGCTTGGCTTGGTTTAGTCAGTACATAGATAATTCCCACCCTTCCCTTCAAATTTCTATTCCTGTCATATTCTCTATTGCACAGATGGGCTTATGCAGATAAGAAAAAACAACATTTTGTGTCACTGTGGTATGTAAATTATTCTGTATGTTATCTGAAGAACACATTTTCATTTTAAGTCTTCGTTTTTGTTGAAAGCAGAGCAAAGATGACAGTCAATTTCAACACCATACCCAGTATAGTTTAGGGTCATATGTACAATCAGATGGAGCTTTTTTGAAGATTTAGTTGTTGCTCTTCTCTGCTCCTGTTTCTAACTCACGAGCACATAAAATAAAATGGCATATATAACAGTATAATACACCAAAAAAAATCTATTGAAATCAAAAAGAAAAACTGATCTTGATAAATCAGCCTGCTGGATAACTTCATAAGTAAGATCTAGGTGTGAGAAAAGAACTGAATTCTAAGTCCAGATGTTTTACTCCATGCTTTGCTGCTGACTGTGAGCATTTGTTCAGTATGTTACAGGATAATCTGTTGTGCCACAGTAATATGACTGCATTCAGCAAAACATAAGGGCCATAAAGGTCCATTAAGGTGGAATTTAGAGAACTCTGTTATACAGGCCATTCCAAGAAAATACCAGCATGTTACAGCACATAAAATTTTAGCTCAGGTCCGAGCTGATTTCAGAGGCCTGTCTCCTGACAAAAACTTTGGGACACAGAAAACAAATATTCCTTTTATTCTATGACAGTTAAAGCACCTAATTTGTTAGTTTTGCTTAGCTATCTAATTTATTTAGTCTATTTTGAATTGGAAATAAAAATTATCTCCCAGGACAGGGGTTTCCAGTTAGTGCGTCCATCTCTGTTAACCACTGCATGAAGTGTGGTACAACATGAAATCACCTCAGTCTCAGCTAATAGATCAAACCTAAGCAGTTTCATACACAGCCAGATGGAACATTTCTTCCCTTTGGACTAATGTCACAGGGCTGGCTCAGGATGGGATCAGCCAAGTCCCAACAGTGTAGTTCAGTTCTAGTAAGAAAGAGAAGCCATTATCAGTCACAAGCGATGACATGCAGTAGCAGCAGAAGAAATCTTACAGTAGTGAGGGTGAAGAGGCAACAGGAAATGTCACAGAAAGGAGTTTGGAGGCTACAGGAGTTTGTTAGTATATATATGAGCTAATCCATAGACTGTTGGCCTCACTAACAGGCAATGGTTTGAGAGATTTGCAATTTACTAGAGTAGTTGTAGCCTATGGTTGTGAACGACTTGCTTCAGTGCACTACACAGTGATTTTTCTCCATTCTTAACCATCTCAGACTGGGGAAAAAAAGTCCCTGTTTTTTGGTATTATTCTTGGGATGGGATGGGATGGGATGGGATGGGATGGGATGGGATGGCAGAAGGGAAGAGGAGAGGAGAGGAGAGGAGAGGAGAGGAGAGGAGAGGAGAGGAG
>CM021697.1:127028982-127045019 GCA_011074415.1 Stictonetta naevosa
AGGAGAGGAGAGGAGAGGAGAGGAGAGGAGAGGAGAGGAGAGGAGAGCACAGGACAGGACAGGACAGGACAGGACAGGACAGGACAGGACAGGACAGGACAGGACAGGACAGGACAGGAGATAATAGAATAAAATAGAGTAGAACAGAATACAAGAATCCTGACAGTGTTTAATTAAATAATATAGATGCAAACATACAGTTCACAAATGATTCTTTATAATCAATTTTTAATAACCATAACTGGAGACATCTTTTGGAGCTAAATCTAGTTTTCTCTCTCCCTCCTTGGCTCTCTACTCACATCAAGGAGGTAAGTATCAAAGAAGCACAAGTGTAAACCTGTTATGTGTAGTAATGTCTAGAAGGAGTCTTGTTTCTTCAAGGAAGCAAATTATGCTTTCAAACAATGGAACCAAGAAAAATTCCCCTCCCCCCCCAAAAAATAGATAGAAATCCCCAAATCATCGATATTTTACCAACCAGTATCTGAATGCTAGGAGAATATTTTGTGTGAGAGCACAAACTGCAAATGCAAACATTAAAGCCTGCAATTACTTTAATCTAGTTTTCTTTGGTTTCTCTGTAGTAGTTCTTCTATTTCATTTGTATTCATTTGCACACAGTACATATTGATTCTGAATAATCTGTCACTTCTCTTTGTTTTCTGTCATTTAGACATGTCTGAAGAAGTATACTAACATCAACCCACCTACTTAGCTACCAGATGTTTCTTCTCCTTTGGGAAAACTACTGTCTCAAAAAAAAAAAAAAAAAAAAAAAAAGGACCTATTGCTATTGCCTTGCCTAGGTATTTGATGTTTACTTCCATGAATGTACATATTTCATTCCTTGCTTTCATTATCTTTCATTCAGACAGTTTAAAACAAAAATGTTAGTTCCTCCTAAAGCAGACTAGATATACATACATATACATACATACATATATATTTAATTCCACATAAAATATGTGTAGTATGTGATTGTGTTCCAGTACTTGTTTCCTAAATTTGATAGTAGTACTTTCTGGGAAGATTCATTTTTTTATATCCTCATTTTTTTTAATTGCTAATTTCTCTACACATAAAGCAATAGATTTTCTCAAAACAACGATATTTAGAGAGAGAAATGCTACTCTATTTCCAGTATAAATTCTTTCTGCGGTATAACCATTCATTTTATATAATCCTAATCCATTATATTTGCTCTGCTTTTAAATTGGATCATTTTTTGTTGTTGTTTAAAAATGTAATGTTATAATCTAGCACTATCCTTTATTTTAAGCATAAAGCAACAAACACAAAAGCCAATTGCTTGCTATTTCTGAAAGAGACCTTTCTATTCTCAGTTTTATATTGTTTTGGTTGACAACATCAGTGGTGTTTTGTTTGAGATATAAAGCATTATCCTAAATTTAACTTTGTTAGTACTTAAATGAGAAGAAAGTTCTCCATGAAAAGCTCTTCAAAGAAAGACTACTTGAAAAGACTTTTCAGTAATAATTATTTTATACAGTGCTACACTGAAACTTCTTACACTCTTTGTGTTTAAATTATTTTTTGTCAGTCAACATCCAGAGTTCATTTTATTATCTTCCTTGTACTCATCAGACTGAAGCGTGAATGCTGGTGTTGGCCTACTTTAATATGTTGATGTATACTAGTGCTAAAATGACATCTGTATTTTCATTTTTTTTGAGTTGTCATTCTCATGATGACTAATAGTATGTAATGATGCTTGTCTACTGTCAAAAAGGAAAAAAGACTGGTCTCCTCTGCATCCCATTTCTCCCTTTTTGGAGGGCATACCTGCATTAAGGTGATAGGTTCATTAGTTTTAGACATTTACAAAAGACCTCTATGTGTTAGTAATACATCTAGGTCGCCTTTATAGCAGATTAGCTTATCAGCTGAGATGCAATTAGGATGCAATTATTTACCTAAATGTAGCTTCTTTATCACAGTGGAATGAATAAATACATGGAGGCCATGTATGACATTGAATAGATCTCCAACAAATATAATAAAGGTACTTAGCTTAAATGTTACATATCCTGGAGACACTTTAAGGTAAGTGTGGTGATGCCACTCTGAATATCACATTAAAATTTCAATGCAAAAAGATTTCAGTTTTTTCTAGGTGTCCTAGATCAGTGGGTCAGCAGCTAAAATCCTAATTCATAAGTAGTATGCATTTAAATACACATTTTAATATTTCTGTGTAATATCATGTCATAACATTTAGTTTAACTGGTCAATTTTTTTCATTTTTTTTTTTTTTTATCATTTTATTTTGCACCTAATGAAAAAGTAGTTGCCAGGCATGCAGTTTTAAGACTTTTTAAATGTTTCAAAGTGCTTAATTGCTTTTCTCTTTTGTTTTTTAAAGGTAGCCACTTTTTTTTTTTTTTTTTTTTTTTTTTTTATTCAAAGGGTTGAAATTATGCCTTTTGTTAGGTTCTTGTATGACATCTCAAATTGTTAAATCACAAAGATTAGGAGAAAGAGAAGACATAATTATAATATACAAGAAGAATTCTTGCCAAATTTTGCTTGCTGGCATTCATACAAAATCTTTCATGTTAATAGGGCTAATAATGACATTTCTCTTAACCACATTTACAGTAGCATAAAAATTCACAAACATACAAAATTCAAATTCTACATTTTACTAATATAATTCTTTTCCTCAGGGTGCTGATCAGTCTATAAAATCTATGGGAAAAAGTTGACCTAATTTAGTCATTTATACATAAATAGAGCTATAAATGAAAACTAATTTATGTTTTAGTAGAATAATGACCATGCATTTAGAAGGAATTACAAATGTGTGAGTGTATATGTGCCTATATAATTTTAAACACCTGTGGAAAATTAAAATAATTATTCCTTTTTTATGTATCACTGTTGCGGTGTTGTTACCCAGTTGGACAGCTGAGGACCACCACAACCACTCTCTCACTCCCCCTCCACAAAGGGAAAGGGGGAAAAAATACAATGGAAAGGGCTCTAGGGTTGAGATACACACAGGGAGAACGCTCACCAGTTATTGTCACAGGGAAAACAGCCCCA
Organism: Stictonetta naevosa; assembly: GCA_011074415.1. Classification (NCBI taxonomy): domain Eukaryota; kingdom Metazoa; phylum Chordata; class Aves; order Anseriformes; family Anatidae; genus Stictonetta; species Stictonetta naevosa. The sequence goes on from CM021697.1 coordinate 127,032,052, forward strand.
GCACGGGGAGATTCATGTAATTTATTACCTATTACTAACAAGCTAGAGCAGTGAGAAACTAAAAACAAACTAATAAACACCCTCCCTCCAACCACCCTCTTCTACCTCCTTCCCCCAAAGGGGCACAGGGGAATGGGGGCTGTGGTCAGTCCCTAACACTTCATCTCCGCCTCTCCCTCACGGTCCCTCCCTGCCCCTGCTCGCCGTGGGGTCTCTCCCACAGGATGCCGTCCTTCCCCAGCTGAGCCTGCGGGGGCTGCCCACAGGCAGCAGCTCTTCAAGAACTGCTCCCACACGGCTCCGTACCACGGGGTCCATCCCCCAGGAGCAAACTGCTCCAGCACGGGTCCCCCACGGGTGGCAGCTCCCCCCAGGCCCCCTGCTCCTGCGTGGGCTCCTCTCCACGGGCTGCAGCTCCGGCCCGGGGCCTGCTCCTGCGGGGGCTCTCCATGGGCCGCAGCCTCCTCCAGGCCACATCCACCTGCTCCACGGGGGCTCCTCCACGGGCTGCAGCGTGGAGATCTGCTCCATGTGGGACCCATGGGCTGCAGGGGGACAGCCTGCTCCACCAGGGGCCTCTCCACAGGCCGCAGGGGAACTGCTGCTGCGTGCCTGGAGCACCTCCTGCCCTCCTGCTGCACTCACCTTGGGGGCTGCAGGGCTGGTTCTCACTCCTCGCTCTCCTAGCTGCTGTTGTGCAGTAGATTTTTGTTGTTGTTGTTGTTTTTCCTCTTTCTTAAATCTATTCTCAGAGAGGCACAAACAATATCGCTTATTGGTGGCTTGGGCAGCAGTGTGTCTCTTTGGAGCTGGCTGAAACTGGCCTTTATCTAACCTGGGGTACCTTCTGGATTCTTATCACAGTGGCCACCCCCTCCAGCACCTCCAGCTATCAAAACCTTGCCGTGTAAACCCACTAAATTTTTTAAATGCATACATATATTGGGCTTATGAGAAATCCTTAATGTTTTTAACAAATGCACTGTTAGTAACATACAGTGAATAACCAGTGTCTAACATATTTCTATTCTATTAGACTACATATTACCCCATTGGTCCTATTCATTCCATGTTGCAAAGTGCATGAATGCTACTCATGGCTACAGTTTATGGTCTAGGACTTGGGGTTGGGCATTTATTCTGTAAAGTATAACATGGAATGAACCAAGGTACTTACATAACATGGAACATTTGTACTGTTATAACATTTACATAAACGTATTTATTTTCATAACAAATATATTGTAAAATAAAAGCTCATTCTTTTTTATTCATTTTTCATATATCTTCCTGCCCTGACTGTGTTTTGAAAAATGAATCTTTTAAGGAAAATAATAATTAGCTTTCAGATATATTTGTCAAAGACACTGCTACCTAACATCTATTTAATTACATCTGACTGTCAAAAAACGCATTGCTGCTAATATCTTAGACTAAGTTGTTCTATTTTTCAATCTACTTCAGATTTTTATTGTCAGATTATGTTAAAGGAATGGAAATGCATTGTTTTCTAGTTCTAAGAAGCTTCTTAGGGACTTTCTACATAAAGTATATTTTACTGTCATATATATATATAATATTTTTTTTCATTGAACTCATCCCTCTTTTGTCAGCCATGTGTTTTTAATAGAGTTCCTTCAGTGAAAGCATGATATGGCCACCTCAATTAATACCACACTCTTAATGAAAGCAATGTGACAGGAGCTACATCACTTCCAAACCACTGAGAGCACCATTGGAAATGCAGAAGCATAATGCATGAAAATTTTCTGTGGTTCTTTTTGCTATCCTCAGACTGTAAAATTCAATTTAGAACTGTTCTTGGAGCAGCCTACAATGTAGGTGGCAGCAGTAGAGATGGAGGTTTTGGAGGTTGTATACTGCCATGAGTATATGCATAATAACTTCTGAGTTGCAAGGAAGGTAAGATTCTTCTTGCTTTATCTCCCTTTCTATAGCACTTTCACACATACAATACTGCAAAGCAGAGGAAGGGTGTCTGTCTTGCAGATGTGGAACCAAGAGGTACCCAAATGAATAAATCCATACTGATGCTGCATAGAAAGAAGAAAGGAGTTCCTAAGGCTTTTTGGTTAATATAATTGTACCTCTCAGTATGCCACTGTTCTAGTGGGAGCTAGTCAGTTCTCTGTGGGTTTCTGGTTTGAATACATTAAATTGATCAGCATTCTCTCTGCATTTTCAGTTAGAATTATTTCTGTAGTTGCCTAACTCTTCTATGTTTTCAGTTCATAGATTTTCAAAGCAGATTTTCAAAGGTAGACTTCCACTCCTCATGGGGATGATATGACACTGAAGACCAGTGGAAATTACACTGACTTATCACAACCATCCCTGTCAATGGAAATCAATGGCTTTCACTGGAGAGATTGGAAGGTTCAGACTGGATGAATTCTCACTATATCTAGTACAAGTATTCACTTCAGATCATCTAGTAAGCTAAGTATGTCTAAAGGATTTGGTAGATCCATATCAAACGGTCTTTTATCCCACTAAAGTTTACGAAGAAGAGGTAGAGGATTAGTTCTCAGAAAAACAAGCCAAGGGGTGACCTAGCCCCAGGGAAACAGCAGATCAGAGCAGATCAGAACAGGAAAATGGAATCAGGTGAAAATATAACGAAGTCCACCCCGCTTATGTAGCTCCAAAAATAGTGCTTAATCTTGATTGCAGCTGTTTGGTATCACCATTTCACATTCTCATTGTCTATGCATTTGCATATAGGTCAGACCCAGGGTTCTAAACCAGCTAAAGATCTTCAATGAGGACAGTATTCAGCTTCTACAGTGTCTGTACATTTTTGTGGGATCATTTATAAATGGCAGTCCTTTTTTTTTTTTTTTTTTTTTTAATCACAGAGACCTAGGAGAGGACTTGAGAGAACTTGCTCTTTATTCATGACTGCTTTTATTTTAAAATCTGTGGATGCTGGCAATCTAATTCACAGATCTCTCACAGTTATATTCCTTTAGCAACAAATATTTGTATAAGGAAATACAGTTCTCACCTCTGTGAGATTAGCTGCAGCATTTCGGTGAGGAATGACTTGTTTTAATACAACATACTGACTGCATTAGTCTGGTCCTTATTTTTTTATTCTCTTTGCTACTGAAAGGTAAATGTTTACCACATTTAGTAACAGTAATGCTTCAGTTGACAAGAGTATAATATGGTTGCAGCACTGTTCCAGAAGTTACTCCGATTTAGGAGTGTTAAAAATAGCATCATAAATCATTTTTTTTCCAGGAGCAATTTATTTTTTTCTAAAAACTCACTATAGCAGCTGATGAATTTTCATGCTCCTCTGGGAGGCTTGATTGTTTACTTTGGTCTTCTCTGTTTTATTTTTTACCTTTATTTCTGTTCTTTTTTTTTTTTTTTTTTTTACTATACTGTTGCAAAAAGATGCAAAAATGGTCAGAGATGAGGGTAAATACATTAACCTTTAGATTCTGTGGTTATGATTGAAACAATTCAAGCTGATCAAAAATATTCATTTTGATTAAAAGGTAATTTTTCACTAACCTGCACAAATGTTCTCATAAATTTATCGTCTCTGTACTCATGCCTATCATCTTGAACCTTACAAACAACTCTTTTTTCTTTTTTTCTTTATCCCCAAAGAAATTCACCAGGCCCAATCTCCAGAGGAATTTCCTAAAAAGGTTTCCTAAATAGGCCTTCCCACACCTTTCTCTCAGAGCAGGGAATCCCTGTTTGCAGCTTGAAATGCCTTCTGGAAAACTTTCTCAGGAGCAGATAGTACATTATTTCCTTTTTTTGTCTGTTGCTTTCACAGACAGTCTGCCATCAGTAACAAACACAACTTTGTGGTAGCTCACATGCTCCATCCAGCAAAGAATAGTACTAGTCACCAGGGAATGGTAGGAGCACAAGTAATACATTACATTTATGGCTAGGCCTGAAACTTTTATCCATATCTGCCATTACTCACAGTGGTGGATTTAATGATGTTACCATTTTGGATTTTTCAGGTTTAAGAACTTACTGTAGATGTTTCCTCTTTTAGTAGTCCCTGGAGTGTCTCAGATATTACTTTATGTTATTGACAGCAGACGAGGTCATAGTCTCTGTGGTATATGGGACATTTCTGGAGAAACTGCTATCATTTATTGTTCAATCTAATTTGAGAAAAGAAACAAACTACCTCACACATTGTGTATGTATTAGAAAAAACATGAAGGAACCTAACACTAATAACTCAAAATAATGGAAGCAATAGGGTTCCTTCTGTGAAATCACAGACTGTTCAATTGCAAGCCCTTTAAATTGTGCCCAAGCTCTCCAGGCACCAGGGGTCTCCAATAGGCCCCAGTGTGAATTTTTCTGCTGTGAAGCACAATAAAGTAACACTGTAAAGAAAAATGAAACCAATCTATTTCAAAATTTTTAACACACTAATAAAAATACATTTCATTTCCTTTATGGTTCAAGCATAGCTGTCACTGCCATACAGAGACTCTGTTTGGAAGTCTATAACCAGTATTATGTTCTACAAGGTAAATTTCTGCACTAAATCAAATAAAACGTGCATGCAAACTTTGAGTTCTTGTTTTCATTCCTTGTAACACTTCAAAGACTATTAAAAGGTATCACAGGCATTTGAATGCAAACTATTCTGCTTTCACTTTCCCTTAAAAATATTATTGACAAAAAGCATCAGAGTTTTTAATTATTGCCTTTTCCTAGAAGAAGACAGTTATCCTGATGATAAAAATTACATATAAAATAGCTCAAATCTAAGTGTCCCCAACACCACTTGAGTTTCATCTGTGATTACACCAGAAATTGGACCAAAACTTTAATGAAGGTCTGAAATATTCAGATAATATTTTATTTTTATGTATGCAGATTTTTCTTATGGGTTCCAGATGGAACTTGCAAAAGATGAAACACCAACAGGGTTGGCTGCAGTATTTCAGAAGCAAAAGCATAACAGCTCTGAAGTTCCTAAGAAAACCTCTTTCTGTGAGATCTCCAGATTTGCTCTACATGCTCAAACTACTCCAAAAGTTTGGATGAACTCTGTCTATAATTCAAAATTTATAACATTTAGATGAATGGAACCTAAACAAAGACCTTTTGTAATTTTACCTACTTTAATGAAAACTCATGTTAAATGCGTTTTCATTGACAACCAGGAGAAAAATGGAAAAAAGGAGATGTCAAAAGACATGGAAAGGTTGGGATAGGGGGAAAATGAAACTTAGTTTTAGTGATAAAGTTCTATTAGACATTAGGAGGCAAAACACTGTGTGTGTCGTGGTGGTTTAAACCCATATCAAAATTATGAAAATGTTTGGTGACTTTAACAGCTGCTGTTCACAGTCGTAGTGTAAAAGGAATATATAGAAAGAGATAAAGAAAGGTACTACTATCTACCTTGTAAACAGCTATAATTGAACAAAAGTGTTTAAGAACCAAAAATACATGGATGCAAATATTTGCCCAAACCAGCCCATCAGAAAGATTTGTCCTTTACTTTTTCATTCTTGGTATAGAATAGGCAAATGTTAGCAGTTACGGGAAGAATTTAGGCTTGGAGTTCACATTAATGGCAATTCTTATTACATGATCTGAGAATAAAGAACTTTATGGAAATATATGACATTTCTACTTTCTCAAATCAAGGAACAAGAAAAAACAAAACAAAAAATTGAAAGTCTATCATCAGGGTTTTGTTGCCTTTGTATAGCACATCAACCTGCTTACTCAGATATATTATATAAATATAATTTGGTCCATACAATCTTGTTAACCATGTAAAAAAAAATGAATAAATATTGCACCCAGAGAGTGAAGCAAGAAATGAATGTGTACCTTTTAAAATACAGGAATGTCACGTTCCTGCAAAACATTAATAGGACATGATTGTATAATATGCTCTTTATAACTCCCAATTCTCTTCCTGCTTTGTCTATAATCTGGAATACCTTCCATTTGCTCTTTGCAACTTGGAATAATTAAAAATCCATTATACTTCCCACTCTGCAATGACAATACATAAATTAAGCCTCAGCAACATTGAAACACATACAAAAAGTGATATAACCCTTTCAAAGTGTCACTTATCTGCAATGCAAATTTATCCTGGGACATCAGAAATTCAGCAAATATTTTTCATTTAGAACTCAACCTTTTACAGCTAAGTAGTGTTCATTTGTTGATTCATAGTTCAGAAGTTACTGAGGTGTTTATTTTTGTTAATCAAAGTGCACTTATTTATTTTTATACTCCAGAACTCCCAGTACCCAGCCTCAAGGATGCACAGTGACTCTCAGAACTGACATCTGCAGAACTTTGCAGACAGGCTTTCATTTAAAGAAGTGTCCGATTCCAGCAAACAATTCTGCTAAACTGTATATAGATAGTATTTGCTTACAGGTAGTGGGTATTTACCTACCTGTTTAGATATAGGAAACTAAAATTAACGTTCCCTAGACCTCTTTGATGAACTCAAACCTAACATTAGCTGACTGAGCCAAACCCTGAAACTGTGAACTTATCTGAACATAGGGTTCACAAAAAGAGAGCAGTTGTAGCTAGCTTGTGATGGATATATATAATTTCTCACAAGCATCTGCCATTATCTCTCTGTGTTCATTATTGCTTTTCATTTCTAGTTTTCTGCCATGAAAAAAAATAATAATAAAAAAAATAATGGTCTTTTAATCTTTTCTGAAGATATTGTCCAAGCTTTCCACTTTTTATTCTCAAACCTTGGGCAAGCATTAGAAGATCTGTATGGCAAATAATCATAGGGATGTTGGCTGTAAGCAAGCTCTAGGAATCATGATCAAAGCATGACTGACCCCTGTTCAGGACTGGGTCATCCAAGGCTCTGTTCAGCCAAATTTTGAAAATGTCCAGGGGTGGAAATCCCACATTTACTTTGCAAAACCTGTTCCCATGCCTTGCCCTTAAACTTTATATTAGTAGCAATTATATAATACTAATAGATTTTAAATTTTCTGCCTGTTTTCCACTCAGAAATTTTCTTATTTTCTTTGTTACTTGTAGAGATGACAGTCTCATATTAAAAATGAAAATGAAGATGTTAACAGTCAGGATCTCTTGCAATAATACTGAAACATTTTTCTCACTCAACATCTTATGTCAAACCAGTGAAAAAGTGGTACCTTTTTTTGCCAGGGTGCTGTATGCATAATTCCCACCCCCCTGGGAGCCCACCTGGCTTCCCATACTCTGGATCAGACCTGCAGAGAAACTCCCAGCCAGGCCGTGGTCCTCTCTATCACTGTGGCTTTGGTAGGTGGTTGTGGGGCTCTGGGGTGACTCTGGTCTCTGTCCCCAGACCAGCCCTGATCTCTTGCTGGTGCTGCAGGATGAGGACTCCTGGCTCCATCATTAGCCATTGACCACCCTTTACTCCTGTTCCAGCCATCACAACACCCTGATGTTTAGCTGCTGTCTCTTGATAACAGCCTAAGTCATTTTTGTGAAATAGAGATCAGGTTATATCTTTGAAGACCTAATTGACACTTAGAGAATGCAGCAGTTCTTTTGCTTTCTGGTGATTTACCAGAAAAGTGAAAGCAAAAATCAAACTTAGTCATTCCTGTATCCCTAACATCTATTTTTCTATTTCTCTCACCTGCTTAGAAGACTACTGGTTTTTGTCTTGATGTACATACAGTCTGCCTCACTGCAGGATCTCATGAGGAAATCTTTACTTGGCTTCTTATCACTACAGTTTTCTTCAATGAACCACACTTTCAACAACTCAGTTAAAAGAAAAATACTGAAAACTTGCTAATTTTGTAAGCAACGTCTTTCTTTTGTATTGAATAAGACAGTCTTCTGGGGAAAGCATGAATTTGAAAAACTAAAAAAGACATTGAAAAACTATGAATGTACACATAAAAAAAGGAAAAACCTTGAATGTTTGACTTCACAACTAACAGCCGTAACTTTCTTTCAGCTTTGCCTTGTGTTTTTTAAATACATGAAGAAATTTATCTTATCATGAAATGGAATCTTGCAGCATACACTTCATTTTTCCTTATTTCTTTCATTCATTGGTTTGAATATTCCCCAAGGGGTGGCTTGACTGAAATCTTAACATTATTTTCTAATGTTTTGAACTCCTAGTGATGCTGTTGTGCAGTTAGATGAGGAGAGGCCATGGGTAAATCAAACTGGGTAGGCATTCACTTCAGGGGTGTTTACATCACTTCTGTGTCTCTCCAAACATGAGCAGAGTGTTTTCAAAGTTTCCACCACCTATATTGTAACAGTTAGAAGACCTTTAGTTTAGTTTAGTTTAGTTTTTATTTAAATCTCAGGTTCTCTAAAAGGAGTTCTTTATTGCAGTTATTATATGAGTCATGAATATTTTCATTCACCTTCCACTTATTAATATATCTATTATCTGGCCTCATAATACCTATTGTCTTGGTGTATTTGTAAAGAACTCTTGGGCAGCTTTAATTTATACTAATTTATCTTTTGTTCCTGTTCATTTTTATTATTATTATTTTTTACATACAACTCTGTTATATCAGACTAATCTCAGAGGTTTGAGCAGCTATTATGATGCTATTGGTTGATTCTGGGCACCATAGGTAAGATTTGCTTTCATCAGAAATTATAAATAATTTTTTAGTAGCAGTATCATTGTGTTTTCCTCTAGGTGGGATTTATCAGAACAAATGTAAAATGTTAGCTCTATCATTTACCTTTCTTAAGGTCTCCAGCTATCTAAGTGATTGAAATAGCAACTTCTAGGTCATGATTAATCTTATTAATTAGCTAAAATAGATCAGGTTAATGGAAGTCTAGACTGTAGAAGGAGTCAATGACAATCATCTCAGCTGTAGATATTTATATACTGGACATCTAATTGTAGGTTAAGAGGAACTTGCCAGAGGAAAGTTAAATAAAAATGGCTTGGAAGCCATGATGTCTGTCTGGGTGTTAAGTTTTGTTTCTGATTTGGAATTCAAGGAAAATTGTCTAAGAGTTGTCATTAAAGTTCCTCAGGGAACCAAAATGTTGAACAAGGGAAAACACCTTACAAGTGGAGACAGCATGAATTTTAAAAGCTACTCACCATCCTACATCATTATGGGATAAGAGAAATACTTAATTTTATCCTCCAGGAAAATAGGACATCCTGAAACCTATTTCCATTATGACCAAAGTTGTGGGTGGATGGCAAATTAATCAGGATTTGGATGAGTGTCTGAAACAGACAGACTGACTGGGGGTGTCCCAAACAGAGGGAGGGATAGTTCATAAAGGAGATATAAACTGCTTTCTGTTTGCCAGTTTAGAATTAAAAAGAGAGAATTATTTTTATCAGCCCTAGTTTAGCAATTTTTGAAGTCGTGACAGGGTGTCAGGAAGGGGATAAGGCAAAGTTTGTGAGATAATAAGTGCAACAAAGACTTTGGGAAGAAAGGATAGAAAATGACTTCTAAATGTGAATGTTCCAATGAGTACCAGAAAAAGAGATGAAAGATATTACCCCCTCCCCCCCCCAGTCTTCCTAGTTGAAGGTTTGAAGAGAGAGAAAAATATTTTCTTCACACTATTTCTTGGTTGTGTCTGTGAGTTTATAGGAACTTGTCACACATCCCAATATACAATGCCAAGATTCACAGATATTTCATTGTGCTTGAGTAAAATAGTCATCTTCTATAGAAAATGAACCATTTTTTTTTTCCACTTTCAGAGCTACTTTGCTAAAATTTGCTGCCTGCAGCCACCAGGTATCTCCTGAGAAATTATTTTAAGCAAACAATGACAATGGACAAAATATCAACAAAAATAGAATCAGTAAAAGCAAACTCTGCATGCTCCTCCAAATAAGTGTCCTTTTAGCTAATAAAAGAACCCCAGTCTTGAATTCCTCTGGCTCCAATTCCTTTCTAAGTTGCCTTTTGCTTTTGTATGCTTCTTTTCCTTCCCCCGCGATTGTTCCCTATGTGCAGCTGTTAAAGATATTTTTAGGTACAGACAGAGATTGCCTGTAGCACCGACTAAATGAGACTGTCGCATAGGAAGGCTGTAAATGCACACAAATAATAAAGCAAAATCCAGGACTTTGGCTACCACCACCTGTTCCTAATATTCTCTCATGGCCCCTGGCACAGAAAGAAACTGAAGATGAGAGAATACTTTCAATTGCATAAGGGGGCTGTTTTGCCTGGTTGGTATTATGCAAAAGATATGTCACAGGAATCATTACAGGGGTGTAGAAGAAACACGATGGGAATGCTGGCCAGTGTACAAGCTCTCATATAAAGCTTATAGAAAGCCGTATAGCACCCCCCAAAGGGAAGTGCTAGCATTCTTCCTGTTTAAAAATGAGCCATACACTGCTGCAAGGAAGAAATGGCCACTTAGAGGAGGATGGATGGGGGCAGAATGTCACTACTCTTCCTGCTCCAGAGTATCCATGCATGAGCTCACCTGTGGGCACTGCTCAGTAAGAAAAGCTGTAAGAAGCCATGAGCCTTGTGACCTTGTCTCTCCCAGTCTTGTTTTCTCGGGAGAAAAGGAAAGCCCAGTGAAGTATCAGAACTTTTAAGAACAAAAGAGGCTACATGTAAATTATACTTGTTAGTTTGTCCTTACAAGGCCCCCTTCTACCAGCTGTTATCTGCTGTACCCCACTGACCACAATCAGCACTATAGGATGTTTTGACAGCTCTGCCTCACTTCTGTAATCACAGATGCAGCTTCTTTTCCACTAGCCTCAGCCCTCCCATCCAGAGTTTACATCTAACTCTACCTTCTAAAGGGAACACATTCATTTAGTCCTTGACTATATTGGTATTTCTTTTGTCTGTCACATTTCTTTATCTGGGACCAGTTATGGTGCTTAACAAACCTATACATAGCACTGTGAATATACAGCACGAAAGTGGATCTCCTTAGTCAGCAGCTCATTATAAAGAGGCAAAACAACAATTTCTCTTAACACAAGTAGGCAGTTCTTTATACATTACGCTATTAATTTCCCATTGGTTGTCATCTGCCAAAATACATTTTCTAATTAGTTAATTATGCTATTTGTATGATGAGCATGTTCATTATTTCCAGTGATAAGTTGCACTCCATTAAGTACGCAGTATGTATCTTTTAATGACACATTTGTACATCTTTGTCCATAAAACATCGTAGAGGTCTAGTGTAGATATTTGCTAGTCTATTGACAAACTACAACACCCTGTTCATTAGGGTGGTGTTCATTTTCCAACTACTTAGCCATCATATTTTTCAGACTTTACAACTTTGGTTTACCAAGTTATTGAATGAGGGAAACAGGCAATTATTATTCACAGACCACCCCTATCAGAGTTGGCTGGTTGAGGATTGCAGCAGTATCTGAAAGATATTTATATGCCGTCTGTTTTTTTCAGACTTGACTTGTCCTAAGTTGAAATGTCTGACACTTGTACCATAACACTGCATTACCTTGTTAAGCTTCCTAACTGGCAGAGAAGAGAGAAGGATATATCCCTGAGAGAAGGATAGATATGTCATAAATGCAAAGATGGACCTGAGCACCCCAGCCAGCTGTGGGCTACCAAAAATGAACAGCTGTCCAGCTCCTGATGGGTGTTTCCTGAGTCTATGTTTGAACTCAGTTGAGCAACTGCTTGAGCAAAGGTGTCTGAAACTTGTCCTCTTTACAACAGAAGAATATCCTGTAAGGCATCTTGCAGTGCTCTGCTGGGCTTCTGCACTGTGGAAAAATAAATAAATAAAGCACACTTCCCAAACCCATAAATTCATAGCACGAAAAGGAACTGCCACTCACAGTTGATTGAGCACCTCTACAGAGAACAAAACTCTCTCTTTTCTGACATGCTTTGATGAACAGTGAAATAGTTAACAGTCTTGACATTTATGGATTCCCAAGAACAAGTACACTTGCTAGAGCATACTGCTTCGTGCTGGCCCAAGTCAAGCCCTCACTGTCAGCTTCTACTTACAAGCCTATATAATGTATTTGCACGAGAAGATTTTTATGAAATTAAATAGAAGAACAAATTATATTTTTACATGTCTTGGGCAGAAGTATTTTATATACATGTAAATATATATGCAGTGATTTTCTCTTATGTAAACACAGGTAATTCTCTTTGATACATATATATATATGTATGTATATCATTCCCACAGATGAATTCTATTTGATCAGAACTCTTCTGTAATTCTGTAATAACTTAAAAATATGGGATAGTAAGATTCAGTGAGCTCATCTAAATGGAAAATCAGACAAATTCCCATGTTTCATAATCTTAAATATCTGTTGAGGAAAGAGTTAAAAAAAATAGATATAATGAATAGTTATAATTGGTACCTAAACTGAAAAAGTTTGTATCTGTATATATGAACAAAAGAGAGAGAAAAGTCTGTAATGAACCCAGTTCTGTTTATTCCTTGCCCAACAGTTAATTTTTCCCCTAAGTCTCAGAATCAATATTGTTCTTTCCGTGTGAACCCAGTAATTCTGTTCCTGCTTTAACTCTTTCTTACATCGTGTCTGGGATCCTTTAATATCATTTCTGAGGCTGGAATGCTCATCTACACTTCAGTACTTCCTCTGCTTTTGTAGAGACTTTGTATATAAGCATTTAATAGGGAACTGGTTAGGTAAGGATCTCTCCTGCTACTGTCAGACAGATAGATGATGGAGGAAGTACTGGATAATCCTGGTTTTGCTATTTTCTCCCCCCTTTTTCCTCTCAAGGCTGTTACAGAAAGAAGGAAATGAGACGTGTGTGTGTGTGTGTCCCAGATTGGCTGTTTTTCCATGGAGACATGAAAGAAAAGAAAGAAAAGGGAAGGGAAAGGGAAGGGAAAGGCAAGGCAAGGCAAGGCAAGGAAAGGAAAGGAAAGGAAAGGAAAGGAAAGGAAAGGAAAGGAAAGGAAAGGAAAGGAAAGGAAAG
>CM021697.1:127052640-127321207 GCA_011074415.1 Stictonetta naevosa
AAATCGCAGGCATCTCCTACTGTTCAGCAAACAAATGACACAGGTGTCATTTTTTTCTCATCATTAGGAATTTCTCATCAAATGACACAGGTGTCACTTTTTTTCTCATCATTAGGAATTGGTATCATATCTGATGAACTTCTCCAGAATGAAGAATATAGTTGTTTGGTATCTTGTACCTTTTATGTGAGAGACCATTCCCCCCACCTATAAATTCAAAGATATGGATGCAGTAAAAGTACTACTTGTGATAGAGACTAATTTCTTAGCTATGTGGTTTTGCTCTGCTTCTCTAATCTTGTTGGAGAATCTGTTATCTAACACTGAGCTGAATTGGACCTATTTGTGCACTGGCAATAACAGAGTGCGCTACGGAAATGTTGACTGAAACGCTAACACATCTTGAACAATGAATTAATGTATGCTTCAAAGACCTTTAAAGAAGGGCAGGCTTCACAGTATGATTCTAAAAGTATGGTGTAGAGGGCAAGGAATACTCTTGAGTGGTAATAAATATCACCAAAAAAACCTTCACCCGAAAGCTGAGACAAAACTTTGTATTCCTTGGAGAATAAAAATCTAAACTGGCTGAGAAATGTCTTTTTAGCAATGTTGCATTGCAACAAAATTTTATATCTAGTAGCAAAACATATGGTATCTAGCTCTCAGAGTTAAGTCACAGAAAACTGGGAGTACTTAGTATCTAAAAAATGATCCCCTTCTACTTATGAGTTGATATATCGATTTATATCCCTGATTGTAGGCACCAGACATACATCTTTCCTTTTAACTAGCAATTATGTTTTCAGGGCATCCACAATAAAAATGGCTCATAGAAAACATAGGAAAGGCAACCGTAAATGACTTACCAGACAGAATTGTTCTTATATTTTCTGTTAATAGAAGATGCCTTTTTTGGCAAAAAGGAAAGGAAAAAAAAAAAAAAAAGTTTAAATATGCTCATATTTATCTCAAAAAGTGAAAGAGAAAAAAAAATGGTCTAAATTTGCATATTAAAAATAAATTAAAAAAATAGAAAATATTAAAAAATAAAAAGGGAAAGAAAGAGAAATAATTTTCACAAAATATTGCATTTGAAATTAAAAACAAATCCAACCAAATTTATTGAATTCTCTTCTCTCCTAGAATTATACAACCAAACATTTCATAATGAAAAGAAAATTCAACAAGCCTAGTGCCATGTTCATATCATGCCCATAGAATCATAGAATCACAGAATATCCCGAGTTGGAAGGGACCCATAAGGATCATTGAGTCCAACTCCTGGCACCACACAGGTCTACCCAAAATTTCAGACCATGTAACTAAGAGCACAGTCCAAATGCTTCGTAAACTCAAACAGGCTTGGTGCTGTGGCTACATCCCTGGGGAGCCTATTCCAGTGTGTGACAACCCTCTCAGTGAAGAACATCTTCCTGATGTCTAGCCTAAATCTCCCCTGCATCAGCTTGACACCATTCCCTCAGGTCCTATCACTGGTCACTAAAGAGAATAGGTCGGCACCCGCCCCTCCACTCCCCCTCGTGAGGAAGCTGTAGACTGTGATGAGGTCTCCCCTCAGCCTTCTCTTTTCCAGGCTGAACAGGCCAAGTGACCTCAGCTGCTCCTCGTACGTCTTCCTATCTAGGCCCTTCACCAGCTTTGTAGCCCTTCTCTGGACAACTTCCCTTCCCTGCCAAACTTCATATGAAAGTTTTTCTTCGCTACAGATAGTTCTTTGAAAATATTCTGGTTATTGGTAAATGTTTGCCACTATGACCACATAGCACACAGTTTTAATTTAAACTAGTATGGTAAACATTTGCAAAATAGTTTTAAATGTATACATTATAACTAGTAATCATGACTTTCCAAGTACCACATGATATTGCAAAGCTTTCACACACGTCCTGCAGCTCTAGTCTTTCACAAAGAAATGTTTTTCTGATACACTTTATGTTTTTTTTTCCTGTGAAGACTAACTGCTTACATTAAGAATCCATTTATGCTCCTAGATTCCTAGCATGTAACATAAATTTTTATTTCATGTTTTATTTTGTTTAGGATATTCCAAAAAGCAGAGCACTTCATTCTGCATGACAGTGGTATGAACTTTAACATTGTTGCATCTTATGGAAGGACAGGTGCAGTATTTTCTTAGGGGATCATAAGTATAATGAAGACATTTTTACCCATTGATACGCCAGGTAAAACAAAGAACATATAGTCAATGTCACCTGCTCTGGAAACTTGCAGGAAGTAATTTAACAGCAACTGTGGAAAATGAGATCATGTGGGTTAATAGGGTAGAGATCATAGCAATCATTTTAATGGAGTTTTAGAGATTCAAGTTGTATCTTTTTTTTTTTTTTTTTTTTTAAATTCCAAAGGATATTCTCAAGGCTTATAAAGGAAACTTAATGAAACTTAATGATGTTCATGCTTGTGCATGAAAGGACTTTGTGCATCAGCGGAAGGTAAAACTATGGAGACCTCTTTGGAATACGTTAGTTGTTGGTGTGTCTTTAGGGTAAAATAGCTACATTATTTTACCTGGGAGCTATGGCAATGTAGAGGTGCAAGATCAAGTACAGATTGAGTTCAAAGGATCAGGCTGTCAAGCAACATCTGAAATGAACTCAGATCTGGCATGGATCTCCAGATATATCTATGCAAGTTAAACCAAGGCTTTTTAACTGTCAGTGTTATTTAATCTTGCTGATACAAGGACACTGAGGAAAAGATGAGAACAGACAATGTGGTTGAATGGGCAGCAATGCACAATGGCTTCAGTAACCTACTTTTAAAAGGCTCCTAACAACAGATTAGTTTTAATAAATTCCAATTATTTTCCAGATTTTTTTTTTTCATTAGACAAACCCCATTGTATGGAAAGCTCTAGAACCTTTCCTCCAAACTTTTTAGTGTTTCTTACTTGGTGGTTCTCCTTGAATTCAGCCAAGTAAACTATGTAGCCTAAGCCCATTTATAAAGAGTGGAATTCAAAGGACTGATGGAAATGTTCACTCTATTGAAGCCCCTATTAATATTACAGCCTTGTTACTCTGCTTTATTTTCTGTTTTGTTCCAGTGCTTTCATTATGCATTCAAGTCTTTGTTCCATCACAATTTCAACATTTTGGTTAGCTACCTCTCTAGCAATGTCTATCCACTTTTCCCCTGCACTCACATCCTTTGCTGCCACTACCTTTGCTACCTTCCCTCTCTTAGGTCTGGGAGACATTTGTAGAGTGATGCCAGTATAAAAACAAATTTAAAAACAAACAATATCACTAAACAGCTATTAATTTAGTAGTGCTTCACCTGATCGGAGATGAAAGGAGAGGAGAGGAAAGGAATGGATTATACAAAGTGATTCTGTTTTAAAGGTCTTCTATTAGGGGCATCCACCAGCTAAGGAGCTTAGCTACAGTTTTAATTGCACGGATGTATCTTTTGAAGGAGCGATTAAACCTTCCTCCTGAAACTCATTCTCCTACTTCCCTATTTTTCACCCTGAATATCTCCTGTTAATCACTTCTTAAAGTTGATAACAGTGTTCATCTCTTCCTTAGAAAATGCTGCTTCTTGTTGATGATGAAAATGAACAAAATTGCAATGGCATTAAAAGGAAAAAAACTTGATGGGTATTTTTTACATGGAAAAAACTTTTCTGTCACACCTTTCTCACCCTCCTCCTACACTTTCATTTGAGGGCTGAGAGTCCTTTCTTATACTGCACTTAGGAATATTTTCTGTCCAATCAAACTGACAATGACAAAAGCACTTCAAGATACATCAAAGATACATCAATCATCTACATTGTTCATGGCTGGTTAAGAATCTGAGAAAGTAAGATACAAACTTGAAAAATTCTTCTGGATTAATCCTAGGCAGAACTTCAGGATGTGGGGGGGGGGGGGGGGGGGGGGGGGCAGGGGGAAAGTATCTCTATCAAACACAAATAATTACCGAATTTGAATGATTGGATTTGCAGAACTGACCAAGTATATTGAAAATGCTGCTGTGATTACCATCACAGAACTCGATGTTTCTGCCAGCTTCTTCAGTAACATTTAGAGTGCTGCTCCCTGTGCTGCAGGAGGAGAGAAATTGCTGAGCAGAAATATTATCCCTGTACAGTGCAGTCCTTTTCACTAGCCTGTACATGCCTTACCACTAGTATTATTCATCTGCATTATAAAAGCAAGTACGGGTCCCCATAAGAAGAGCCCCCCCTATTGCAGATTTAGGTCTTTCATTAGGCCCCAGATAAAAATGAATTGCAGTTTTTGTTTGTTTGCTTGTTTTTCTTTTTTTTTTTCACAATCAGACAAAGTCCTTTATTTCATGAATCAAGAATCATATGGAAAGGGAATGGTTCAGAAGTCCTGTGGGCCATGTGGTGTGTGGTGAACTGACAAAGTGTTCTGGAAGTGTTATAACTACCTTTTAAATGTCAGTATCTTCATGCCACACAATGTGCTCAGTATGGGCAATGGTATGAGACCATGAACTGGTCAGCTATTAATCTTAACATCTTAACAACTATAATGTTAATGACTTTTTTATTATTATTTTAACATGAAATTTGAATAAATCCTCTTTTTGTTGTATTCCAGGCTTTCACAACCAGGATTTATGAGCAGATGATGGTTGTCATATACTGTAAAATGAGAACACGGGGCAAAAACAGAAGAAAAATAGAGAGAGACATTTATGTGAAAATGAAATTAATATTTTTGTTGAAATCAGGTTACTGACTTCTTAACTTTTTGACACACATTTATTCCAATTAATTTCAATTAGGCAAAATCAAATATAAATGAATATTGAAATATGGATAAAATAACCATAGTTGGGGGCTGTAATCTTTAGGCATGGTTTTCATCTAAGGTGATTAGTGGAACTTGTAGACAGTCTAGTAAGAATTGCAAATTATCTCTTCTAAACAACCAGTTACTTTGGGTAGGTTTCATGATAAGACAGTCCTTAAATAGATTAACGCGCATCAATTGTTTTAATGGATGTTGACGTGTACATGTTACTTTTGTTAAGACAGTTAAAAATGCATGAAAATTGAGAGTCTGCTCCTTCAATTCTCAACTCTTTCTTTTTCACTATTTTATTTTTCAGAAAGGTTTAGAAATACTTACTTTTGTTCTTGTTTCTTGCTAAGTTCTATATTATGTTCTGTGAATTAGGAATTGCTAGCTACAGAAACACACAGTAATTTAGAGAGTCATCTGTCCTTTCCATCTAAGAAAATCTGCACCATCCTCTGTATATATTGTTTCTTGTATATATTGTATCTTGCTGCTTGTCTGCACTCTGGAGTAAAGACAGTGTCAATAATTCACAAAAATAATGGGCAAGTATATGCTTATAGCATTCACAAAAATATGTATGTATATATTTTAAAAAGTGTATGCTATAGATATAGATACAGATGTTTTGCTAATGTCAGTTTACCTCAGTGTTGGATGGGGCTGTTCTTCATATTTCAGAATAGTTAGTGTAGGAATAACAGAACTAGCTTTTTTACTGAGTATACTTGGTTGCTGGTTTGCAATTTAACTTTGGTAGTACAGCACTGAACAAGGGCTAATTTATGTTGCTAAGCAATGTTATTTACTATTCCTTTCAGAAGCTCCAGTTTAAATATGCTTTAGAATTTTCAATATGTTATAGTATTTGACAGTACTGAGGATTATCATGTTACACTGTAATGGAAGTAGACAAAGAGTAGAATTAAAGGAGAGAAAACTGAATTACTGGCTTAGGGATTCATACCAGAGCAAATTTCCAAATCCCTAAGCATACATGTTTTTTAACCAAAATTACAAAGAGATATATATATTACATTTTAAACCCTAGATCAGAGTCCACAAAATCTGAGTCTGTTATTTCTGAGTCTGTCTTTCATTCATATAAAGATTGAAGTAAATTAAAATAAGACACTTGTTCAAACATAAAACATTTTGAATGGAGGTGAAGTAAGGGTTAATTTTTTCATGCCAGGCACCATCTTTATTAAATTATTTTATCTACCCCAACATTTATTTTGCTTGTCTAATTACTTCATCTATTATAACATTGACCACAATATTTTAATGAAATCACATTTAAACATTTATTTCCTTTTATGCAGGGAATAAAAAACAAACTTGCCATAACTTGCCATAAAAACTCTTGATGACCCTGGAGGATATCTTCTGCCCTAGATCTCCAATGACTTCAAAACTACTTCTTCTATATTGCTTTTTTTCTTTGAAATTACCCCTGAGAACTTCTGTTTCAGCATACGGGATGGGGGGTGTGGGGGGGTGTAAAACACCTATGTGTTTAACTCAGTTAACACAAATGTGACCATCCCCTAGAAGTCTTCCAAGGCACTTACATTTCTGTACTACATATGTGTTTGAAAAATAGTCATTTAGAGAGACTTCATCGATACCTAAATTAAACAGGTCATTTCCCAACCAAGCTCAAGATTATAAAATATGCCAGGAAACTACCTTTCTCTATTCATTTCAAAGAGAAATGTTTCTCTCTAATGCACAACCAGCAGCAATAATTGTAGTCATGCTTTCTTATTCTGGTCTAGATGTTTTTAATTTCACATTTTCCTCTCTGTTCTGTTTATGAAGGTCAGAAAAGCTGGCAAGCTGGCATGTATTTTTATTTATTTATTTATTTATTCTTTCTCTAGTTTCTTATCTAATTCAAATATTTGATGTTTACATCCAGTTTCGCTATCTTTTAGCTTATTTCCTGTCTTGCCAACAGTGTGGTTTTTTTTTTCTATAGAGCCACAAACCAATGCGATGGTAGTTAATGCTGGGCTTAGCTCTTTTCTAACTCTGCATGAAAAATGCTTTTCAGCTCTCATTTAAATATTTGTTTTCCTCTGTTTTTAACAGTGAAATTTAACAGATTCAGTTTTACTTCTTCTGACCCATGTAAAAAGGTACATTTTATAGCTGGATACTAGTTGACCCTCACTGCCTTTGGATTTATCTTTTCTGAAAGCTTTTCATTGTTCTGTTATTTTTTATTTTTAGCCAGTACTTTCTACATCATGATCTTTATGGTAAACAGTATCCTAGTAACAGAAGGAATTGGCTGTTGAACTCAGAAAAAAAATATTAGCTATATTTCCAACAAAGAGAAAGGCTGGAGGCAAGCTTACAAATATCTGACAGACACAGACTGAAAGTATGGAATGGGAAAGGCTGGAAAAACCTAGTATTTAAAATGTATATGACTTGTCTATTTTAGAGTTAAAATTATTGACAGTCAAGAGTAAAATGTTATGTATGAATAAGTCTGTATATTCTGTTGGTGAAGGATCTTGCTCAGCAAAGTCCCTGAACACAGTGGGATGGAAAAGAGTTAAGTTGCAAGCCTGTGTTCAAATACCTTGTTTGACTAGGATCTTTCTGTTTGTATTCTTACTAGATACGTACTTGGTCTTGTGATAATACAAATTATTAAGAATTTTAGTCCATTAGGGTGTTGTAACCAGTTTTGTACTAAATATAATGCAGGGTAAACATTTTTAACTTAAGAAACAAGTTGCAAAAAATACTTAGCAGGCAGGGCCCTAAAATAGTGTTTCATGCATAATTCAAACACCTTATTTATTTGTTTGATAAATTAGTATTTCTGAAGATACTGGAAGATATATGTATAACAATGTAGGCTTTTTAATATAACACATACATGCTATAATAGAGATTGACAACTGCACATGAAATGTCATGACTTTTTCTAGAATTTGAGCAGTATTCTTCAAGCCCAGTTCATTCAACAAAATCATAATTGATGTTAATAGAAAATGTAAATTGGAAAAGATCTTAATTTACTGTTGGCAAATCTCTATTCTAATTGAAATCTCTCATGCTAGTACAATAATTAAAATGCTGGCATACAAAATGATTAATATGACCTTAAAAACAAATTGCTTGACCTATATAATGATGACACTTCTTTAAAATAATTTCAGTAGCATCTTTCTTCACTGATTTGCAGAGCCTGGTGGAAACAAAAATAACTGAAGGTCATTTTAAAAAACAACCAACCAACAAAAAAACAAGCAAGCAAGCAATAAAAGAAGATTTTGACATTTAGTTGCAGAATTCTTACTGTGAAAACCTCCCTTTTTGGTACTCTTAAAAGCACTTAAATTTCATACATGATTACTTTTAAAAAAGATTTTAAAGACTTCAGGAGACAGAAGTAATATTCAGCTCCCTAAACCTAGATGTAATTAGTTTTGTTTGTTTGTTTGTTTTATCCTATGCCTTTTTTTGTTTGTTTCAATCTGTGAAAAGGCAAAAAAGATGATTCTCAGGCATAACTGATCTGTATGTAGTCATATAAGCTAGACTAGACACATCTTGTTTTTCCCTCTCCTAGGCAGAAGTGGAGGCTAGCTCAGCTCTAGATATATTCATTGTGAGTGTATAAAATTAAATAAGATAAATCTGAGCCTAAGAACTACAATTCTACCTATACTAACTTCTAAGTCCTCCTGAATGCAGGAAATACATTCTCCCTTCAACGTCTGAGGACTCTGATCCTATTTTCAGAGCATTCTTGACAATGAAAGAATGAGGTTCTTCCTGCACAAACACGTTTTTCTTTCAAAGTGAGATCAAGACAGGTAATTATTTTGAACCCTCCCTCCTTGACACTTTTCTAGATGGGACATGCAGTTAAAACAAAGCATCCCGAAGCAGCTGTCTGGGTATAAGAAGAGGGTGGGCAAGGAGAACCACAATAAACTTGTGCCCTTCTTTTGTCATTGTGGTGCAGAGGCTCATAGATTCACCTGCTCATGGAGTGAGCAACAGAGACACAAAGTGACTTTGTAGCCCTAAGGTATGTCTATCTCTGCTCTAGAGGGGATATGTATACTTCATGGGATTAAAAATACTTAATCGGTCTTGAAGTTTTGTTGCAAAGCTGTCATCACAACCCAGATGAGTGTCCTTACCGCTAGAGAGTATTACCCTCTTCCTGATTCCCTCAATTTACCATTGTTTGCTACCCAGAGGCATAGTTTCATCAGGAAGATGAAGAGTGATTTTTTCATTCCCAGACTGTATGCTTTCACAAATCTTGAGTTCATCCCTCAACCTCCTGCTAACTCATTTGCCTCCTCTAAACTGGCTTGGAGATGCAGTTTCTGATGAACCCCACAGTCGTTTTATTATTATTATTATTATTATTATCATTTTTAATTTGGCACATGATCAGGTGGTCCATGTCCATTTTTTTTTGTCCATGGACTCTTTCCTTCCTATTACTTCAAGGCTGGACACTATGGAAAGAACCTGTGGCTGGGCTCCTTAACTTGTGTCAAAGCATGCCCAAGGCACCAGTTTATAAATATACTCTGCATCCCCTTTTTTCTACCTTTTACTGAGTATGTATTCCTTCAGCTTTGCCAAGCTAATTTAACTACAAAGGCTCTTTTGAGGAAATCTAAAGGTTTAGCAGCCTAAGAATTAATTGGATTAAAGGACAAGGCCCATTTAAGCCACAGTTTATTGTAGAGCGCTGGTCATCTCCGCACTAATCAGCAGAGGTTTAATGGTAGCAAGATTTCAATGAACAGCAAAAAATCTGCTCCATTTTTCATTGCTTTCAACACATAAGAGCAACTGTGGCATTAGGCACAGTTCCTCGGGAGTCTCTTATGGCATTGCTGTCTTTCTACAGCTTTACCTGAGATGGTGTCGTGGTTGCAAACCCCCTCTTTGCATGAAAGGAGGTCATTACACTGTAAGATCAAGGTGTTCAACCATTTAGATTCAGATTCTGGCCTTCACAGCTTTAGCCCAGAATCTGGACTGTAACAGACAATCACCTCAAACTGTGTAACAACCTCCTCTCATGCCAAGAAAGGGTTTGCATTCATACTTCTGTTTTAGGTAAATTTGCCAAGCAAGATTTTAAAAGCAAAACTGCATTCCCCGGAATGGGTCTAGATAGCAAAACAGAGAAACACAGGAGATATCTGAAACTGAGCCCAGGTTTAACATGTGAAGATGGCATCCCTCTTCATAGTCTGGTACTGAGTGCTTGAAAATTGGTGGGCACAACTGATTATCTGCAGCTTTCATGTAGTGCACATTAATGCTGCTGCCTGAGCTCTAGCAAAACACTTCTGTCATTGTCATTAATTTCCAGAAAGGGCAGAATGCCATCTAGCTGCTAGGGATTGCCTCTTACAACTGAATTTTGTTGAAAGATAATCAAAGACGGTTGTCATTCAGTGGCATAAATCTTGGTATCTAAGAGGACTTCCCCTTATTTTTAATAAATATCATAGGAGAGAAAGGAGGGGCACCAATCTGATCCTTTTGCAGAATAATAGGTTTTTAAAAAGCCTGGTGAGTGATGAGATGTCACTGGATGTTTGTGTTTTCCATATGTATGAGACATGGACATGTTAGGATGTAAAATTCCTATTTTAATAATCTCCCTAGAGCTTAAACAGTTCTCCGGATGGGTGACATTAATCAGATGCTTCCCAATGCATTACATATGTTGTTTAAAGATTGACAATTGAAAATCAATCAGAATATTTTTCTAAGCCTAATTATTTTGTATTTTTGACAGGAGATGGCATTACATGAAAGATACAACTAAAAAAATATATATATATCCCACATGGTACAAACTTCCAGTAATCTTTTTATCACTATCTGCATTATCTGCACAGGTAATCCATTTTTAAAGGTTTTTGTTTTGTTTTGTTTTGTTCTGTGCTCTTTCCCTTGATAGCTTGGTTTCATTTGAGAGCAATGGCTACCAAATCAAACCAAAGTTATATTCTTGTAGTCAGCCTGAGTCCATAAAGTTTTTGAGATGCTTTGACTCTAATCTTTTAAAATAGATACTGCTACGCAAGGCAAATTCATATGAAATTGTCTTTAATTAAGTGTGAAAATGAAGAGCCCTACCTAATAATTTCAACTACTTCCTATTTTTTCCACATAAATCAGATACAGTAAAATCTCATCCATATTGAAATGCTTCATGATTTAAAAAATGTAGAATAAATATTGTAGGAGGGTGTTTGTGTTTTTTGTTTGTTTGTTTTTCATAACTGAGTTGGTCATATATGCTGAACCTGTTCTCTTCAAATACAGTTTTCCTTTTCAAGGGAAATACCTGTGGCACTATTCTTTCATAGATAAGACTAACCGTCTACCCAGGGAATCTAGCATGATTAATATTTATTTTTTTAATTATTATTATTTTTTAAGTATTCAGAAGATGTAGTACAAACTTTGCAAGACCCATAATCCAGATCATTCAAGGTCTGTACTGTTTGATAAGGCACATTTAGAGATGTAACCATCGGATAATCAAGCCAGTTAGTGTAGTGCAAGCTTCAGTGAGAGGCTAGAATTCAGTTCCTTGCATGTGCATAAAAAAGCTTCCGTCACTGAAGCTCAGTGCTCTGAGTGGCGATCTAGGAGATTAAAACTACTGTGGATGGTCTTAATACCAATTTGTAGCAACTCTTATCTGCTGTGTAGATGAAATTCTTGTTGCTTTCAATGTGAATAAAAGCTACTGAGAACACCGGAATGTTTTGGAAAAGCCCTATGACCTCTTACAATGTTTTCAGCACTCCTCAAGTCATCTGCCGTTTTAGCAGCCTGTAAGGCTTTTGAGTCCTGGGAGTTTGGCACAGGTCTTCTGGTCTTCCAAGGACCAAAACACATGACTATTGCTCCCTCAGAACCAGAGCTTCAGATTAAGATGTCACCTCCTGAATGATGATGCAAGAATAGTTTGCTGCATGTGTTTACTCACAGGCATGGGGTTATGCATCCCTGTGAGCCCCAAGCAAGTTTTCACTTGACAGGCTGGACACCGCTGCAGAGTACAGGAAGAGTCCAGCCAGCCATGGAGGTGTCTGTGTTTCTCTTGGTCACCTGCAGTCCCTGATAGACCCAAACCCACTGGCAATTACTAGGACTCCATCTTCAGTCTGGAGATAACTCTGTGTATGCCATTTGCTCACTGGTTGTTCCTAGGGAAGAGTTTGCTATGCCAACCTTTCCTCCTGCCACACAGCTGGCCTCTCTGTTTGCAGTGCACTCATCCATGAAGGACTCTTCTTGAAAGTGAGATCCTGATAACATATTTCAAATGGTGTCCAGGTAATGCCAGAGGACAGAGAAATGATGAAGATGCAAATGTCTGTTTTACATACAGAATTATCATGTCCTAATGTAAGTTTAAAAAAAAAAAAAAAGAAAAAAATAAATAATATATGTCACCTAATGGAAACAGCTGAACAAAGCGTAACCAATGTATTAGATGCCTTAGCAATCATACTCTCTCATTTGATAAAATAGTTGGGTAAGATATGTTAGCATAAATGACATTAGAACATTGCATTCTTGCAGCTATGCTTCCCCTCCTTTTCTTTCTTTCTCCATTTTTTCCCCTATATTAGATGGCATCTCAAGTGAAATTTTCTACATTGTCCACACATCTGAACACCCAGATCTCACATTACTACAATGTGAGATAAGTTCTTGCTGGCAAGTGATGATTCTCACTGAGCTGTGAAGGATATGGACCATACTCACTAAGATCTCTGCAAACTTTCAGTTGGATTTCAGTGAGCTGACAAGCTGATACCTCTCTCCATAAGCTCTTCTTTGCCCCCCCCCCCCCTTTTTTTTTTTCCTTGACACAACAATTTGAGGCAAGTCAGGACATCTTCATTTTCAAGAGCCAAGAACCTGTGACATCCCATCAACAAGGGAGAAATATTAAAATAATTCCATATGGTCTCCTATGTCTGCTAAAAGAGGAAAGACTGAGAATAAGCATAATTAGAAAGATGAGATTATTATCTTTCCCTGAATCCACAATGCATATCTTTTTTAGCCATCTCCTCTCTCTGTTCCAGGCCCTGACCCCACATGTGTTAAACAGTGAGCACACAGCCTACTTGCAAACCTGAAGTATTATCTTTATACAAACTAGTTTTCTACCTGTTAAATTGCACATTTTGTAGAGAGGGTTACTTACTGACTAGAAAGTGCACCTTTACCAGCTCAACACTTTTAGCACTTTTTGTTCTTTCAGTATTCCCAACAGTTAGAGAAATACTGTTATCTTTCTTTAAGCACAGATAAGAACTCGAGAAACAGAGTTAAATGACTTGCTCTGTGCCATAGAGGGACTCTGTGATAAACTAGGATGTGATACTGTTAAATAATTCTCTAGAGGAATACACTTTCCTCTGAAGCTGAACTCCCACTTTAAACTGATGTACTCTACCACCAGGCATCATGTTAAAATATCAGTCCTAGTTAAATGGTAGATTGAAAACCAGTCTTAAAGTACAAGAGAAGCACATTCTCCTTGAACCTTCCCTGTTAATAAATTGTGATTCATGAGTATCCCATCAGTAATGTTGTGAAAAACAAAACCTCCTTTTCAGAACAGGCAATGTCATTATAAAAATGGTATGCTGTGTTTCTCATTTTATTTTGCAGATAAACAAGACTACTTTAATTACTATGATCTGACATGCTATCTCGAGAACAGAAGGTATAGTACTTGAAAATATAATACATTTGCAATACAGGGAAGGTTTATTTTAGGCATTAAATGAAATAGCATTGCTATAGAAAATGAAAAATACTGTCCTATTCTTAACAGAATCTTCCTTGAAGGAACAATTGTAAAAATGGAGTTCAGATTTTATTGCTTATGTCAAAATATTAAATGTGGTATTAAATTAGATTTTGGTAAATATGAAGCTTGTGGCACAAACAAGAAATAACTTTTATTATTCAGAGTTCTTTGGATGCGCTTTAATTTCTTAGATTTTATAATTCACAGTTAATTCTTGTTAGGTATTAAATAAGTAGAAGGTTAGCAGCATCAAGGAGTTCTAAAAATCACATCTTTTCACAAAAGACCACTTTTTACTTTCAAATTGATTAGGGCAAAACAGCCATTGTGATCAACATGGCATACAAACTGGAGGACTTAAAGGCAAAGAAATAATTAGAAAAGTGTTTGAGGGGTGTGGAGGTTTTAAGAAAGAGTATTGGAGAGATGGCACCAAAACCCAATGAGGGTATAAAAGAAAGACTCTATTCAGTCAAGAAGAAAACAGAGCAGAAGAAAAATTACCATTTTTCATACCTCAGTCAGGCAGCAGAGATCAGCTGCTGTGTTAAGAGAACAAACAATTCTCACACCTGCAGAAAGTAAAGGTATAATAGTAACATAGCATCTTCCCGATGAAAAGAAGTAGGTGTTGATGGCCTTAACAATATAAATTGAGGTCCTCGTTAAGGTCACAGCCCAGCAACAGTGGGAACAAAACAGATCCAACAACAGCTTGTATGAGTTACTGCTGCATAGCTAATACATAACATATTTCTGTCTATATGATTCAGCAGGAATATTTGCTTGCAAAGGCTGCATAAGCCACAGGAGAGCTGTGGCACCCGGAGAGAGCATACTCCACCCCACTGCTCTCTGTGCACCCTGGCTAAAGGTTGGGCTGCCCACCAGCTGCAGGGCAGGCACGGAGGGGTCAGCACCCAGAGGCTCTTGGGCCACATGGTAGGGACAAGGAGTTTGGGATGTGTGGATCCTGCTGTGAACACTGCAGAGAAGTACTTGCATTTAAACTGCAGGGATCTTTCTTCCTAAATTTATGTTGTATATTCACTGATTAAATAAAGCGGGGAGGCAATTATGCTGCATGAATGGCCATCTGACAGCTTTCCAGATAGAATATAAACAGTCCTGAGAGGCTACTGGCGAAATACCTAAACTGACTAACTTCATCAGCACACATAGGATTTTTCTACCTACAGAGAGCTCACAGAGCATATACAATCATAAACACAAGGTGAAACATCAAAAATAGGACTGCAAGGAAAGAGTACATTTCCCAAGACAGGAAACTGCAACAGAAAAATCAAAAAAAAAAGGGGGGGGGGGGGGGATAGATTTTACAGAGGGAGAAATATACCACAATATATTTTTATAGGACAGGCTTCAACAGCTCCCAACAACTGGGTCACAACCTTAATGTCAGCTGACTGAAGCTGCTGCATTATTATCAGCTGAGATCCCTTTTGCATTAATGCTTTGGTAATACCACCAGATTGTAATACATTAAAATGTTGGAATTAACTAGTGTTCTCTAATAAGGACCAAGTCACTTTCTATTATTAGGCATCAAATTGTTTTAGTATTTTGCTGGTATGTTCTCCTCTGGTACAATCTGCCAAATAAAACTGTTTGCCTGGCTATAGAGTGGATAGATAATGTGACCGAATAAGATGCAGGTAAAAATGGATACAGAAATTAGCCCTGAAGTATTGTAGATTTCCCAAGGCCTTGCTAAGAACTCAAGAGACTGTTATATTTGGCTTTGAGAAAATTTAAATGTTCAAGCCCAAGTTTATTCTCAGAAAATAGTAGATCCTATTCAGAGAGCTTAAACAACAGCAAAAATATTTAAAGCAAGATCAAATGTTATTTATCTGTGATGCACAATGCACTCACCAGTGGAAGAACAGGTATGGTATGTAAATAGTGCCTTTATATTATAGTATGAATTTCAAACTCAGATATTAGGTATAGACCAAATCTTTCATTTTAGCAACTGGGTTATGAATATAAAGGTTTGTCTAGATCAGGGATTAAATAATTTGTGATTTCTTTTTTTTTTTTTTCTTTTCTTTTCTTTTTTCTTTCTCTTTTTTCTTTTCTTTCCTTCTTTCCTTCTGTCTTTCCTTCTTTTTTTCTTGGGTATGAATTTGGCCTGCGTTTATTTCTGAGAGTTATAGTACACACTCAAGGACACACCTGGTACACCTGAAGTGGTTTCTCTTCCAAAGGTTGATGCCATGCAATAGGATGCTAGCTAGGGAGCACCATTTTAATGTGGACCAAGGTCTTCTACTATATAGCTCTCTATATTTTTATGGCACATGCAGTGTTAGATTTTTGGCACTGTTTATTATTTCATATCTCTGATGCTTGTTGATAGAGATGCTGCTACAAACATGTTCTTTACCTATCTGTCAGTTATCAAATTATAGTCACAGATGGACCTCTCCAGCATTATATCTCTATTTGTATTTTTTGGTGAAATATCCTAATAGGGGTGAATAGTACTTACTGAAAAGGACAGAAAAGTGTGCACTTAGTGATTATAATTGACAGAAACAACAGGGGAATTCCTCAGTGTATAAAAAAAAAAAAGCTGAAGATCTAGAAAATAATCTAATCTAGAAAATGCATACATTTGTAGATAAGGGCAACAGCATATGCTCCATACCATCTCTTGTATTATTAAGTCAGAAAAGATGTCTTGCTCTCCTTCTCTTGGCACATTTTCTTGATTGAAATTCTATCGCAACACTGTATTAAAGACAATTCATCCTACATAACAAAGACTTCTAAAGGCTTTGTGCAGTGATTCAAGTGAACTACCTAGACATTCTCCTTGTCCCAGTTTCTGAAAGGGAACTGCAGCTTTTTTATCCAGAATGCACCTCCAGTAGGCTGTCTTCTGACTCATAGTCACAGTAGCAAGACTGAAAAAGAGACGAGCAACAAGGCTGAAGCCAGGGCTTCCAGAGAAGGTTGTCCCAAGAGAGCTGGTCAGGCACAGCGTGCAGTGATCTGGTGTGGTTAGCTACTGCTCGCTGTATGACCCTGAGGATTTCATAGAACCGGCTCTCTGTATCTGGAGTCAGTGGCACTTTCTCTTCAGGGTCTCTGGAGAGATCGAAGAGCAGTGGGGGATCATGGCGTGTGATGAATCCTCCATGGCAAAAGCAAACATGAGAATCATAGCAACCATTAGAGTCTTCAGGATTGAAGTTTGGAGTGAAGAAGAAGACTTTCCAGACAGATTCACCTGCAGTTTACAAATACAAAACAGTCAATGATCACATGACCAACTGAAAGTCCCCTCATGTTACAAAACTCTAATTTATACCACAGGACATCAGTCTTTTGGTACAACCTCTATCTGTACACAAACCACAACATACTGAATGAGCAAAACAAAATTAAGCAAAACATGGTGATTTTCATGCTACATATATTTATGAAATTATAATAATTATTTCATTCCCTCGGAAGAATTCTAATGAACTAAATAAAAGAAGTCTTAAAAGAACATTTTTTAAGTAAACAGTACTAAGATCTGCATATTTACTTAGACATTGCACTGTCTTCTTTTAGACATATTAAAATTTACCTTTTTCACTTGACTACATCCAGACATGATTGAGCTATGAATGCTTCTCATTTTGCCAATAAAAATAATTTCATTTTTATCTTTTTCTCCCTTCAACTCTCTGTTGCATTACCCCAGTATCTTCTGCCATATACATACTCCCCAAACATGTTAAGACAGAGATTCTAATTTTATTAAATGTGATGACACGAACTGGTATAGTGGATCCTAAATTCATGTCTTAGGCCTCTAGATGATTTTTTTCTCAAAAAAAAAAAAAATAATGACTATTACAGTAGCTCAATTCTTAGGTGAATTTTGGCTTTGTAAAATGGGAACCAAACATATTCCAGATAGGTCATTTTCACTTAGCTTAATTTGCTGTGTATAGACATTGAACTGTCTGCACTAGTGTAACTTTATTCACTATTTTCACTATTTGAAATACTAATAAATTTCTGGATCAAGAACAAACAGGTATCAGTCCATTCTTTCAAGAAGCACTCTTGAACAGAAGGCACCCTGGAGAACTTGCAAATACTTAAGAAAGAATTAAGCAAGAAATGGCTATTATTTTCCTCGAGCATCACAGACCAGACAGGCATTTCCAGGGAAGCACAGTCCTTCCCAGTCAAGGAAGCATACAATTCTCCAGAAGAAGACCAGGGAGTAATTAATCAGTGACAAAATCTGTACTTCATTATTAACAAAGGCAGGATAGTAAACAGCTGAGGGCTATGATGTCTGACTACCTGTCCATTTGAGTGTATACAGATATCACAAATAGATATCAGTAATTTACTTTGCTAAGCGCCCTATTGCTGAAACCATTTTTGTATCACCTCTTCTTTTTAAGCTGGGGAAAAACTCTTTTTGGTATTCTGTTGAATATTGTTAAGTCCTCAGAAAGCTTGTTACTCTAGTAACAATCTGTCAAGAATGTATATGCACTGCAGTAATTAATAGTCATTAATCAATTCACCAATTCACCAGAATGGAAGGCACTAGAAAATGTTGCAAGGGGAGAGATGAACTGTTACATAACTTGCTGTAACTAAATCACTGCCAACATTTAAAGATAAAAACAGGTTTAAAGAAGGAAACATCTCAGTGGATTAAAGAGTCACAGGTTGCAGTTCCAGTCTATAGCATGACTTTAAAAGACAGCGGGCCATGAAGATAATCAGAGGGCTGGAGCACTTCTGCTATGATGAAAGGCTGAGAGAAATGGGGATGTTCAGCCTGGAGAAGAGAAGGCTCTGGGGAGACTTTATAGCGACCTTTGAGTACTTAAAGGGGGCTTATAAAAAAGGAGAACAACTTTTTGCTTGGGCAGATAGTGACAGGACAAGGGGGAATGGTTTTAAACTAAAAGAGGGGAGATTTAGATTAGATGTTAGGAGGAAATTTTTTACTCATAGTGTGGTGAGGCACTGGCACAGACTGCCCAGGGAAGCTGAGGATGCTTTATCCCTGGAATTGTTCAAGACCAGGTTGGATGAGGCTCTGGGAATCCTGATCTAGTGGGTGGCACCCCTGCCTACAGCAGGGAAGTTGGAACTGGATGATCTTTAAGGTCCCTTCCAACCCAAGCTGTTCTGTGATTCTGTGATTCTATGATTCTTTACAGCTTCTTCTATACCACAGCATTTTTCACTTTGTAAGGAACTTTACCTTTAGGAACCAATTCAATGACTGAATCTGGAGACTTCCAGTTCACTTAGTCTGCACTTAAATCAGGGTCGACAGTGACGGTTATTATACACAGACTGGGAGAAACCTGTGAATGCTACTCAGGAGTCAGCACAGAGGAAGCAGCTCTAAAGGCAGAGAGCACCCTGCTGGCACAGACAATAGGACATGGCAAGCTTTAAAAGGCACGGAGGGCTCTGGCTGCAACAGCAGCAATGGCTCAGTCATACTGTGGAGGAGGGACAGGATGGGAAAGGACAGGATGGGAGCATTCCTTCATCTCCTCCTCCAATAACATTTTGAAATGTTGGCTTGATATTTGAATTCTTTGCTGTTTTTTTTTTTTCAGAATTAAAATGAACAAAATCCAAAGCTCCCCCTCAAATTTCTTTGAACTTAGGCACAGAACACTGCCCAGAGCAGAAATACGTCTCTCAGTTATTGAGATTATTTACATTCCGGGAAGGTATATGATTCTATACCAAGCATTTCTTCAGGCTCTTTAAATTGTTTAATTGTCAAGTTGGACAATGAAGAACAGAAAAAGCCAAAGGGCATTATTAATCAGTTCTCTGTGTGCCTCTGTAGACCATACAATATTTACCCCACATGAAAATTCAGTTCAGAGCACTGTAACACCTTGTTAGAAGAGCAGAAAAAAATATATAGCTTTTAAAATGTCAACTAAAAGAAATTCGAATAAGGCCATGCACGTGAGAAATCTGTGGTCAGGCTGTCTTATCATACATCTGTCTTTGATAGTACACTTCTGCTGAATGACATTGAAAATAATTTTTCAGCCAACGTTTTTGGTATTGGACATTGTAGCACAGGGCCATTTCAAGGGCTTACACACAGCAATATAAATTCTGCATGGGGATTCTGAATTACAAGCAGCTCATATAGGTAAGTATAAAGACATGGGGAAAAGAAAAAATTAGGAAGCTGTACCGTGATTTTTGTTCCAAGACCAGGTTAGATGAGGCCCTAGGCAACCTGATCTAGTGGGTGGCATCCCTGCCCATTGCAGGGGGGTTGTGATTGGGTTGATCCTTCTAACCTGAGTGATTCTATGATTCCCCTGCAGAATAAAGATTTCTTCAGGTTTGTTTATATCCAGAGCATTTGTCATGTCGCTAAAACATGTGTGGGGTTTCAGACAGCCATGTGTGTGACATCATATCATGTCTGAACTGCATTGCTAGTTTTTCGAAGAGCTGATGGTTATCAGCTGTGCTGCTACATAAATCATGCTTATACTATGCGAACCACTGAGCTCTGGGAGAGCAAGGCTGTTATTGTGCAATGATCATCTGTTGCACTGCAGCGATGCTTCAGAGGGTCTGGAACTTCATGTGGTGCTGGAGGAACACCAGCACAGAGTTTAACCACCCATTTCCTAAGCATTATAAAAACTAAAGCATATCTGTCTGTGGCTGTGAAGCATCCAGTGTAATATACTATGAGACATAAAGAGCTGTCAGACTTCTAATCGGTAAAGCTGATGAGCTGTATAAGGCTGGATATTAAAAAGGGAGAGTTTTCTCCCAGTCCCTCTCAGCTGATATAGAATCTCATTTTGTCAGAGGGCAAACTACGAGGATCAAGTTAATCTGTCAGTAATTAACAATGCCTTTGTTCTGCAAACCATCTGGATAGCAAACTCTCTTTTTATATAAGGATAACTATATCTCTCTTCTTCAGTGAACCTAGTAGTAAAATTGTCAGTGCTCCCCCGCAGTCAGTATATCAGATCCCTTCCAAAACACAACAGGCAAGCCCAAAGTCTGCAGAACCCCTTGAGACCCTGTCCCAGTGTTTCACAGCTACTTTATTCAGCGTCTATATTTTCGTGCAGTTCTCCAGCTCAGTGAATTGCTGAACAATTTCACCTGTTCAGCCCTCTGAATACCACTTTTCTTTACACATGAAGAAAAACACAGGCCACAGAAAGTGTACATATAAATAGTCTCAAATTAAAATAGGTTGCAATTAGTTCAAGTAAACCTGGTATGAACACAATTGCTAAGAGTTTGATCTCCTAAACAGACTGCTCTTCTGTTTTATCTATTTATCTGTAGGATCTGTTTATCCTCTCAGACTCATACAGACAACCACAGTTCCAGCAGACAGGTAGCAGCCATAAGATTAAATAAAAGCTCTCGGTAAAATATATTAATATTTCTAAGATGACGTGACACATTGGATATGGATGTCATTTCTGTTATAGTAGTAGCACTGTGCTTAATAACTGATGGCTATATCCTATTTTTTCTGATAAGGACTTCTTGAAGTGAATAGAAGCTATTGCTGTGTTATTCCCTGAACATTATTTTTATTGTATTTAATCTGCAACAGATAGATCTAGGTTTGCCACTATTGTCATTGCCTTTGTTCATATTATTTTGTTTCTTCTTTCAAGAGAAGGACAAGTTAAACAAGTCTGTTCTTCACTGTAAATTGGGGAGCTGGTCTCTCCTTGACTTCAGAGGCACTTGAGCATAACCCTTTTGGGCATACTGCTACATACAAATGTAAATTGCCCACAGACTTTTCCTGCATTTTGTGTGCTCTGTAGCCATGGTGAGCTCTCATGATCTATCTTAAGGCAGCTCTTCAATATTTCTACAGAGTAACAGATGAAAACTGCAACTCACTTGAAAATGATATTCTTCAGATAACTGTTGTTACTGCTAGATCGATTCCTTTCTTCCTGCTTTTTATATCTTTAGAGTAATTTAGAAGTGCAAGATTCTCTACTAATCTTATATAAGGTAGATATCTTGTGTATTTATTCAGCTCTTCAAATATTTAACAATTTTAAATAGATTTTGGTTGCTAAGTTCTTGTAGAACTACATATGTCATATGGAGACTACTATTTGGTTACTATTGTGAAATGTGTTAATTTGATTCGTGTCAGTATGGAACAATGCTAGGGCTGCATGATGAAATATAACCTTCTATCTAAGAAAAACAGAGGGAGTAGTGTACATAGTTCTTGTATCATGCAAAGAAAGGGTCCAGCAATTTGTGTAAATAGAGGGTTTGAACGGTGAATATTGAGACTCGGGTATGGGAGATAAGAGAACCAAGGAGTTTCTAGGAAACTGCTGACTTTTGCATGGGACACTGCACAAGCCTCTGATATCCGGCAAAGAGATCACCACATAAGGAGAAAGGGGGAGTTGCAGGATGACCAAAGGACAAAGCCTGGGAGGAAGACTACGAGCCTTCAGCACGAGTGACCCCCAGAGAGACCACCAGAGACTGATACACATGCATCCAGAGAGGGTTTGGATTCTGGGAACTAATTATAATAACCCTGCCTTTTCTAGGAGTAGTGATGAATATTGGTCTAGGAGCATAAAAACCAGCCGCCTGATGTAACAGGGGTGCGTCTTGGTGGAGCAGAGACTCCTGGCGCATCCAGCGCTGTTTGCTTGCCTCTATTCACTTAATAAATTACAAACTTTAATTAGAATCCTATTTGGGACTCAATCATTTATCACACTATAAAGAAAACATATGTATTATTTTTATGAATATGTGCGTTCCTCAAACAGCTAATAAAAATCTGCTATTTGAGTTCAAAATTTTGTAACTTTACTTTTTCAGTGAATTTTTTCATTTTTAGATACTTGTATCTAGGTATCTTACAATGTTACATTGTTACATCAGTTAAAAAACAGCACATTATGTCCCAGTGTAGGTGGAAAATAACTGAGTGATAATCAAAGACATAATGTTAGTTTATAAGAATTGGTTGTTGATAGAAGAGGCTTGCATAAAGAACTGTGCAGAACATAAAGTATTTGTGGTAAAAAAAACATGAAAAAAACCCTACATATTAACAGTGGTGACTTTAAAATCTTAAGGATAGAAACTGCAATGCTAAGTATCCACTAAATCTGAAAGGATTGCACAGTGGTGGACATCTAATAGTCATACTGAACGTTACTGGAGGAATAATACAAGATACGGTAAACGCATGCTCGGGCTGATGAAATGAAGTCAAGTCACCAGTGAGTTCTTGCATGAGCTGGTGAGCTGGTGTTGTGCTATTCAGTGGAAC
Source organism: Stictonetta naevosa (assembly GCA_011074415.1). Taxonomy (NCBI): domain Eukaryota; kingdom Metazoa; phylum Chordata; class Aves; order Anseriformes; family Anatidae; genus Stictonetta; species Stictonetta naevosa. The sequence goes on from CM021697.1 coordinate 127,075,673, forward strand.
CAGGGTCCACTGAATTCTGTTCCGAGTCAAGATTATTAGCTGCATGGTAGACGCTGAAAAAGAATTATCTTCCTGAATTCTTAGTTATCTTCAAAAAGAATGACAGATCATTTATAGAGTTTGGTTTGTTTGTTTGTTTGTTTTTCACTTGTTGAAGAAACTCCCAAATGGGCACAGAAATGATGTTGCTAAAAAAGGAAGTGTGAATGCAATATCATGGCTCATATTTGGAAGTCCTCGTTAATAGAGGAACACTGAAGAATACATTTTGCCCTGGAAAGAAAAAAGGATTCCACCCATAGTAATCTGATGCATATAATCTTGACACTTGCTAAAAATTTGGTTCAAGGGTCTATTCACTTGTTGAATTGTCCATATAATTTTCAGTTCATCTAAAGAGCAGTTGATGTCATGCTGAAGACAGAAGATAATGTTGGCACTAACAAAATTAGTGGTCTGTTTCATTGTTTCTGAGGAAAAGAGTGCTCATTTGCATGTACTGGTTTTCCACTGGAGTCAGTAATAGACATAGCTAAGAAACAACACAGTAATACACTTAAGAATGTAACAAAGCATAGCCACTTTGCCAAAGATGACAAAAATTAAAGAGAAATCTATTCAGAATGGTGTTTTGCCTTCTGTCCTTTCTGTCCTTCAAAAAATGCATTTTATTAATAGAAAATAAATTGAGGACAATCACTCCTCTCTGACATAGAGTGGATGAAATCATCTTTATTGAAATGAACAGATATGCAAGATTCAGACAGCTTTTTTCCTGATACTGAGTCAAACACACGAGACAAAGATGTAAAGGAAATTCTAAGCAACTACTGCAAACATTTTCAAACAAGTTAGAACTAAACAAACCATCTCCAAGAATTTCTTCATAGATGTCTCTCTCCAGACATTTTTTCAAATCTTTAAAAATTTGGATGTCAAAAAAACCTTTGATATACAGAATGCACAGTAATATTCCAAATCATTAATCTGAAAATTGATAATGAGTTTAATCTTTAAATAGAAAGAAAAGGGTCAAAGAAAAGTTTAAACCTGTTTGAGTAAGTTTGTTATGAGCCTGCATTTAGGGAATGGAAAACAGAAGCCTACTAGAGGTCTGTGCAAAATAATATGATTACTGAGCATGTGCACAATCAATGCAGTTGACCCTCTCCGTCACCAAAAATCCTGAATTAAATCTAAACACCAAAAGCATAAACCATAGGTTATTCCATTAAAGACAACCAGCAGGGACTATTATATAAATTTATTCCTATGAAAATTTCTAGAAGCTGTTTATTTTCATATGGGAATGTTCAAGATTAAGGTTTTTCAGAAATTCAGCAATCGGCCAGTGTGGACTTCTCTGCAAAAGTCAAACCTCATTTCACAGTTCTACAGTCAGAAAAAAATGCTTGAGTTTGAAGAGAAGACTGGTTTTAGGAAAGCAATGGGAATATTTTCTTGTCCTTGGCAGTGTGCAAAATGGATGCAGAGAGCTTCAGCTGTTCTACAGATGACTGTAAGTCATGGAAAAGGTAAACAACCTTGACCCTCTCCTACTTTCCAGAATAAGAAAGGCAGACGTGGCATAGTGAAAAACAGGCTTTGCCCTTCTGAAGTGCTATAATTTGCTAAAATATCCTTGCTACTAAAAACAAGATGAAAGAAGGGTCTCCTGGGCCTGTAAATGGAATGAATTCATTTTAATAACATATTATATAGGAGTTAAATGAAGAGAGCTCAGAATTATTTTGAGGATAGGTTACTTCAGCTCTGTCAATCAATATAAAATCATTCTGGTGAGTGAACTCTGTTCAGTCACACATCAAATAATCAAAGTCTGTAATTATGAGGGTTTTTGTTATTATTATTATTATTTTGTTTTTCATGAGGAATGGTTCACTGGATTGGTGTACAGAAGGTTTGGCTTGTGCTTTCCAAGCTGCAACCATTCCTCCTCCTTAGTTTGTAATTTAAACAAGGAGAAAGGGAAGTGTAGAGAAAAAGAACGAGAGAGAAAGAGAATAGCTCATTTTTAGATTTACTCTTGGTCTAGTTAAGTCTTTTAAAACAATTCTTTTCACATCAAGCCTATGCAGCCATACTTCCAACATGATTTGAAATAGTTTGTTTCTGATATTGTATTTCCCCAACATTCCTTTATTGTCCCTGCCTCTTAAGAGTTTAGATTAATTCTCAGGTCAAATTTTCATATTTTAGGCACTTGTTGTGGAAGAAAATAAATTGTTTTAAAAATCATAGAAAAGTCAAAAACTTCATGCAAAAAAACAAACAAACAAAAAGACATGAACAGGTCCCAAAGTATTTCTGATTAGCATTGGCCTAGCCAGAACTCAGAATCATTGGAAAATGAATTAATTTTCACTTCAGCAAAACTTTAAATTTACTTTTACTTTAATTATGTTATTTAAAAACAGAAATAATGCATAATTAATAAATTGGACGGTGTCTCATGCGATGAAAAAGAAACTTGAGATGCTGAAATTTCTAGTGGCACAGCTATGAATCTAGCCCGGGATTCCTCATTCTCAGAAACCAAACATTAGCTACAGAAAAAAAGACTTGTTCCAAAAAGTACACCTCTGCAAGTAGAGAAGTTAGGTTTATATTCTCATTATGAACAGAAACAACGTAAATATTAAATAAAGTTGTTTTGTGTTTTTATTTATTTATTTATTTATTTATTTATTTATTTATTTATTTATTTTTGAAGGGAAGAATCTAATTTATTTTCCCCCTGTATTAGGTTGATGTTGCAAGGGCTTCGTAGCAGATGAGCTGCAGGGGTGCAGCAGCTGCCCCAGGTCAGACCAGAGCCAACTCCAGCCAGCTCCAAAAGGGACCTGCTGCTGGCCAGAGCAGAGCCAGGGAGTGATGTTGGGTGGGCCCCGGGAGAGCAGATTTAAGAATGAAAAAAAAACCAAACTGCTGCACAACAGCAGCTGGGAGAGCGAGGAGTGAGAAGCAGCCCCGCAGCCCCCAGGTGAGTGCAGCAGGAGGGCAGGAGGTGCTCCAGGCAGGCAGCAGCAGCTCCCCTGCGGCCTGTGGAGAGGCCCCTGGTGGAGCAGGCTGTCCCCCTGCAGCCCATGGGTCCCACATGGAGCAGATCTCCACGCTGCAGCCCGTGGAGGAGCCCCCGGTGGAGCAGGTGGATGTGGCCTGGAGGAGGCTGCGGCCCATGGAGAGCCCCCGCAGGAGCAGGCCCCGGGCCGGAGCTGCAGCCCGTGGAGAGGAGCCCACGCAGGAGCAGGGGTCTGGGGGGAGCTGCCGCCCACCCGTGGGGGACCCGTGCTGGAGCAGTTTGCTCCTGGGGGATGGACCCCATGGTACGGAGCCGTGTGGGAGCAGTGCTTGAGGAGCTGCTGCCTGTGGGCAGCCCCCGCAGGCTCAGTTGGGGAAGGACGGCATCCCGTGGGAGGGACCCCACGGGGAGCAGGGCAGAGAGGGACCGTGAGGGAGCGGCGGAGACGAAGCGTTAGGCACTGACCGCTGCCCCAATTCACCAGAGGGAAGGTGTTTATTAGTTTGTTTTTAGTTTCTCACTGCTCTAGCCTGTTATTACTAGGCAACAAATTCTATTAATCTCCCAAAGTCTGTTTTGTTTGTGATGGTAATTGGTTAGGGATCTCCCTGTCCTTATTTCAACCCTTAATCCCTTTCCATTGTATTTTCTTCCTCTTTCCCTTTGAGGAAGGGGAGTGAGCAAGTGGTTGTAGTGTTCAGCTGTCCAGCAGGTTAAAACCACTACCTCCCCTTTATTTGTCTTTCATTCCTAGAGTAAGTTGGGGATGGATCACATCCCAGTATTAGAACAGCCTTTCCAGATAGCTTCACAGTAATTCTGCTGTTGTTTTCACACAGCAGAGCCAAGACAAGAAAATAATGTAAAGGATTTGTCATGTTTGTCAAAGGAAACACTTTCTTACCTAAAATATTGGTACCAGAAATGTGTATCTGTTGATTAGGTCAAGTTTCTTGAGCTTGATATAATTAGTTTTGTGGTTTGTGTTTAAACTAGAAATGCTCTTCTCCCCTTCAGCTGTTATTTCACATTTACCAAGTAATACACCCCTACTGTGTCAACAGAATTCATCTGCATCTGCTCTGATGTGATGCTCAAGATAGCAAATTAAAGTAGTTTATCAGGTAGGTTAGGTAAATGACACGATAAACCCCAAAAAACGTTATTGAGATCCAATTAATGTATATAAATATCTGAGGGGAGGATGTCAAGAGGATGGAGCTGGTCTCTTTACAGTTGTGCCCAGAGACAGGATGAGAGACAATGGGCACAAACTGAAGCACAGGAGGTTCCGGCTGAATATGAGGGGCACTTCTTTACTGTGATGGTGACAGAGCACTGGGACAGGTTGTCCAGAGAGGTTGTGGGGTCTCCTTCTCTAGAGATACTCAAAACCTGCCTGGATGCCATCCTGTGCAATGTGCTCCAGGTGATCCTGCTCAGCAGGGGGGTTGGACTAGATAATTTTCAGAGGTCCTTCCATCCCTACCCCATTGGTCCCAAACCCATTCTGTGATTAGGAAAAAAAAAAAAAAAAAAAGGAAAATGGATGGACTTGTGAAACAAAGAAACAGGAAGGGCAAATGACAGGGAAATCCTCATGAAGGTCAGAGTTTATTACAATTTCTGCAGCTGTCTATTAAGATGGGAAAAGGATGAAAACGGGGTAAAAGGATACAGTTCAGAGAGGAGAAAGGGGATACTTTTTGTCCAACAAAAATGTGTTTTAAGTGAGCTGAAGACTTTTGAGTTATCCTGAAGGAAAAGTGAATTTCTCCCACAGCCTCGCTATTTTAATTCAGATACTTGTTGCTGTTTTAATCCTTCATGAGACTGTGTAGCTGAACCAGTGGAGATAAGATATAAACCCACAACATGCTGACACTTTAATGTTTTTCATGGATGGTGACCCTCAAAACAGAACAGTGGTCGGTAGCAATGGACTTCTGCTGTTGAGGAATTTCAAGCAAAAGCTTTGCTGGAGACTATAATCAGTAAGATATACCTACGTATCTATGGAAACTTGTTGTTTACTGTTACAAGTTTCTGTATGATTTCTCTAAGAGATTACATTGGCATTGCATGTTGCTATTCAGATGGAATCTGATGAAAAAGAATGAAGTTTAATGTGTCTTACCTAGGGGAAGGACCCCTATGCCTCCATAGTAAGAGCTACCCCAATCAGCAACAGCATTTACTTCTAAGAAAGAATAATAATAAGAAACCTCTCAGAGATTTGATAGCTAACTGCCAATGTAAATGAATAGTTTTGTGTTAAAAGGAAAATTGAACAGGAGAATCAAGTGGCACTTTCTTAATTCGATTTTAAAGAGCTTTATGCCAGCATAACTCAAACCAGGATCTGTATCTATTCTATGCTTTTCTTTTCTGACCACTCATGTCAGATCTTTCATGACACTAATGTCTGGATAAAATGCTGTTCAGTTATACAAAACTAATTCACTCTTTGTATTTTACTACAGTCTAACCTAGCTATTTTATTTATTACATATTTTTAAACATATAACATATTTTTATTTGAACATCTGCTGATTTAAAAGAAAAACTACACTAACGTGATCTTAAAATTTACATGATCTTAAAATTCCCAGTCAACTTCAAAAGACTCAAACAGTGTCATTCCTGACAGTTAGCAAAATATTTGTGTTTTTCACATTGCAAAAAAGGTGGCAAGACACTTCTAATTTTACATTCATGGTACTTGGTAGGATTTACTGCGCATTGCTATACTGCTATATAGTACGTAATTTGACAATCTAGTCATCTCACCTCATTTTGGATCTCTGCAAGGTGGAAATCTTTATGAAATCTAGTTGCCGCTGTTATACATCTGCTCCTTACCTTTGTTAGAATTCTGCTTTAGGGTGAGAATGATTCTGCTCATTTCCCTCTTGAAGGGAGTGATTAGCTCAGGTTAGCTCAGATGTAGAAGTTTACACTTACATGTTGTCAGCACCATCCTCAAAATTTCCTAAAAATCCAGAGCCCTGAGGACATTAACAAGCCTTAATGACCCTGCCCAGTCCTATGTTGGACCTCCTTTCATGCACCCTACACATAGCCCAGGATCCCCATTTTGTCTCAGTCTGAGGCCATCAGTCCCTGCCCAAGTGTTATTGTAGGAGTGCTACTCCCCAGTTCCATCTCTGGATGGCCCAAAGTTGTGGCCTTTCTTGTAGCTCTGTCTCCGTTCCCATCTATTCCTGCTCCTGACTGGACTCCATGCTTAGACCCCAAACCTGGATCATTACTTCACCTAGTCAGGGACTAGTGACAGACCCTATTATCAGCACTCAGCTCTGCTCACTCTGCGCAGGTGCTGCAAGACCTGCTGCGCGCTGCCAGTGGGAGCACTTCCAGTGCTGGAGTCACTTAGAGTTCCTGTTCTGTCTCTCTAAGCAGCAGCCCAGCTCCAGCTGCTGCCTGACCAAACTTGTTCCATGGTCATCCACACTACAATTACCTGTAAATTTTCATTCTTCAAAGAACAACTTTCTTGAAATACATTTTGTTTCTCTCATCACAATGAATGATGTTTTTAAGAAGATATGGTTAATTTTCTTTCCTTTTAGTTCTCTATGTAATTATTGCCTACCACTCTTACGACTTGAATAAGAAGCTAGATCTTTGCTCTTTAACTGTTAAGCAAAAAATAGCCAAACAGAAATCAAAGATACTGAGCAGATTTGCTTTCATAAACATCACAGAGGTTCTGGTGAAAAGCACTGCTGTTGCAGTCTTCCTACTGGAGTCACTTTCAGAGTAAGACATCACCCCAAGTTAGAGAATCAAAATTCCCATCTCTCCAGAATTCTATAGTCCATCTTCAGTTTGGCTTTATAAGAGCAAATATCTATTTACAAGGTGCTGCTGCTTGTGAAAGATCCGAAAGTGTTCATAGATAGTGGGCCAAACATCTCCTCCCCTCAAGTGTATGTAAAGCCTACATACTTAACTGAGGTAGCCAGAAAATACAGAGAGGTTTGTAGATTTTTTTCTTATAAATTAACAACAACAAAATGCCAACCAATCAAACAGAAAAAAAAAAAAAAAACACAAAACTTCCTTTTTCATAAAAATTACTTCTGTATACTTTATTATTGTTATTATTATTATTATTTATTTTGTAATGTCTCACTCATCCTTAAGAATTGTTGAGTGACCTCTGAAATAGTCACTAGCTAAAGTACATCTGAATTGACTCTGCTTATGTGATGGCAATACCTTTCTTATTTTAATATATGCAGTTTCTTCTGTTCCAGTTCTAGCAAATACGAACAAAAGCTCATTTCAGGTATTTCAAATGAATTTTCTTTTTGTCATCTAATTCATTCCCCTGCCACTGCATGATTGTTCCCTACAATGTATTTTTTAGAGCTTTCTTGATGGATGGTGTATTCTATTGTAACTTTTGTGCTACTATCATTCATTTCCTTTATTGCAGAAGACAAAAAAAAAGACATTTTGTTGGCACATTCCTTTCCCTTACTGTTTTATCTAGTAACTTTTTAAAATACACATCCTTCACCAACTTTTGCTGGAGTTTAAATAAAGATTTTGATGCAGGTCTCAGAGTTCATTAGGATTGCCCCCCAGTCCTCATTGCATTGACTGTTCTAAATTCCATTTCTACATCTTTTTTAGAGTTATGGTCCACTGAAGCAAATATTTAAATTCCCGTGAATTTATTGAGAGGATGTTTTCACCTTGTTTGCCTTCAGTTTAACAAAGTATTTACATCTTAGCTTAAGAATTCAAATACTAACCTCATGCTTAAATTTAGCAATGTGCAATGTAATCTGTGACTGAAGCTACATGTGTGTTCAACTAATAGTTTAATCAAGGATCTACATATGCTCTTCAACTCCCATTAAATTGCATACTTCAAACTACTTTTGAAAACAAAATATGCAAAAAGTTGAGTAAACTATTATTATTATTATTAGGGAATCTACTGCTCTTAAAACAAAAGTCCTGAACACTGGACACTGCTGCTCTTAAAACAAAAGTCCTGAACACTGGACAACTCTACAATGCAGAAAAAAACAATGTTTGGCATTCAGATCCTATCTTGCTGAAGATTAAACTAACGTCTGCTTAGCAACATCATCTAACTCTAAGAATAAATTCCTCAGTTTCCCAAGTACCCACCAGTAAAATCTTGTTGCCTTTTCTTCTGGTATATTCATGGACAAAGCATGATACCCAGGTAACTCCAGGTGTTTTTGATCTATGTGTTGCATGAACCTGGGTCCACTGGAGAGATTCAGCAGCATAGTCTTACAGGGTGCTCAGCTGAGATGTAATCAGCTCTGGAGTGAGTTCACATCAGAAAAAAAAAGCAGCAAGGGACCTAGGAAACTCCAGCCACTGACCTTCATTCCTTATGCATGAAGGATTTCTTTTTTTTCCCATGGCAAAATGCTTTCTGATTATTTTTTCCTCCAGTCTCTTGAATCACAGTTGTAAGAGGGTAGGTAAACCTCTGCTGTCAGTGAGGTGTCAGTTTCTTCTTTTTGGCTTGCTCTCCTATTTTAAACTAACTACTGTTCAATGTAGTAATTCTAGCTTGGCTCACAGTGTCTTTGAAGAAGGCACTTATATCACAATTTTAATCCAACATTTATTATTTATTGCACCACTATGAGGTCCAGGCTCTGTTACACAATACAGTTACAGAGTTGAGTTAAACAAAGACAGCCTCATCCTTGAGCATGAAAACCTTTTCATCTTCTTTTTGCTAGCCTAAGAATATGCTCCAATAGATTATGGCTTAGGTTAATGGCCTTAACCCCTTATTTTAGGAAGTAATATAAATAAATAGAACAAATAACAGATTGCTGTCTAAAGTCATTCAGTTACACATTGTACTTCCTCCAGACAACTGAAAATGCTTTTGGCATTACATGACAAGATATAAATTTTATATATGCCCTCCCTCCCCACTCTTAAGAGTGACAAGAGCACTCAAAGGATATTGTGAAATACAAACATCTGCATACTGGTAGGCTTTTCTTCGGCTTTTTAATCTTACATTCAATTTTTAATTCATAGCTCTGCAAACTCTGTCTGCATCTCTCAATTGTAGCTGGTTTCTTTGCCAAAATAGTCTCTAAAGATCTGTGACAATAGTAAGGATAATAGAGAACACTAGGAAATGTTTTCCTATTGTATTCACTGCCATGGCTCCTTCTTCTATGCCATTCTTGACAGACATTTACCACAAGTTTAGTAACTAATTAAAATACGGGAATTCAGGCAATGTTTACATGGTTGTTGAACTTTCTCTTACATTTCCAAAGATGTTTCTAATAGGCTGGCATTCACAATGAATATGCCCAAGCTTAAACTCTATTTATTTCTTAATACTGGGTCAGTATTCTAATTCAAGGTCTTCACATTTAGGACATGTAAGCATGAAAAGGAACCCGAATTTCAGTTAGGATTAGAAATTAGGAAATCTTCCAGTCAAACTGTATTCAAAAGGAAGTCAGTCCGGGCAGATAGACTTGGTAAACAAATTTCCTATCACCAAAATCCTTACCTACACTTTGAAAGGTTTCCCTGTCTTGCTTATTCTCATAGGTTTGTCTAGTTTTAATTTCGGACCACAACTTTCTTATTGTCTATCTAACATAAAAAGACCCAAAAAATAAATGTAAAAAAGGCTGTCTGCTTCCGCAACCATCTCCAGAAGAACAGAACAACACTTACCAGAAGAGGAATAAAATGCCCCTATATAGAATATTGCACAGCCATGTAGGACCTTGGATGACCAAAGAACACAGATACTTTAAGCCTTCCTAAATGTGATCCTCTTCCTGCCTGAGACACAGTGTGTTCTCATACACCTTTTCAGAATACATAGCAACTGAAATACAGAATCCAACAACAAATGGGGATGAGGCTATATCTGAGGTCAATTAATCCACAAACAGAAAAAATATATATATATTGAAACTGATGAGGAAAGAAAAAGTACAACTTTTGTGAGCACTTTTTCTTGTATCTCTAGGCAGAGACTGCATCAACTGGCTCAGCCAAGCGTTGCCTGCTCCTTGCTGGCTCTTTCTTGCCATGGCCATAACTCTTCCCTGTGAAAGGAGTACTAACTTGTACACAGATTAATCATGTTTTACAATATGAAGAACCACTTGGTAGAGAATAGTCAGGCAGTTGTGTATGTAGGTACTGCCTTTTTTTAGATCTAATCATTTGCCATATCCTAACTTTGAGAAGTAATCACCAATGGAATAATCCTTTGCAGCATTCAAATAATTAATTTTCTCACACAGTAGTATGTTGCTTTTTTTTTGTTTTCTGTCTTCAAAATGTGAACACTTCTCAGTTACCAATTTATAGTTGGATTAAATGTTTTGAAAGACCAGCATTAAAAATATTTTGTGAAATAAGCGTAGTACAATTCTTTTTTTTTAGCTCAACCTGCTAGTCGCTAAACATTCAGATACTTCTCAGAATTTAGTTCTACTTATGTTTTTTGCCAAAAATCAGTATGTCGTAACTCTATTTAAAAGCTCCGGCACAAATTAAAACACTTCCTACCTGGAGACCTGAAGCATTTTGTAATATGAAGGGGGGGGGAGGGGAGGGGGGAAAGGAGGGAGCCTTTGATAATGCTCAGGAGCTCCACGCAGTGTAAAATCTGTTTAGTATCAAGTTCCAAAATCTAGTTAAAGCATTTAGCAGCACCTTTCCTTGATCATTTCAGACACCTTGTGAACACCTGGATGGTGTTCTAAGTCAAGTTTTTGTTTCTACTACATAGTCCTGATGTTTGGAGCTATTTGGTATTCTTGAGATCACCAGAACTTCTAAAAAAACCTAGCAGACCTGCTAGGGCAGAGCTGAATGAACTGAAGCAGATGAATAAACAACCTGTATTTTTGTACAATTTTTGTTGCAATTCTCAGTTTCTCTTCTATCCACTAACAGATTTAATTTCTGTTGACTGAAAATAGATGGGGACATTTGCATTCAGGACTTACAGTTGTGCTAAAATAAACCTATTAATGCACTCTGCAAGATTTTTTGAAGCATAAACCTGTAAATTGTCAAAGCATGATATTCACTAGAACAATTTGATTTGTATAAAACCTGTACATATTGTAATTTTGGTATACCTGAATATCATAATCTGAGTATTTCAAGTATCGTAATCCATTTTCCTAATGTTTTTCATTTTATTATAATCCATGGGTCAAGTATCATAATCCATTTTCTACAAATAAAGAATAAAGAATGCATCTGATTACTAACCTTTCTTCCAAACTAAAGAGACAAAAATAGAGAATGAAAACTAAAATATTCTGTAGTCTCTAAGTTTTCTTTCAAAGTTTAAAATGACCACTACAAATAGGGCTCTAAACTGAATTCTGTGTGCTTTCTACTTTTATTTGATTAAGTAAAAAGGAAAACAGAAAAAGAAAAGCTATTCAAACCCTACACTTCAGCATGACAAAACAGCTCCATTGTCTTCTATCCTTCATTTGCTTGATTCTAGCTCAGGTCTTATGCTGACCAGATCTGATAGGCTGAATTTTTCCAGATGTTTTTTTTTTTTTTTTTTTTTTTTTTTTTTAGCAAATTATAAGCTTTTGTGGCAAAACTCTTTTCCTAGAGAGCATTTCAAAACTTCTTCACTTCAGTGAAGCATATAATAGAATTACAGAATCATAGAATCATTAAGGTTGGAAAAGACCTTCAAGATCATCTGGTGCAACCATCACCCTACTACCCATGTCACCCACTAATCCATGTCCCTAAGCACCAGGTCCAACCTTTCCTTGAACACTCCCTGGGACTGTGACTCCACCACTTCCCTGGGCAACCCGTTCCAATGCCTGACTGCTCTTTCTGAGAAGAAATGTGTTTACCTTCACACTTATGCATAAGCTCATGCCTTCACAGTGTACATACAGATAGCCCTTACCGATTAAACTTTTTTTTTTTCCTTAAAAAACTTTTTTTTCTTAGTTTTTCCAATACTGATCCAAACACTCATGGACTACAGTTGCTTCTGAATCATAAAGATATATGCTCTTAGAGCCTCTGGCTACAGCTGAAAATTGGCTTTAGTAGCAAGTGCATTTTTTTTCAGATTCCAAAAATTACTGTCAACTATAAATACTACAAGCAATTTATCACTAAGTATTACAGAACTGACAGTATTGTTCTTTATAGGTACAACTAATAAATTTAAACTTGTATATAATAGTTTTGAATCAAAGTTAAGTTTGGGGATTTGAGATTGAGAAATAAAACAACAAAAACCTGATTTTGTATAGTGCATTGTCTTCAGATAAAAAAATGGGAGGAGCTTTAAAATTATTATTTTAGCTTCTGAGTTAGGTATGCTGCATAAAGCAGGGAAGGAAATGCTACAACAAATTCAGTTTTATATAAATCCCTTAATATCCGCAGTCTACATACTGTAGGCAGGAATTGCATTTTCCCGTAATAAAACAAAACTACCTACATGACAAAAAAGTAGCAGTAATGTAGTTGTATTGAATCCCCATCAGCTAGGCTGAATGTTGAAATAATTTGAGAGCTAAACAAAGGACATGGAAGTGCTTCCATGACCATCTACAGGAAAAAAAGAACAACAGCAACAAACCCTAGACACTAGCTGGACTAAAGGATTTGCAATTATAAAACACTGTGGCCATGAGGAACTAATCAGTCCTAATTTTCATGTTTTTCATCCCATGCTAGAACTGGGGAAAAATGTATTCAAAAACAAAACAAACAAACCAAAACAAAACAACAAAACAACAACAACAACAAAAAAAAACAGCGCTGAGATACATTTTTGGAGAAATGAGTAAGTAATTCTGAACTCACCTAGATTTCTTTACTCATAATTTCTTATCTAGCATTTCTAGCATTTTCTATATTTCTAGCATCTCATATTCTTGTACAAACTAATTTTTGTGAGACCATTTATTCTTCATTCCTTTATTACTTATTTATACTTTATTATTCCCTTTGTGTATTTACCTGGTGTATAAAGTATAATGGCATTGTTTTAGCAGCTTCACCAAATGATTAATCAACAGTGACAGCTTAAGGAAGATATTAATTATGTCGAGTTTGCAATTTTTGGTGGGGGACTTTGTTCAGAAAAAAATAAAATCAATCCAAACATTCCCAAATAACAATTCTGTCAGGAAGGACTAAATTACAGAATTACATTTGGTTAGGAATCAGAAGCTGCCCAATATGTCAAGATACTGTTGAGCATAAACTATAAATCTTTTCCGGCAAACTAGGCTTGCTATCAAGTGTGTGAATGCTAAGGTAACCATAAAGCTTTTAGTTCTGAGCTTCTTTCTCCACGAGACGATATGGATGTATCAGAGCTTGATGTACAGTGAAATGTATGTATGTGAAATGTATTGAATGGCCTCTACACCATATGACCTCTGTGATGACCTCTCACAGTGCTGCTGTGGCCCAGATAATTCAATTAAGTTAATCTTGAAGACTGTACTCTTCCATTGCTGATCAAGTGAAACTCAGAAGCTTGCTTCTGTGATATCACACTATTTAAAAATTAATATATCACAGATAGATGACAGGTAGTAAATGAAAAATTAGCACATGCTTGGTAATGATGAAATTATTTTAAGGAAGACTAACATTTCCTAATACTAAAAGACTCAGCCTTTTTGACTCATTGCAGTAGTCCTAACTCTAAGTACTAAAGTATCATGGCCTGTATGCTCTTTTTTATGGTCTTGGCTTTTAAATTTGTGACTGTAACATGATTTCTAACTTCCACCCTCCTAGAATGCTAGAAACCTATTTTCTTTAAAATGCAAATGTTGAAGACAAGTAAGTGAGTGAGCATCACGTTTGCATTACAGTCCCACATCTAGGAGACCAGAGTCAATAGAAATAAATGCATTACATTTACTATTCTGCTGAATAGTTTATGACTGAACTGAAGTGTAGGAATTATTTTCAATAAATCATTGGGTTAAATTTTGAATAATGAATATATTTTGAAAAATGTCACAAACTCTTGGTAGAAACTTGGTCTATACTACTTCATAAAGTTCACATTTCTACTCATTGAAACAACTTGGCCAAAAATTACAAGTGGAAAGAATTTATTTCTGTTTCAAACAGCTTTTAAACAAAAATATTCTATAAATTTCCTCTACCAACCGTAAGAAACAAATGAAAAGCTATTTCCTAGTTTTTCTCTTCCTTTTAGTTTAGGAAATTTCAGATGCCTTTACAAAATATACTCGAAAAATGTAATGCATTATCTGTCCTCTAATATTTGAGACCAAATATAAAGTTGTTGATTTCATCAATAGGAGGGTCACTGTACTGGGACATGAGCTTTTTTCAAGCTTAGGGCATTTACACTGATTCTTGGAGATTCTTTGTTGTGTTGGTTTTCCAAAGTACTGATGAGGACTTACATTCAGAAAGCACCTACAATGAACACAGAAAACAAGCACATTGTCCACAGGTGTACACTGGCCTCCAGCATAATACTGTCCACATGCACATAAACTCTGAAAATCCATTGTTTTCATCTGTGGTAACTTTTTGTGTTTCATGGTCTTGTATGGTTTACTGAGAATTTCTCTAATAAAACAATGCTTTGCTTACTTTTCTAGGTGTAATAGAATGGCACAGTCTGTGGCACACAGAATACTCTACATGGGTTGTGCATGCATTAACTACTTCCCTTGAAGAACATTGCCTAAGACAATATATGCCATTTGAATCTGATTTTTAAATTAGGATGAATCAGCGCTATGTTCTGAATGTAACATGCAGAATGCTGCAGGCTCAAATCCAGTATTGAACAGAAGATATTTTTGGAAGTGTAATGCTCCAGAAATTGTTGAAGACCCACTTTTTATGTTACTTGGTAAGCTGAAATTCATTTTTGAAAGCTGCAGCACATTTTTAGCTACTCTTATGAAGTTGTTATTATTTATATTTGTTTTTACTCCTGCTAACTTTCTAAATAGATCAAAAATTATCAGAAAACTGTTATAACAGACCCTTTTTCTATTTAAGTGTTAGCTGTAGAGCATACAGAAAAAAAAATAAAAATCTCTAAGATCCTTTTTTTCCTTCTTACTGTCATAAGTACATGACACAGTATCTGACAGCAAGCCATTCATGCTGAAGTTTAAATAATACTGAATTAGCTACTTTAAATGTCTTTGCCTTTATACGATCACTGAAACCTGTCAACCTTTCTCTATTCACTAAGAACATTACTAATTTAGGTCAGGATATCTTGGATTCAATAGACAAGTATGTTATGGTTGCTATTTTTATACGAAGAAAAAGTGCTATGATACGATCACTGACAGAAAGTCTCTGTGTATAATGTCAATGTCAAAGGACATTTACCATGGTCTTTCACTGGGGGAATAGCTCTCTTAGACAAAAGTGTTCCCGCATCACTTTTACTATGACTAAATAAGTCTATTCTTTCTAATTAGAAAGCAAAAATCTCTGTGACAATAGAAAAATCTTGCACCTTCAAATGTTTATCATTCCTTTCTCATCCTTTACTATCTGCTCTTTTCTGAGAAAAGGTAGGAGGTTGGTGTGATATGATTTGATTAAAAAAAGATACTTCATTGTAAGACAACAAAATGTTTCCTTGACAACAGTTATGGTCACATGGTATTATTATCTCTCATTCTGAAGGTGTTATGCAAGAGGAGATGGTCACTTTCTGGATCAATCTTCTATTAAATTTATCTTCCTTTAAATTGTTAAGCAATGAAAGCAGGTAACTATAACTGCTGGCATTCTCAGGGTCAATGTGAATCGTTGATCAGCAAGAATGTTAAATGACATCGTGTAAGTCTCTTGTTCACCACAAAGAAGGCAAGTAAACCATAAATGCTTCCTCACAGAAGCAAGTAAAAGAATAGGAAAAACCCTAAGCAAGGGTACAGGTTCTGCAAATGGGTCTACTGGGTATGACAACCACACCAGACAGAAGCTATTGTGCAGCTTTCATTCACTACATTACAAAAAACACAATGAACAGATCTCCCTCCTATTTGAAAGTAATGAGAAAGAGGATCGGAAACTGTGGTGGTTTTACCCTGCTGGGCAGCTGAACTTCACCACAACCACTCTCTCACTCTCCCTCCTCAAAGGAAAAAGGGGAGAAAATACAATGGAAAGGGCTTAAGGGTTGAAACAAGGACAGGGAGATCCCTAACCAATTACCATCATGGGCAAAACAGACTCAGTGTAGCAAGATTCATAGAATTTATTGCCTATTCATAGCAGATTAGAGCAGTGAGAAACAAACAAACAAAAAAAGCAAACCCAAAACACCTTCCCCATCTGCCCTCTTCTATGTCCTCCTCCCCAGTAGCAAAGGGGACGGGGAATGGGGGCTGTGGTCAGTCCCTAACACTTCGTCTCCACCACTCCTTCACGGTCACTCCCTGCCCCTGCCCCTGCTCCCCATGGGGTCCCTCCCACGGGATGCCATCCTTCCCCAGCTGAGCCTGCGGGGGCTGCCCACAGGCAGCAGCTCTTCAAAAACTTCTCCCATGGCTCCAATACCACGGGGTCCATCCCCCAGGAGCAAACTGCTCCAGCACGGGTCCCCCATGGGCAGCAGCTCCCCCACAGACCCCCTGCTCCTGTGTGGGCTCCTCTCCACGGGCTGCAGCTCCGGCCCGGGGCCTGCTCCTGCGGGGGCTCTCCATGGGCCGCAGCCTCCTCCAGGCCACATCCACCTGCTCCACCGGGGGCTCCTCCACGGGCTGCAGCGTGGAGATCTGCTCCACGTGGGACCCATGGGCTGCAGGGGGACAGCCTGCTCCACCAGGGGCCTCTCCACAGGCCGCAGGGGAACTGCTGCTGCCTGCCTGGAGCACCTCCTGCCCTCCTGCTGCTCTGACCTGGGGGCTGCAGGGGGCTGCTTCTCACATTTTCTCACTGCTCTCTCCCAGCTGCTGTTGTGCAGCAGTTTGTTTGTTTTTGTCATTCTTAAATCTGCTCTCCCAGAGGCCCACCCAGGCCAACCCTGGCTCAGCTCTGGCCAGCAGCAGGTCCCTTTTGGAGCCAGCTGGAGCTGGCTCTGGTCTGATGTGGGGCAGCTGCTGGGCTCTGCTTGCAGGGGCCACCTCTGTAGCCCACTGGTACCAAACCCTTGCCACATAAACACAGTACAGAAACCCACTTGGGAAGTTTCAGAGAACGTATGAATTGAAATTTCTTGTCCATATTAGGGAAAGTAGAACAACTAGTAAATAATATCTCTAAAGCACCAAATATTTAGAGATATCTTGAATGCTTTCTATTTTAGAGAAAACAGAATTGCTAATTTACATGGTGGATGTCTGAATGGTTATGTTTCTTGAATGCTCTAAGAGGGCTGAACAAGAAACAGGCAGCATTTTTAAACAAAGTATATTGATTGCAATGTTTCCAAATTAATTTCTACTTCTCTCACATACCCTAGTACTGAGAACTTGATTGTAGAAAGAATTTCATATTGGGTCTATAGAGCTTCATAGCTGTTTTCCCATTTTTCAGTGTCTTCTAGACTCTGTCTCCCATGCACTTTCTCACAGCAATGTTGTGTTTATAATATTGTTTCTTTAAGCATATGAATTCATTTTGCAGTTTTTAACTGTTTAACCATAACCCCTACTACCCCTTAAGGTATGAATATCATACTCCTTTCAAAAGGAAGGGAAAAGTGCTAGGTATTCCTCTTACTGTCATTTATTCAGAAATCAGTCTTATTTCAATGCCATCTCACAAGATAGGCAATACCTGTTGCAACCAGAAGTTGTTTTAAAATAGTCCTTCTGAGCAGATCTTTCCTGCTTTGTTCTCTCTTTATTATGATTTTAACATTTTCAGTCATGTGGAACTTGGATGAAACTCTTCAAACAAACAAACAAACCTGTTCCATAAATTTCTCCAACATACCCAGTCTGAAAACTGCAAAAAAGATTTTTTATTTTTTATTTTTTAACCTGTAACTGCTGATTCTACAAAAAAGGTTAAATACATGACTAGGAATATTTCCTCACCCCTATTTAAAGGAAAAAATATCTGTCATGAAATACAGTGGAAGATAGGATGCTGGAGGACAGTGCAACAACTAGAAATCACAATAGCTATGAATTCTATAATAACATAGAAAGAATCCCTGAATGGTGAATTTGATTGAGCTATTTTCAGTAACTGTAGTAGATTCCAAGATAGAAGAAACTCAGAATGAACACTAATTGAAATGTATCTTGCTTTTTAAGTGAGGCAAAGTGGAAAATTTCTGTTCTGAAGTCCAGAAAGCTATGCTCACAAGCTAGTTTGAGATGTGCCATTTAGGAACTTGTCTTTCAAAGGTAACGTTCTGACACATTTTCACCACTTGACCAATGGCTTTTAAAATTAATTATGCTTTCCTTAAACTGAACAGCAGTGAAGATCCACCTCTGAACTGAGGTTACTACACTTTCAAGGAGGTAATACAAGCTTCAAAATTCAGAGCCACACCTTTACTTGCTAGTATCCCATATTAAACATTCTATTTCAGTAAAAATCTTTGGCTAAAATAACATATGATAATGGATACCACCATTTATTTTTATCTTATCAGATTATCAAAAAATGCTGAGGACAGCTTTAAAGCCTTCCTGATGACTACTGGTACACCTCATGTTGACATTTGGGTTATTTTGTCCTTTGTAGAAGGCTCTAACCACTTTTATTCCATAATTTATTTTGTATAGACAGACATTTTTAATACTGTATTTTTATAACAGGTAATATTAGCCATTGTTACCTTACTAGTTGATACAGTTTTCTTTTTCTTCATGTAAACTGAAGTTTTTCAGTGAAATTCTACTGTCTTTAAAAGATATTATATTTGCAGTAGTTTGATTCAACAGTATACTTGTTTCAAATGAACTTGCCATAATAAATTTCCTTTTCTTTGTCTACTGACTGACAGTTTTAGAATATGGAAGCAAATAATTCTTAAATGGCATTTTAAAAATCATTTTCTAGTACAGAACTTGGTTTAATTAACCTTACACAAATCACTAAACATTTTTATAAAAACAAAAATATGTATTAATTTTTTATTCCTCCCTTTCCTTAGAATAAAAAGTTTCTGCTGAATAATGAAATCCTTTTTTAAATAGAAAATGTAAAGTGCTGCTAGTACAGCCACTGTAGCATTTATCAGAAATATTGCATTTTTATTAGTAGTACCAAAATACTGTGAATTTTATTATTTCTTTCTAATACAAACTGTAGTGCATTAGGTTTTTCAATGTTTATTATGAAGGGTTACAATATATTTCCTCCTTATCAAATTAAAACTTTGCCCACAATCAGAGGAGTCTGGAAGATGCAATAGTTTCATTCAACTGTAGATTCACTCTCTATCTGATAAATTCTCTCCTTATAATTAAGTTGTCATAGCAATGCATTTGTAATAGTACTGATTCATATGCCACTAATGTTCTGGAGACAGAGCTCTTGATTTTTTTATTTATTTTTTTTTTTTAGTGTGCAGTTATGCTAAATTATAACTTCAGCAAGTACACAAGTACAGCAAGTTGCACAAGCAGAACATGTGATCAGCGTTAAATTAGGCCAAAGCATAATCTGACATGCACAACTAAAAGAGTGCTATATAAAACTCTGGGTGGCTCAATTTAAAGTCAAGGCAGAACCTACACCTGGTTTGTTTTAACTGTAAATGTTTAAACCTATTTAATTATCAGATTAGGCAGAAAGAAAAGCTAATTTTATTTTATTTTATATTTTCACAGATGCTGCTTTTGTATATTAGTACTTATACGGTACTCCAGGAAACCATGGAGAATATGCATTGATAATGGGAAATCACAGTACTTTGCTGACACTGTTTGAACATGTCTTCCAGTCTGAGTACATAACTGATCAATTAAATTGGTTTCAAAGGATTCAAAATAACAGGAAGTCATCCTCCAAGAACTAGGACTATATGTCTTATTTGTTTCCAAGGCACTGATAGCAAGTGTCAGCATGCACGTGTCTATGAGAGAAATATGAATCATGAGCAAAGAAAATTGCCTGATATTTCATTCCTTTTTAAATTCTGAATGTCAAGAAGAATGTACATTATTTTTCGGTATCAGGCAAAATGCAAGTGAATCAAAGAGAGATGAAGAAGAAAATGCTGTTAGTCTGCTTTCTGTGGCTGAGAGAGAAGAGCAGAAGAAAGGGAGAGATTTTTTTTTTTTTTTTCTGACATCTCTCGAGAAAGGATAAGGCTTAAATTTTGAAGTGTCGGTTGAGAAGAGCATTATGTAGCACACATAATCAAATGCTCCTTCAAAGGACTGATGAAGGAGAATGAATGCTGTAACTGACTCAACTAACATGTTTTCATGAAGATGAGCATTGATTTGGTTATGAGGAATGCTTAGCTTCTAAACCTATAGATGTAAAATATTCAGCAATGGTTATCTGTTCACTTTGAAGTTTCTGACCTTCCCTGAGTGATGTGAGAAGCACACCTGCTTAGTCAGACTTTGAAAGTATGTTAGCAAGGGAAATGTGTGCAAGTACTATAAATTTCACCTACACCAAATTTGTCTGTTTCATAATGTATAGCCTAAGAGTCAAAAATTAAACCAAATCCTATTTTTCAAGTTTCTTAGTGAAGTAGATAATGGAAATCTAACAATGTTAAATATAAAGTTATTAAAGGAAATGTAGAGTGATGGAGGCAACAAGGTACCAATTGACTATGCAGAACTTTTGCTCTCCTCTTACTTCCTGGTGAAGACAATTTTTCCTTAGGGTCAAAGCTAAACCTACACTTTGAGTATCTAAGGAAAAAAAAAAGTGAAATATACAAGCTGAGTCTGTCATATAGACTAAGACTTCCTAGAAGAGAAATATAGCAAGAAATATATGAATATATGCACTTTTTCCATTTATTTAGAATGGATTGTGCTTTAGTTAACAAATAAATAATAGTTTCCTTAGCTTTCTTTTTTATGTTGCTGTTTTGTGCTTCAAAAATAATGCATCTTTAAAAATAGAAATTACACATTTGATGAAGAAGGGAACAGCAGTCTGTAATGTAGTCAGATGATGATCAGAGGGCTGGAGCACCTCTCCTATGAAGGTTGAGGGAACTGGGCTTGTTTAGCTTGGAGAAGAGAAGGCTCCAGGGAGACCTCATTGCGGCCTTCCAGTACTTGAAGGGAGCATATAAACAGGAGGGGGAACGCCCGTTTACACAGGTTGGTAGTGATAGGACAAGGGGGAATGGTCTTAAACTAAGGCAGGAGAGATTTAGGTTAGAAATTAGGAGAAAGTTTTTCACTCAGAGGGTGGTGAGGCACTGAAACAGGTTGCCCAGAGAGGCTGATGATGCCCCATCCCTGGAGGCATTCACGGCCAGGCTGGATGTGGCTCTGGGCAGCCTGCTCTAGTGGCTGGCAACCCTGCCTGGAACAGGGGGGTTGAAACTAGATGATATTTCAGGTCCTTTTCAACCCTGGCCATTCTATCATTCTATGATCAGATGGTTGGGTCCTTCTAACAAGGGCCCATCACCACACCAGTGCAGAAGACACAGAACATAGTTGGGGTTATTAATTCCACATGATCACAGTGTCTTCCACTAAGCCTTTTGAGAGACTTCAGACCTATTGAGAGGCAGAGCTGGTCAGCATTTGGCCCCTATGTACAGGCATAATCTATGGGTAGAATGTTTTTACACAATTCTAAAGTAGCAGAAATTAATATAGTTAACTATCTGGGGAATACTGCACTGCACAGAACGTACAATGCACTGCACAATTATTCCTGATTATGTTTTTCTCACAATTTTTTTTTTCTTATATAAGAAATTGTCTTCAAGAGTATCCTTAGTACTAAGAATCTGGTGGTCCTCTGTGACTTGAGTGCTATTGGCTTGACTACAGTCATTCGCAACTATAAGACGAGAGATCCTACAGACATTTCTGTATACTGGAAAATGTATGTGCTTATGGATGAATGTGGTACTTATCGAAGCCATAAAGGAATGGTAATCAGATCTACCTAAACCTTGAAGCCTTATATCCTTGCATTCTGAGTTTAAGTGAAAATTGTTCACTTCTCCAGCCTGTCTTTAATGAAGGTGACCTCATCTACTTTTTTTTTGGATGCGTTCCTAAGTATAGGGAATGAACTGTTGCCATAGGATACTTCTAATTTAGTTCTTTGCTGCTTGGCAAAAGCTCTGCAATGGCTTGAATTAAATGATTGAAATAATGGATTCTCCAGGAAAAAAAAAAAAAAAAAAAAGTGCATTGTATTGTATTTCTACTTTGTTCATTTTCATATACTAAAATATAATATCATTTCATAGTAGCAGAAATAGTTCCTGTGAATGGACTCTGCGGTTAGCTGTAAAGAGCTGTGGGGGAAGGCTAGAGAACAATAATACACTAACTAGTAATATAATACACTTTGAACTTATCAGTTGCTTCATACAAAGCTGCTGAGATATCGGAAGAAAAACCAACCATACTCATTTTTCCACATGAGTACTTACAGCAATGCTGATAGTATCAGGTGCATAGAGCTGTAATGCAAGCATATTTATCTTTATACAACAATAAAACATAGGAAAGAGATAAACAGGGGCAAAACTTTAGCTCACTGCAACAAATATATTTACAAATATGATTGTATTGTCTATGTGGAAAAGGCATTTCTGAAGATCTGATTGAACAAGACTGAAGCAGACATTGAGCACTCCCAGGGGACTGATACAAAAGAGACCGGAGATGAATATTTAGCTGTTGACTACTCTCACACTATATAGCAGGCTGACAAGGTGGCATTTCAAATACACTTCCATACAGAAATCAGCCCAGTGTTATAAAAATGGTATTGCCAGAATCTGAATGGGCTTTAGTTTTTTTCTTGCTTTACAAGAAGGATAAAGGGAAAATCACAATGTACATTGTTGCCACTCAGTAAATATAATAGACCAGTCCCTCATCATTGCTCCCCTTCTTTTCCCATTAAATTTCCGTTCAGCAAACAACCAAGTTGACCCTTTGCTCAGGCAAGGGGTACT
Organism: Stictonetta naevosa; assembly: GCA_011074415.1. Lineage (NCBI taxonomy): Eukaryota > Metazoa > Chordata > Aves > Anseriformes > Anatidae > Stictonetta > Stictonetta naevosa. The sequence goes on from CM021697.1 coordinate 127,098,859, forward strand.
TCATTTTGCAAAGGTGTTTTAGTGAGAAGAAAATCTTCTCTGCCTGCCTGCATCTCTACCTACTTCTCTCCTAACAAAACAGAATAATTTCACCCAACCTCAGACACAAAATAGTCTGGTAAATGACTGTTTTAAGTAACATTTTCATTTCTCCTAGTGTCCTGGTCAGAATCTTCGTTCCTGTGTTTAAAGGACTGCCTACTGGAAGTTGGAGCAGCAAACTTTTCAGAGAACCCCTTTTTTCCCAGTTGTTTTCTTTTGCAACTCATGTACCCATGCCTCTAGGGTCACGGTAGATTTTCCATCCCATTTTCTCATGTCCTCTCCTTGGTCACGTAGGTAAAACCACAGGGTGGCATGGGGTGTGTACCCTCCATATCGTCTTCCTTGCACGGGCTTACCCCTAATAGCAGAGACACTGGTTTCTACAGGAGGGGAGGAAAATAAACTCTCTTTAAGTTGCTGGACCTCTTCAGAAAATTTCTCCAAAGTATTCTCTTTTAGTTGGTGGACACCGGTTCATTCAGGTGGGGAGGAAAATAATCTCTCTTCAAGGTGGTGGACCTCTTCAGAAAATTTCTCCAAAGTATTCTCTTTTAGTTGGTGGACACCGGTTCATTCAGGTGGGGAAGAAAATAATCTCTCTTCAAGGTGGTGGACCTTTTCAGAAAGTTTCTCCAAAGTATTCCCTTTTAGTTGATGGGTGCTTTCAGAAAGTTTCTCCACAGTCGAGACGCAGGCCTGTAGGGAAGAGGAGAGACTTTCTTCGTACTGCCGGAGTTGTTTAGCCACTTCATCCACTGTGGGTTCCTCATCCTCTTTCCAGGCCATTATTGCCAATGAGCTGGCATATGATGATGATGCACTCCGTACAAACTTCCGCCACATGGGTCGTTTCCGCTTGACTTCATCTGGATCTGTGGATGTTTGTCCATTGTCTGAGTCCTCATAAATCACCTCCCGTATAGCTAATTCCCTCAGGTACTGGATTCCCTTCTCCATACTTGCCTGGTAGACATACAAGTTCTTCCTTGAAGGGATACCTTTCCCTCACAGCTGACAGGAGACGCCTCCAGAGGCTGTGAGATCGTGCTCCATCTTCAATTGCTTTGTCAATGCCTGCATCTCTAGCAAGGGATCCCAGACGCCTGGCTTCCCTTCCCTCTAATTCTACACAATTGGCTCCGGTGTCCCAGCACCGGAGCAGCCAGGTGACAAGCTGCTCGCCTATACAGCGACTGAAATCTTTTCGCACATCTCATAGCTCACGCTGGTATAGGTTTTGGGTAGTTACTGTTGATTTTTCGACATCCTCATCTTCATCCTCCTGCATCCCTGATGGCCCAGCCTCGTCTTCTCCATACCTAGACCTAGCGGAAGACTCTCTGTGTTCGAAACGACCTGAGTCTCTATACCATTTTTTCACCTTGTCTACAGGGCAACTTGCACTGCTACAGCTCGTTTCTCTGACCCAGCCACAGGGTCTGCAACAGGGGTTGGAACACCTCTGCAGGGGCAACTTGCACTGCTACAGCTCGTTTCTCTGACCCAGCCACAGGGTCTGCCACAGGGGTTGGAACACCCTCTGCAGGGGCAACTTGCACTGCTACAGCTCGTTTCTCTGGCCCAGCCACAGGAGCTGGAGCAGCTTCAGGAGCTGGAGCAGCTGCAGGGTCTATCATAGGGGTTGGTGTGGCCGTTGGGCCTGTCACAGGACTTGGAGTGGCCGCAGGGTCTGTCACTAGGTTGATAGTAGCATCAATTGCAGCTCAATAGGCATAGGCCAGGCCCCAGCATGCTACAGTGAGTTGTGTCACTTTGGAACTGCCAGAGTCATTACACCCTTTTTTTCAAGCATTCTACCCGCTTTTTAGGATTTTGCAGTTGTTCAGGGGTGAATTTTCAAAACATCGGAGGTGCCCACTGCTCTAGAAACCTGCCCATATCCTCCCACACTTCCTGCCACTCACAACTATTCCGCCTCAGGACAGATCTCTGGATGATATTCTGTAGCTGTTCAACCTTAAACAAAACCTGAAGCACATTCAAGAGACATAACAACAAGAACATGCTGGTCTGAGTATCCCAAGGATATTCAACATCTTGGAGAACTATTGTAACTAGCTCGGAGGATAAGAGGGTGCTGAAGAAGAAAGGGAGAGTGAACAAGTAGGGAAAAATATCTTCCCCTGTCCCCTCCACAGATTGGCTCCCTGATGAAAAAAGGCAGTAGGTGTAATTGTTAATAGTTTCCGAGATATGGTTTCTAAAGTATAGAGTCGACGACAGTGCTGAGTACAAATACCAGGTTAGAGTCATGGCCAGATATTTCATCATATCATAAGCTATTGTTACACCGCACACTACCATAACGATCTTAAACCAGGGCCCGGAAAGGATAAACAGCACGACAGGGATCACATACAGAAAGTAACGTGCTATAAAACTCAATTTGGAATAAAGGCACAGCAGATTTGAGATTAAAGTAATCAACATTGTGACTAGCAACTATTAAGCAGGTCTAATACTTATACCAATTTTAGTTTAAGACACTCTTGTCAGATCTGTTGTTATCTCAACCCTTCGAGCCCCACGTTGGGTGCCAAAAGGACTGTTGTGGTTTAACCCAGCCGGCAGCTAAACACCACACAGCCGTTCGCTCACCCTCCCCCCTCCCTCTCTGGGATGGGGGAGAGAAACGGGAAAGTGAAGCCTGTGGGTTGAGATAAAGACAGTTTATTAAGATAGGAAATAATAATAATAATAATAATAATAGTGTGTACAAAACAAGTGATGCACAAAGCAATTGCTCACCACCTGCTGACTGATGCCCCCCCCCACCCCGGCTAGCCACCCCTGTATATTGTTGAGCATGCCGTCAGATGGTATGGAATACCCCTTTGGCCAGTTGGGGTCAGCTGTCCTGGGTCTGTCCCCTCCCAGCTCCTGCTGCACCCCCAGCCTGCCCGCTGGCAGGACAGAGCGAGAAGCTGAAAAGTCCTTGGCTTGGTGTAAGCACTGCTCTGCAGCAATTAAAACATCAGCATGTTATCAGCACTCTTCTCATCCTAATCCAAAACATAGCACCCTACCAGCTACTAGGAGGAAAAATAACTCTGTCCTAACTGAAACCAGGACACCTAGTTAAAAGGCTAAGGCAGAGAGTGAGCCTGCAGATGACCAAAAATACCAAGTTTCCAAGTAATTTTAAGTTTACAAATTAAGTATTAAGTCCTTTCCCAAAGAACTTAAAGCCAAAAATGCTACATCAAAAGCTTGTTTCAAATCATCATTTTTAAACTGTAACATAAGTCATCACTTTGAGTGTCTGCTGAAATGAGAAAAACATGTTCAACTTCATTCATCCCAGAGATTTTTATGGAAAGGGAAACATTTGATTAATGTGGAAGTTACTACCACAAACAGTAAGCTGTTGGTTAAAAAAGAGCGGATCAGTGGGCAATGCTTTCTTCTTTAGACTACCAATTGGATTTATTCAGTTCAAAAAAAGGTCTGAAAAGGTCTGCTATATTACTGAATAATCTATGGTATAATTTTGACGTTGACTAGTCTATACTAATGATAGTATATACTATCTGATATCTCTGATATCAGATAGTATATACTATCAGAATGATAGTTCTGTACTTTGCTATCTCAATAATAAAAATAGACAGGTTGGTGTCATACTTGCGCTGTTACTCAACAAACCATGTACAAACCTGTACATTTTTAGGAAGGTGTAACATTTGACGTTGAGTACTTCATTCCGTAAAACAGACTGTCTTTCAGGTAAGTTTTTAAAAAATAACTCAGATACTATAGATATCTCTGTTGTCTTATTAATACATAGCAACAAACTAATGTCAAACAGTAAAATGGCTCTGTGAATAGGTGTGTTCTGGAAAAAGTGAAACAGAAGGAAAATGGAGAGATGTTTTAAACAACTTGTTTGTTACTATAATACAAGTTTATTTTTTTTTTCCTGATTCTTTTCAAGCTGCAATAAAAATTATATGAAATAGTTAAAGTTTGAACACACAAGTTCACTTACTATTTCCTGGATGCCAGCGTACTGCATTTAAATATGCATTACAGTAATGGAAGAGAAATTCATGCTTGGATTGGGTAACTTTTCCTTGAAGTAAGGGCATCAGATCGTGTCCATCAATAATTCTGAATAAGAAAGCATTTCAAAATCAGAATAAACCAAAACTCCCCTTTCTGAAAAATATAACTCTGCATTTCCACTTCTTAAAACAATAAATCTACATCTTACAATCTGAATGGTCACTTCCAGTTGATCAACTTGCAAAAAAAAATTGTTCAGGTGCTCTTCCCCTTTGGTTTCTACATTATTTAAGGAAACATTAATTTTATATTTTGCCATTAGGAGTGATTGTTTCCTCATCCCACTTTTCTCTTTTCTTGCTGAGAATGTAATCAGACATATGTGAGTAAATTGCTAGAACACAGTCCTCCAGGTATAAATGCATATACCTGCTCAGGCTGCTTGGAAGCAGTCTGGCTGAAGTAACTCTAAGATCAGAAAAAACTCAGCTGTGCTGTGTTTGCATCCCCAGAAGTAATGGCAAGAACTCTGTCTAATAAATTATGCATGCTAGAATTTAACACAGAACTAGTAATTTTAAAGTTGAAAATGAACTATGTTTAAATATGTGTTTATCAACTACACACACAGCATACATATATATATAAATTCTCTATCTGCTGCTGGACAATTTTGATGATGTTTTGAAGGAGTAAGTCAATTTACATTGAAATGGTGTTATATAATAAGCAAGTCATTTAAATGTTTCCATATACGAAGCCATCAAATAGCTGGAATCAGTTGATGGGGGAGAAATCACAATCTGCATTTTTGACACGGTGTGAATTACAAGTTTTAGAAGAAGTTTCATAGGATGGTAATTTCTGCTGGCATACAGATCATCAGGTAATTGTTTTTTAAGCATTTTGAACAACATCTTGTAAAAACATTTTTGAAACTTTTAAACCCCTAAGTGTCTATTTGTCAATTTTCATTACTATGTAAAACCTGTTTCACATTAGCGTAATTACTACAAGACAGTACTAGGAAACAAGACTGTTATTTGTAAAGCAGTGCTGTCCAACTCTGCTTTCTGGATGTATCCCTGGCTGTGGGGTCTGTTGAATGAAGAACTTTCTCACTTTCAATCTGTCATGTTTTCTTTCCTGAGTTTTGCCCCTGCAAACTTGGTCATCGTCAAGCTGAGTGTAGGACATCTGTATGTCTATTGCATATATTCTGTTCCACGGACTTTTGATGGGGAAAAGGTTGTCTCCAGTAATATGTCAACAATGCTCTCATATAGCCATATCTATTTGTTTTAGGGGTATACCTAAGCTTTTTCTTTCTGATGAATCTTTCTTCTTTTACAAGGAGCACCTCCTCCATCCCCCTTTAACTTGCTCCCTCCCAGTGACTGAATCCTAGTTGGAGTAATTTCTCATATTTTTCAGGAAGGATACAGTGGAGGAATAGGATGGCCCCACTGTCAAGCATTGGAACGAGCTGCCTTGGGCAGTCCCCATCCCTGTGGGTATTTAGGAAATGCGTGGACGTGGCACTGAGGGATGTGTTGTAGTGATGGGACTAGAAAGGTCAGGCTGCTAGTTGGACTAGATGATCTTGAAGGTCTTTGCCAACCTAGATGATTCTATATATGTAGGTATGTATTCTATGTATGATTCAAGCTAGTCCACAGCATCTCAGTCAGACCTACCATGAAACAGTAATTATGGCATATAGTCTACACAGAAGAAGAATCAGTGAGGAGAAACTTGAAAGTGGAAGTTACACAAATATATTGGGATTTCTAGCAAAGAGATCAAAATAAAACATCAGTGCTTAGGTTTTACCCAAGGAATATGAAAATGAAGTGCATAAGATCTGCCCTCAGTACGAATAGTTTGAACTGCTTAGGTTCTATAGAGCTACTGCTTGTAGGGGATGTCTCAGTACAAGACTAATTTCTCATGCCTTACACATGTCCTGTCCTGCCATTTCCTGCAGAATCTCCATGAATCATCATTAGCAGAGGGTCTCTGCTCATGACTGGTTATGTTTACATACAATGTTTTTTGTAAAGTATATCAGAATGCCAACATGAAATGTAATTCCAAAAAAAAAAAAAAAAAAAAAGGGTACTTACAATCTAGTTTTTCTTTTCATTCTTACTTCTGTCCTAACAGTTATCACCAGAATGTACAAAATGCACGAGATTTTCTATAGAACAGAAATAAGTTCAGAGCATACCTGTCATAGGGTACCTGTGCCCCAGCAAGTTTGACAATGGTAGGAAATATATCCATGTTACTTGTTGGCTTGTCCATATAGGTACCAGCTGGTATAACTCCAGGCCAACGGAGAAGCCCGGGCACACGAATACCTCCTTCCCAGTTTGTTGATTTTCCACCTGAAAATGAAAGTGCTGTTTGATAAGAGAACAATTTCTTCTTAGGAAAAACAAAACACACACAAACACACACACACACACAAAAGGCACAGAAAAAAACTGCAAGATACAATTTTCAAATAATAAGCATGCTATCTAGCTAGAAGCTTTTGATTAAACGTATGTTTTTAAAAATTTGCTCGAGTTACTGACCTAATTTTCCACAATTATCATCTTTATTATAGTAAACCTACTAATATACATTAGACAGAGTTTATAAAATGTGTTTAATTTAAAAACAAAATTAAACAATAGTTGTAACAGATAAAAAAGCATCCTGCAGGAATTCTCATAGACAATTTGGTCTAGATCATGTGTCACAGATACATGCAGATGCAACTAAAAATAAGAATAAAAAATACATTGAGGTATGACTAGAGCTCTGAGGGATAAACCCAGAAAATATATATTTCATTAAAAATGATGCTTAACAACTTTACATAGAAGTACCAATTTAACTATGTTACTGAATTCTCCAATTAAATGCACTAGTAAGAAAGTTGTTACAATTATGGTAGTTCTCAGGATGCTGTGAGAACCTTTTCTACCTCTAAACCAACTAAACATCAAATGCATTATCGACTAAACATAACATTACTTTGCAGACCTTTCCTTTGCTTCTACACTATCCAACACCACTGAGTCATCCAGACATCTTTGGAGAAGGGCAATGTGTTTATACTGTGATGGTATCTATGCTGTTATTTAATATATGATTGTCACAACTCTATAAAAAGCTATCACAAGTAGAATTAGAGAGTCATAGCATGGTTTGAGTAGGAAGGGACCATAAAGCCAATCTAGTTCCAATCCCCTTGCCATGGGCAGGTACACGTCCCACTAAACCAGGTTGCTAAAGCCCCATCCAACCTGGTCTTAAACACTTCCAGGGACGGGGCATCCACAATTTCTCTGTGAAACCACTTCATCTTTAAAATGAATAAAACTTTGAAAACAAATATTTCTAGTGAATGGATGGGTTTGGGATGTGGTTAAGCATGGTCTGGGCCTAGCACTTATATCTAAATTGAGGCTGTTTTATACAATAATAGAAATATCTGAAAGCAGTGGAATTTGCGTATTAAACTCATGCCACTCACAGAATCCAATAGCAATTTATAGTTCAAATATCATGAGCCTGTATTTCCTGTGTCTCACATTTCAAGTAAAAATAAATAAATATATAAATGAAAGAACAACAGATCACAGTGAAGTACTTGAACAGTTGTCTCCTCAGCCTCTTAGACTTTTCTGTGCACCACATGGATTTTAATACCTTTAGTGTCAACCCCAGGTCTTTCCATACATGCTGTTTTGACTTCTCCGTGAACTTTTCTATTTCTGCTTTGGGGGATTCAGAATCTATGTTTTTTTTCCCTACAAGTTTTTCACTGCCCATAAATAGGATAAGTGGCTACTTCAAGTGAGAAAACTACCTTTTGCATAGCTCTTTATGTATCTATATATAGTCTTGTAACTGAAAAAATTTTAGCTCGTGATTCGTTATATCACATTACTGCACACTTTTTTTCCATGGGTTTTATCAGAATTCGTAATATTGAATAGGTAGGAACAAATAATTAACTCTCTAGTCTGACATTAGAAAATTTAAACTTTCTAATAAACATTACTTCAAACAACAATCTTTGCTTAAGCTGTTTTTGGGAAACAGCGCAAGTTCACATCTCAACATGACTATCCGTCTTTTAGAGCAGCCTTAAATATCAACTCCTGTCATTGCATCAAATGCAATTCCATTTTCACCATAAAGCACATGGACACCTATTCTAAAAGTTATAAATGAGATGCAAGGATTGTTTTTGTTTGAATTATTGCAAATATCTGATTTACAAAATAAATATCTAAAGATAATATAGATTTATGTTTATACAGGTGTTATTTGTTGAAGTTTAAAATCTCTACCATCTGGCATCAGGAAGTGGTCACCCAACATTAAGCCAACTGTGTTAATAGTGTTAGTTCAAAAACCAGATAGATGTCAAGAGACTGTGTACATCTTCTGTATAAAAGATATCTCTGCCTATCTATGTACAACAGTCATTAGCACTTAAAAATTTAGGTGTGGATTATACCCAGTAGGAAAATGTCAAGGTTAATATCCCAAATGAGTTACAAATCACAGAAAATGATGCTGAGCTTGAATAATTAAATGTGAATATCAGTCCAGGAAAAGCATAAGGATATAAAATTACATCAAAAAGATTAATTTATTAAAAAGATCAATATCCTTTTTAGTGAAAAATTATCCCAGGGAGATGATGTAGTTTATGACTAGGATCCTCGTTCTGTGTAAACATTGCAACAGCTTGTTGGCCAGACAACATGGACAGGTAGAAAACTCTGGGAGCTGATCTGCTACTATAGGTCACTTTCAGTGGTGAATTCCTCTTATTTCCTTACATCTAGTCTGAAACTAGAAACAGCACTGTGTAGATTGGATTGTTTAAATAAATTCTCGTTACTGTTGCTTTGATCTCTGTCCTGTGTAATCTGAAACAATTTCAGAGTAAGTGCTGAATCCCTTTCCCACACACGCTGCAACTTTTAAACCCTAGATATTGAATCACTTTCAGAGTTCCTAAGTTCATAGTACAATTTTCCTGAATCATTACAGAACAGTGACAAAAAACTTCCACATTACCCAAGCACAAAGGGATCACTACTACCCTGCTGTGAGATACAAAAAGCAAAATGGACTCCACAGCAGGGCCATCTCCTTGCTTATTTCTATGAAGAAGTGACTGTTGTTTTCCTTTCAAAAGACTAATTGGAGCATACTTTTTGGCATCTCTGGAGGAGACAGCAGGAAGTTAGAGGAATAGCAGGAAGACAGAGGAATAGCAGGGAGCTAGAGCAGGAATGACGGATCACAGAGGAAGACTGTCTTCTATTATCTATATCCGCATGGTTTGCATCTTTATTAGAACTGTGTTTAGTGACATTACTAGAGTTGATTAATCCCATGAAATGAGTATGAATAATTTGACATGCATTGTCATTAAAACTCTCACTATTAAACATTGTTCAAGCCAGCTGCATTTTTTTCCTTAAAAAATAAATCAAGGTTTCACACTAATGTTTGAAACATGAAGCAAACATCCAAACAGATAAAATATTAGAAGAAAAATAAAAATTCTACAGAAGGTCATTATGTAATAAAAAAATCTCTTGATATTTCAAAATCTGACTCATTAGTTTTGTATTTTGTTTGGAGTCAACAACACTGAAACAGAGAAAAAGCAGTAACTTAGTAGTCTGTGTGCCTGGAAAACTCTGAGCAGAGTAGTTGTATTTTATTTTTGCTCCCTTAAGTTCTTCTAAAAATGTTTTTGAAACAGCATAAAGCACCCCATGCTTAGCTATCTGTGCTTTCTGAATAGTTGCACCCTTCAGTGTTACATTGAACAACAGCCTATGTTCACCTTCTCATGAAAACTGCAGGAGTAGACAAAGTACAGACATTACTCTCTGCAGTCATCCAAAACACAATCACAAATTTCCATTTTAACCTCATTTAAAATCTTAGCTATAAAAATATCATTTTTTTTTCATCCCCCCCAATTAAATTGACTGCTGTCTAACTCTGTACAAAAGAGCTTGTACAAAAGATGATACATAAAGGAAAATTCAGTGGTATAACACTAGTAGTATTTTAAATGATAAATAATGAAAACTATTTAAAATAACTTCTTTAGATCACTTGGATTATAACCATACTACCCTTTCCCTCCTTCTTATTTTCTTATAAAAGCAAAGCCTCCCAAACCTATTTATGCTCTTGAGTGAATGAAAAATACAAGGAAATTAATTGCCTGTAAATATTGACAATCAAAGCTGGTTATTATTGCTTACCTTACAAAACTACCAAACAGTAATTTGTTTTCAATGGCAAGCCCACTCATTATTATACTGATTTTCAATTCTTTCTGTATACTTATTTGGTCAATTTTCAACCTGAAGTATTCTTACAGCTGAAACTAATAGACATAGCTCATGTGGACATATTATCATTTCAATCTTTCTTCTAAATAAATGAACTTCTTTCTCAAGATGTTTTCTGCTTCAGTCAAAATTACAAGATGGCTGCATTATTTAAAAAATTTGGATCACTTCAGAAAATATAAAAATACAGTACATTGGAAGCAAAGGTCAATGCCTGCTTTCATTAAAGTCAAAAGTGAAACTGACTAATACTGCTAAATATGCATTAGCATAGTTCCTGAGGCCAAAGTAAGGGTCAGTTTGATTTCTCTGTGAATTACAGAAAGGAAAAGGTTTACTAATAACTTCAAGAAACATTGCTGAATGAACTGGCCACTGTAGTGTATGAAATTGTACACATTTAAATAAAAAAATATTAGAGAATGGATACCTCTTGTCTTTGTTTAGCTCACAGATCTGTAATAGCTGTGATTTAAAAAAGTCAGGGAGTAATGTCTAAGAAACACTGGTTTTGTCATGCATCTTGTACCATGTATCATCAACTAGAAGCTTCCAAAAGAAATAATATTGCTAAAAGACCTATTGGTCCAACAGGTTCACAGGAAATAATATATTTCTAAGAGATCTAAACTGATCATTTAAAACTATTAAGTGGCTAGGAAAAAGTATATTATCGTGTGCAACCAAGAGTCCTTCAGGAGTTCAGGCAAGAAGATCTTGAGCTGCTGGGAAGAAACTCTTTCTAAAATAGCCATTATTTTTGCTATAGAGGCCATACCTACATTTAAACCTTTGGAAGATCTTTGTCAAGGACTTTCAGGAAAAGTTTCTGGAATATTAATCGTGGGTTAGGAGACAAAGGTTGTCATGAATCAAAATGTGCCTAACAGACAGAAAACAAAGAGATAAAACAAACAGCCTATGACACCTGAAAGAAGTCAATAGTAAGATGCCTTGATTCAAGTCTTTACTAAGTCCCTTCTTATTTTAATAAAATTGCTTCAATTTTGGAAGTGGAGAGAGACATGAAAGCTAAGTATGACAAAGAGTATCATAGGCTGATCAAATTCAGGAGAAAAGATAATGGACTTCACACCAAGAGGAAACGATGCAAGTTCAAATTCTGTATAACTTCAAATTCTGTATAAATATGTTCAGTGTAATGGACATTAGAGGAAAAACAACTGAACTAGAGTCTATGTTCTTAGCTATTCATAGCATAAACTTAATTTTTATACTTAAGAAAAAAAGGACCTATGCAAAGACTAAAGTTTAAAGCACATCTGTAATCAATAAGGTACAAAGACAACAGATAGGAAATAGAATGAAGTTGATAACATAAAAATTGAAGTATATAACTGGAAAGTGACATTCATGGCAAACACTGAAAGGCAAAACTTGTCAAGCCATTTTAAGAAGATATATTGCCAATTAGAAATATTTCATATAAGAAAATAAAAAGAACAGGAAATTAGGGGCAAGGGAAAACTCATCAGGTAAGACTGATAAGAGACTGACCAGACAATTATTTTATGAATGCGCTAATAAGGTGAAAGAGGGACAACAAAAATATAGAAAACAAAGGCAAGATAAGGAAGATATAAATAAGTTATTACTCCTTTAACAAAGAGGAAATAATATAAAACTTCGAGGATATGTTCAATGAAATCTGCAACAAGTGAAAGCACTGTCTTCTATACTATAGATTTAATTGCTAAAGAATTTAGGCTGATAATTTAAAACAACTCAAAGTGGACCTTCATATTTATATGGTGAAAAATTATGCTAAATGCATAATGCTAAAAGCCTTTGTAGAAACTAAATTGTCAAGATTTGTGTCTTAAACCAAGGTCATACTACAGATTAGGAGAGTTTCTTAGGGATCTTCTTTATTCACCACAGCTCCTGCATCTTCCTGTGAAGCTTCTGATCTTGACTGTCAGAAAAAGGAAACTGGAAAGAGGGGACATTGTTTTAATCCATCACTTCTGTATATATATGCATGTCTTCTAAGAAAAGGAAAAGCCAGATTAATGACAGCAACTGGTTACACACTATTTTAGTTTTGGTTTCTGATTTCAAGGGATATCCAAATTTATGGTGACTGTTCCACAGTCAGAATCCAGACTAATAAAGCTCTCAATCTCTCCTTTTTTGGCATTCAGTCTTGCAGTGCAAGCCTAACTCTCCAAACTCCTCTTAAATTTTATTATTGGTACTGATTTGGCTGGATATCAAGACAAATTAGTGAGTACAAATTGTGGAGAGCTGTAGAGAGCTTTTGATTTAGGGCAGAACCAATTATTGCTGAGTATACTGCAGCTCTGACAAGAGGGTTAAGTGGCTTGATTCATATTCACATTCACAAAGAACTCATATACAAAAAGGTAAGTGACTGAGATTGTCTAGCAGACAAGGAGAAAGGACATGCATGTCTCCCAGTTTTGCAAACGAAGCAAATTCCTAGTGCATGTATACATGAGCACAAGTAGCATAAATATTGTCCTTTGGATTTTTTTAGGTATATTGTTACATCAGGGCCTGAGATTTATGGACTTCACAGGTCTGATTTTTATTAAATCCACCAGAGATGTACAGAGCTTTAACACACCTCACTGCACAGACTATTAATATGAATAAATCCTTATGTACAAAAATTGCTAATTATGAGGTCAGTTTATCATTTTCACTTATGTCCTTTTGCAAATGATGCTCAATATACATGTTAAATTGAGGACTGGTACAGAGATGGAGAGAGTGGAAAATAAAACAGGATTAACTGTATTTTAAAACTGTAAATGTATATTCAGCTGATTGCATAGGTCTTTTAATTTATTTTTATTTTGTTAAAAATGTCTCTTATCCAATAATTATTTTTTCTTATATAGTGATTATTTTCTTTGCCATCATTTACTACAGTACTTGCCAGCATAGCATAAGAGGCAACTGTAAACCACGCTACAATTCATTTTAAAAATAAAAAGCTCTACCATTCCCCAGGTAACCCTATCAATCAGATTTTTATTAATTCAGGTAAGATCTATTTCAAAGTGCTCCCCACTCTGTAAGTATGATCACAAAATTTTGCAAAGCTTAATAGAAAAGACTCTATCCAATCAAAATGTTCCTCAGGAAGGAATATTCCCCAGTGTATTTGTGTTCTTTCTTCCTCCTTGTCATTTATCCTATGTCTTATGTCTGGCATCCTGGAAGGCAAATATTTTTTAGAGCTTCTAAAACACCTCAGGCTGTGCCTACAGCTACAGATATGTAACCATATGGTTCCTTAATTACTTAAAGCACTATGTAAAGCCTAACTGCTAATGTTTAAGACAGATTTCACTCTGGTGGTAGCCCAAGGGGACCCATTTGATAGTCTGTAACCTCATGACTTTGGCATTACTTGTTTTGCTTGGGCAGCAATTCCTTTGTAGCTCTCTTAAATCTAAGGGCCATTTCTCAGAAACATACCTGCTGACTAAAAGCAGCGGAGTCTTCTCACTTAAAAACCTTACTGTATTGTTATTGTTACAGTGTATGTCTTTCTTTCTTCCTTTTTGCAGTTTTGCAGACAATACAAATCTGATTCACCCAGAGAGGCTCATGCAGCTATTCAGAGGGACCATGACAGGCTGGAGAAATGGGTTGACGGGAACCTCATGAAGTTCAGCATAGGGACACGTCAAGTCTGCATCTGTGGAGGAATGACCTCTTGCACCACAACAGGCTGGGGACTGACTGCCTAGAAAGCATCTTTGCAGAGAAAGACCTTGGGGTTCTGGTGTACAACTAGCTGAACATGAGCCAGCAATATGCCCTTGTGGCAAAGAATGCCAACAACATCTGTGTCTGGCTTAGGAAGAACATTGCCAGCAGATTGATCTTTCCCCTCTGCTCTGCTCTGGTGAGATGCACCTGGAGTGCTCAGTCCAGGGCAAGGCTCACCAGTATGAAAGAGACATGGACATGGAGTGAGTTCAAAGGTGGGCCACGAAAATGGCTAGATAGTTTCCATACAATCTTCCAACATGCATGGAGGGGCTGAGAGAGCTGGGTCTGCTCAGGCTGGAGAAGAGAAGGCTCAGCAGGGATCATATCCATGGATTACATGGATTTACCTGAGTAAAGATGAAGAAGCCATCTTTTGCTTCTTCATCTTTAGTGGTGCCCGGTGACAGGACAAGAAGCAATGGGCACTGACTGAAACAAAGGCGATTTAATTCAAAACATAAGAAAAATAATTTTTATGGTGAGGCTGCTCCAGTATTTACCCGAGCAAGATGCCCAGAGAGACTGTGGAAGCTTAATCACTGAAGATTTTCCAACCTTGACTCCTTGACTGGACAGAGCCCTGAGCAACCTTCTCCAGCTGGCCCTCCTCTGCAGGAGGTAAGACTAGAAACTTTGAGAGGTGCCTTCTAGTCTAAACTATTCTGTGACTTTATAGTTCTGCAATACTTTTTTTAAAAAAAAAAAAAAAAAATCACACCTAAAGGCAATTTGCTTCTTTCTCCTCACAATTGAAAGTGGCAAGGTTAGCAAGTCAATTTCCAAAAACTGCTGGGATTCTTTGGCCTTGTCCCCTGAAATACGAAGGGAAAACAAGTTACCCAGACACTTCTCAGTGAAAGAATAAAGGGACCTTTACCTCTGGTAAAAGGACAGAATATTCACTGTATTTCATTAAAAATAACAAAACTAAGCATTTATATTTCAATGAGATTGAAGATTATTAAAACCATTTTAATGTTCAATTTCTTAATGCTATGTGTCCACAACTTGCACACTGGAAAATACTGTTTACTTTGTCACAGGTAGTCCTTTATTTCATATTTAACAATGTTGTCAATCTGTCTTTGATTATAAGTAGTCCCTGACTGAAAGTCATAACCAGTCCCTGTCTGAAAGTTATAACCATGCTACCAAACAATTCCTCCATCACTGCATCCTTCTTTCTCATCCTATTGTCTATTCTTGTTCTGCCTGTCTCAAAAACACATTGCTGGCAATAATTTTGTTCATCTCCATGCTGGAACCACATTCTCAAAAGTATCCAGTGGTATATTACATTCCTGCTGACCAAAGGTCAGGGATATCAGAATGGACAAAATCAGAAAGGCTGTTTGCTAAGCTAGAATTTCTACATGATCACTATATTGCAATAAACAGCATATTTCAGTATTGTTGGATGATAATCACAGGGAGAAAGTGTATTGCAGACTTTAAACACATTTTAATTCTCCACAGAACAAACAGAATTTGGAGTGTTAATTTTCTCGTGACTAAAAGAATATATCTCTCCTTCTAACAGAAGTCTCTCTGTTTCCAAATCAGTCTTCAACTCAATAGTGTTGAAGTCAATCAACTCAATATCAAAAATAATATGCATTATTTTCAAAACTCTTTTTCTTAATTCATACTTTGTTTCTTGAAATCTTATCCTTCTCTGGATGTTGTGGAACTTGCCCATCCCAAACTAAATCCAACTATTCATTTTTCTTTTCTGACTTAACTCTCTTTTTCTACATTTTCTGTAACAAACACAGTGCTGGTTCTGCCATCTTCCCTATATCCTCTCTTTGTGTGATCTCACTCACCCTGTTGCATTTAGCTCCCATTTAAGGTTCCTGATGGCTCACAAACTTTTTTTTTTTTTTTTTTTTTTCCTTTCTATTCTGCTCTCCAGTCATGACAGTATAATACTATGAACTAACATCTTTCCAAAGTTGGAATTCTGGTCAGTTCAAGAGTATGTTTTATAGTGTTAAAACTCAGAGCTCTGGTTAAGCACGTATTCTGGTTGAGCTGATGTATTTGACAAGCAAGCCCCTCATATTTGTTGCCTATGTTTGGATTTAATATGACAGTTATGAGCAGTTTTTTGTTAATCAAAAATTGAATTTTGAACTTTTTGACCTTAGAGTTTTGGAACAAAACCAAGGAAATATTTTCTGAAACTTTTTTTTTTTTTTTTAAATCAGAGAATATTCACCTTTATATATACCATTGTAACCTCCATGGACTTCTCCAGAACTTGAGATCTCTTCAATGTGAGCTCCTTGGTCAGATGAAAAGTATACAAGAGTTTTATTTCTCAGATTATACTTTTCCAGCACATCCAGAATCTGCCCTAGAAGCAAACAAACAAACACATTTAATGTCTTTGGGAAGCTTTTTTCATTAACCTTGGCAAGTACAAACATTTTTGTCTTTATGCTTTTTTAAGATCGTTACCATAAAAACATTATTATACATAGCAATTGGCAACATGCAGTATACAGTAGGGGTCAATTACACAAGTTCCATTGCAGTCAAGACTATGGTTTGATTGCAGCAGGGATTCTTGAAGTATAAAATAAGAAGATTTGTGCACATCAGAAAAAAAAAGTGCTGATCCACAGAGAGCCAGTGACCTTTGGAAGCAGTTGCTCTCAATCAAGGAAACCCCACAGCAAGAAGATTCAAACCACTGAGGATATCTGACAGAGTCTCAGCATGCAGAATAGAGCTAACCGTTTGGGGATAAAGCTGTGCTGCCTAGCAACCTATAGAGGCAGCATGGCAAAAATCTCAGTGTGAATGCTAGAATAAGACATTCAAAAAACAAACAAAAATACAAGTTAATGTATGGAATGCCTCTGCTGGCGACATGGTTTCATTAGCTACTACTAATTAGTCATTAATGTGTTGTCATACAAGAGTAGACATCGACTAAACTCATAATGTACAAGGTAATAAACACACAGACGTGCACATATTTAAAAGAAGAATCCAATCCATGGGTATGTTCTGAAACTCCAAGGCACCGTGGGCTCGCATTTCATTTACACAAAGGACTCCTTACATTACCTTGGCACAGTAGCGGCGCCTTGCAGTGCACATAAATTACATTTAAACCTATTTAGACTGTTTTTTTTAAAAAAGACCTTCCCTATGAATGAGAGTGAAGCCCCTCTTTCAAACTTGCTACAGTGAATTTTATACTGATTAGGAATCTAAAATTATTGGTCCTGGAAACTGACCAAAGTATAAGAATATACTTCACATCAGCCTGAAAATGAGCTTAAACCTTTTCCTTCAGGGATCCCAGACCATATAGAGACAGTTGTCTTTACTACCATTTTCTCTTTATCCCTTTTACTTAACCATCCAAGTATGGTCCAATTTGAATGTTAATTTTGATTTGTCCACCTGTCCACTAAGAATTAGTTCATCAGTGGATGCTCAATTACTGTGTCAAAGAGAATGAGATAAAAACTTTGAAATAAAGAGCCTTCGTTAACTATTCTCAGAACATCAGTTCTGTTGTTTTCTCCTCCTCTGGATAAGGAATAGTTATCTCACCTAGTTTCTAATCACTTGGTTTTTAATGTTGCAGCATTCTAAAATTGCCTTGTTAAAGAAGTTGAGTGTCTCCATTTCTTATCAGCTCAAAGGACAGGGCCATGAATAAAGTAACATCAGCAGTTAAATACCTGTTGGTTGTGTTTGTAAACTAGGAGCAAAGAAGAATTGTAAGAGTAGGAGAATTTGATTATGCATGTTCTGAAACCTCACAGTAGCTGAAATTTCCCCACAGAGCTGAGGAAAATCTTTTACAAAGGCTGACATTTTAAAGTTGGTGGGTTGAGGGAAAATCATGCAGATCCATCTGACAAGTCATTTACTTGCTTAGCAGGTGGACTTAGTGCCAGGAAAGAAAGAGGCAATCTTCCATTAGCTTCTCAGATCATTCAGAGGTTGTACTTGCTAGGTAATAATAATATCCTTGGCAATGAAGAAAAAAAGTGGTTCATATACATAAATTAGGACATTATGTGCAGGTATTTGGCCATATGACCTTCAGAATTCCCTTCCAACCTGTATCAACCTGTGATTCTATGGTTCCATGACAGTAACAATAAATGGGATTGCACAAAGAAAGAAATGTGCAATGAAATGAGCAAATGTATTATTTTTTACCTATAGTTTTCCTTGATGAAATTGGATTTTCAAATTCATCCTGTAAATTAAGCAAAATGAAAATAAAACAAGAATTCCACTCGGAATACATCACATTAAATGATCTCTGGTGATCAGAGACACTTGCTGTCATTCAATAATGGAAATTCTGGTTTCCTAATTAATCTGGGAAAAATGAGAAACAATGAAAATGTTCTCATTATCACAATTAATTAAATAAATAAAACAATCATCATTATGATTTTATTTTTTTTTCCCAGAACAAGGCCGAGGAGCTTGGCTTGGCCTGAAAAAAAAAAAAAAAAAAAAAAAAAGACCTATAAAAAACTCATCCAAAGCTTCTTGAACTCTATGGCAGAACTTTCATTTACTTCACTTGGATTTTTATACAGAAGAAGGATCAGCTAAATCAGGGTTAATTGTTTAATGCTAAAATGACAATTTAACAACAACATTGTTCAGAAAAGGTGGACAAATATTGGCAGTTCAAATACCACACTATTGTCAGAGAATGGCGCTCACAATGCACTGACAGAAATGAAGCAAAACTTCAGTTTCTGTTTTCATCTTGAACACTGACACCTTCTAGAATAAATAAGTAATAAAGTGTGTGCTACCATGAGATAAAGACACATTTAAATGCACTTGAATGATATGGTTACTGTTGACACATGCAATACATTTGCTTATTAGCATTTCTAAATGGTAACCAAAACAGAGGAAAAATGCAAAGAATGCTCTGTGAACAGATATCTTTGACATACTGTCATGTATTATATCAATTTTGAAAGCAAATAGTATAAAGCAAGCAAAATACAACCTTTACTGTTTTCTTATGTCTTTCTTGACTCTGACTCTTACTATTCCACTTGTATAATTTCAGTATATTTCACTGAGACTTTAGAATTAAGCTAAGACTGATAAACATTCCCGGGTAATTTCACTTAATAAACAAGGAGGATTTTCACTTTGCCTGTTTTAGCTGCCTAACTTTGTAAGAGGTGAATCACAACTGCAAAAAGGCTTTTTTTTTTTTTTTTAACCCCATGCCTAAGAAAAAGAACACAGGCAACTAGCAACTACTCAAAAGTAAATGCCTTCATATTATTGATCAAGGAAAGTAAGATGAATCCTACTCGAAGTGCTAGAAATGCAACTATGTGAGTAACATTTTTATGAGTGTGGTGAACAGATAAATTAGGACTGAGTAAGAGAAGATGGTAAAGCTGTATTGCTTCACACATAACATATGACTGGATGTGTATCATGCATCATGTGCTCTTGAATTACAATAGGGCTTCTGCTGGCTTAGCCTATCCTTTGAATCCCATTGCTAGTTGCAGAACAAAATGCAAATGTAAAAAGAGTTTGTAGAAGTAAAGAGATTATCCAGAATACGAAACTAAAGGATAAATAAGTCAAAATGCTAGGAAAACTATAACTCAGTTTAAGCAATGATGGTTTAATATCCCCAATGTAGGAAGTTATTAAAAAAATTGAAAAATTCTTGATCAAAAAGACTGATTTGAAAGTACTGTTCTAAAAAATTAACAGCTGTACTGATCTCTGAGAATACCACTGTTTACATTTTTTCTGGTTTGAACAGAACAGATTTTTAAAGACAACATTCCACACAACAGAATCAATCTAACACTGAAGGAACCGCATGATTTCTGAACCTATTGAAGAACTATAATTTAAGTGCAACTTTTTCCTCCTATTGCCATTCCAGGAATACATACTCCAGTTAGGTGGCTAACATTGGAGCAGAAAAAGGCATTATATCATTGGACACCATTCTTTCATTTCTATATTTTAAGATACAAAATAGACTAAGGACAGCATTAAGATGTTGCTTGTTTCAATTATTATGCTAACGATCCAAAATTCAAATAAAACTTCCTCCAGAATATACTGAGGACAGCTCTCTACATTCTATTCTCCACTCTTGCTTCAAGCTATGTTAAATTATAGAGCTGTTTCATTCTTAAAGTGAAAATGCCAATTTCAGTGGAATGATAGCCATGTGAAAGTGATAAGAGCAATTGACTCTGCTCATTAGTAGGAAACTGCAAGTGCAATGCTGCTATTCAACTTGTCTAACACAGCATAAATGGTAGCTGAACCAGCCTATCTAATGCTGAGATTAATTTCTGGAGTTCTGAACCATGTAAGACTCCCACAGTACTCATGTACATTAGGTTATAGGGTTTATAAATAATGATTATTCATTTGAAAACAAAGTACAAGCACTGAAAAACAATACAGTGTTTAACAATGCATTAATGATTTGGAAATCTGTTCAAAGGTTTAGTCAAGCAAGCATATGAAAAATGTATTTGCTTCATAAATTAGCTTACTGTCATTTGAAGTCAATAGGACAGAAGTATTATCAGTATTAATTTGAAATAATTTAGTCTTGTTGAAATTATAAACAAAAAGCTCTACAATATAGAATACCTCTCTGTAATCTAGGCATTAGGAAAAAACAGTCTCTCCACTCATTAGGAAAGCTTTAAAGCAGTATGCCTGATTCAAAGAAACAGCAAGATTCAGAATGAGGGTTAAGGATGTCTCAGGACAACATAGTTGATAGTAAAGGAAATTTTTGTAAATAGAACATCTTAGCCCACTCCAGCAGATATTCACATGACTCTGTCATGCCCAGAAAGTTATAGTAAACTTGAAACAATTATTGGACAATGACTAATCTAGGAAGATCAGCCATCACATCTCTGCCTACAAGAGGCAGATGTTTTTTCCTTTAGTTTATGTTTCAGAATTCCCTTCTGATATTAACGCTTCCTTTCAAATACCATCACTGATCAGAATCACAACTAACTTGTAGACTGATGAAGTGGCTTACCTCTGTGAGTGGTAAGGTAGGAGTGCTTTGAATACATGCATAACCTCTTACAAATTACCCCAACATGCATAAGTATTTGGAAGCCTGTATTCTTCCCAGAAAATATATTGATGTCATTCTATTATATAGCTTTTAACATATTAAACTCGTTGGGTCTTATGCCTGGTACAGAAATTAAATTTAGGTAATTCCACAGTTCATCATCTTTTCCAGATTCAAAGACTTTCACCTTATGAAGACTTAATGTTGCAATATCTGCAAAATATCATTCATAAGTTAACAAACATTTTAATCTCTATGTTGATTTTGTATGATGAAAAAAGAGACTTCATTCTTTAATGGACCAATCTGATTACAAAATACACTGACTAAAATCTTTGTATAAAAAACAGCTTAGTAACTAAGACCAAGACATCCATATCTTAATTTTAGCTTTTGTACATTTCAGGTTATAAATATGCAAATATTTCTGTGGTATGCTTACAGCCATCCAGTTTCCCTTGAGAAATATGTAAATCAGTTTGTCTTTGCAGTGGGGAAGTAATTATGACTTTCAGACCTACTCATTGAACACAACACTTGAGGTAAAGATAGAAAATAATAAAATCACTGACAGCAAAACAAGACATTGTTGCACATATGGTGAACAGTACATAAAACCTGCATGAAACTTGTTTAACATTCAGTTAATTTCCACTGGAAAGTGGAAATTTTGGGTTGAAGCAATAGATATTATGGAACATTATCTAGCCCATCAATAGAACACACCCACCTAAGACGACTTGTGATTCTGTATAGAGGGAGCATTAACATATGAATCTCAAAGGTGAGAGTGAATAGCTAATATAACTGAGTAGAACAAAAAGAAAATACAGAACTAATTTTAATACATATAATTCCTGAAGAAAAAAAAAAAAAAAAAAAAGACAAAAAAAGCAGAGTTTAGATTCAGCAGAAAATCCTGAAAGTCTCACTTTGCTATTGTTATTTTTGAAATTATGCGATAGAAACAGTCTTTACAATGCAGTCTTCTTCAAAGTACAAAGGTGGAGTCTATAATAGTTCAAGTTCCTAATACTATTGTTTAGCTGGATATTCAGTGTCTACAGGACATTATGCCAAACAACTACCATCTGATTCTGCAAATGTGCATCTGTATCAGTGTTTTAATTAGGATCAGGAATGCACCTTGTAAATCTAATCATCACCGCTTAATATACTTTTGTTTGCATAGAAAAGCTCTCTGATTCTGTGACCTGTATTCTTTCAAATTAACTAAATGCAAAGAACGATGCCGAGACTACACCTAAGGCACTATTGCGGAGGCATTCAATCTATAGCACCACAGTAGATCTGGTCTGAAGTAGTAAATTTCCTTTCTCTTCTGATGTGCTGATAAGTCTCTGGACATTGAGCCCTCATCAGTAACTGTTTCACTCCATAAGTCTCCTTCTATTCTGAAACATTCTGCATTCTTTTCACAATGGGAGAAGGTGAGGCAATTGAGGGTTTACCCTACATTCAAATGTAGGGTAAATTACCATTCAAATCAGTAGTGGTTAGGTCCAGGTAGTGTGTAGAATATCAAAAGCTTCTCTCGCAGATTCCACTAGACACAGGCTGAGACAAGAATAATCCGTTTAAGGGCTCAGAGAACCGTCATCTAGAAAACCAGCAAGTTAACTGGTGTGGGGTCAGCTAAACTATCAGTACAAATTTGCTTCATGTTTGGATTTGGATTGTCTTGTAATTGTGGCTTGTGACTGTTTATACAGTCTTATAAGTATAATGTGTCTTTCAGACCCTCAGGATAAATTTTCAGCATAGTGCACAACAGATCAGGCATGTACTGCTTAACAACTATGAATAAATCAACCAGTTTTTGGACTTACAATTAGCATAAGATACGTTTTCCCAAGAGATGAGTACCATATCACTTATTTTCTTATTCACGTAGGGTTCAACTTATTTTGCAATTGGGAAAGTTGGAATGATCCTTTGCATTTATAGAAATACACGTGGATAAGAAAGCTCAGAGTTAAGATGTGGTTATGGAGGTTGCGAAGATCTATAAGTACAGCTGCAATATTAACAAAGGAAGGGTTTCATAGTTACATCAGTACTACAACACTAGTGATAAAGTTTGGGGGATTATTAAAGGTCTAAAGTATAAGTATTTGGTTATTAACACTTAAATTAGCTAATAAATGCGTTGCTTGAAATTCAGTTTTAGACCTTACATCTGTTCTACATAAGGCTAATATAAATCTTATTTTTTAGCCTGATTAAAATGCTACAATATGAGAGATGGTCATGCAATTTTAGGGGTTCCATCACATTTACATTTTACAGGACAGCTATGATAACTGCATTTTGCATCTTTATTCTGCACACATCTGAGAATAAGATGCCATTTCACACATACAACTTAAATGCATAATGCAAAAGACACTATTTCCCTGCTCCAAGGTCTCCTGGGTTTTCTTTCAAATTTTGGAAAAGATTTCTTTGCGTAAGACCTAGGTAATCTGCAATGACAACCAAAGGATACTATTCATTTTTGAATTAAGACTGTCAGGTGAAGTTAAGGCTTCCACTATTTGATTATTCCAATAAATGCTGATAGTGATTGAGTCAATAATTGAGGAGTGATAAAAGAAACTCTTTGTATTTTCAAAGGTTTAAACTTCTATTGTCAAAGTCAGTTTTAAACTGAGTATGTGTATGTTCTTAAATCCAAATGCATAATGCCAAAAATTTGTCAGATTAAAGTATCAAGAATTTAAAACAGGGTAAGTAGTTTAACACCGCATTTAATTCTCTGCACCTTTTTGGGAAAAAAAAAAAAAATGTCAGTGTCTTTGTTTCATTTTTATATTTATCAAACAGAACTGGAACTGACTTAAAATTGGTTCACATTAGAGTCTACACATTTTTTGTCTTCCAGCAAACAATTTCATCTTTGCTGAATTTGGGAACGGGACTTAGAAATCATACACCACAAGGCAAGTAGGATTTTTATCAAGATCAAATTAGCATTTGTCATGAAATATTAATTCTTTTAATTTCCAAGCTTTCTGATTTTAGTTGTTGAACTCCAGTCTTACATGAAGGCAGCTGTGCATTAATTCACCCACAAGACAGAAGATTCTTCCCTTCTTCTCACCCCCCCACCCCCATGATATATATATATATATATTTTTCCTACATCACCATGCACATTTGCCAGTTCACTTCTCAAACTGCATTTGGGCAACTTGGTGCCTTTACTGCCTGCTAAATATGACTAGAAACTTGAAGCCTACTGTGTAATCACCATCTCTAAACCACACTAGCTGTGAATGAATCTGTGTACAGACAATGTTAATACCAACAAGAAAAAAAGCCTGACTGTGAAAACTGTTCTCAACAGAATTTTCCACCATAGAATGTAAACTCCAGTCTGTCTTCCATAGATGACATTCTGAACTTTGGGAGGTCACAAATTTAAGGTCACAAATCTTTATGATTTTTTTTTTTTTTTTCAAATAATTCTGTGTGTGTGTGCATGTGTGTTTGTGGGTACATGTTCAATATGCCAGTATTTATACTGATTTAAATGTCAGAGGATTCCGTCAGAAGGGAAAATAAATATTTTTTCTGGTCACCCTCATTGATGAAAGATGGTTAGCTCAAAAGCCTGCTCACTGGCTTATTAAATAGGACACTGATTCCTTAATTCATCTAAGTGCTCTTGAAAAAAATATTTCAGCCTATTAGGAAAGAGCTTCTGTTAACGTTTCACAGTAGTATTAAGATATCTACAAGAAAAACAAAACAAAACAAAACAAAAACAAAACAAAAACAAAAAAAAAAACTGCCTTTTTCTGGTCTGGCCTAGGAAAAAGAAATATGTCAGTCTCATTTTAAATTGGTTTGGAACAACATGAGGTCTCTGCTTAGGCCAAGATGTATTCAATGCATCCAAAACATGGTAGAACGAGAGCCTTGAGATCATCAAGCCCAATTCTTTGCCTTTTCTCTATATAAATGCCTAGTTCTTTGCCTTTCCTCTATACGAATACTAGGTGTCATTCGGTTTGCATTGGAAAATTACAAAAAATGAGTTAGGAGACCTCCCAGTGTGCATGCGAGACATATTTCTGAAATGGCTCTGCTTTGTATGCCTGGATGTAGTGGGTTTACATGGCAAGGTTTTGGTAGCAGGGGGCCATAGGGGTGGCTTCTGCGAGAAGGATCTAGAAGCTGCCCCATGTTTGGTAAGGGCCCCACTGCTGACCAGAGCTGAGCCAGTAAGTGATGTCGTTTTGCGCCTCTGTGAGAGCAGATTTAAGACAGGGAAAAAAAACACTGCGCCACACAGCAGCTGGGAGAGTGAGAGGAGTGAGGAACAGCCTTGCAGGGGCCAAGGTCAGTGAAGAAGGAGGGGGAGAGGTGCTCCAGGAGCCGGAGAAGAAGTCCCCTGCGGTCTGTGGTGAGGACCGTGGTGAGGCAGGCTGTCCCCCTGCAGCCCATGGAGTACCACGGTGGAGCAGGGATCCACGCTGCAGCCCATGGAGAAGACCACGGTGGAGCAGGTGGACCTGCAATGATGGAGACTGCGGCCTGTGGAAGACCCCTGCCGGAGCAGATTCCGGGCCAGACCTGTAGGCCGTGGAGAGGAGACCACGCAGCAGCAGGTGACCTGGCAGGAGCTGCTGCCCGTGGGGGACCCAGGTTGGAGCAGTTTGCTCCCGAGGGATGGACCCCGTGGTAGGGACCCATATCTGGAGCAGTTCTTGAAGAGCTGCTGCCTGTGGGCAGCCCAGGCCAGATCAGTTCAGCAAGGACTGCATCCTGTGGGAGGGACCCCACAGCACAGGGGACGAGAGTGACCAAGAAGGAGCGGCAAAGAAGCGTGATAGACTGACCATAACCCCTATTCCCCCGTTCCCCTGCGCCGCTCGGGGAAAGGAGGTGGAAGAGGGTGAATGGGGGGGAAGGTGCTTTTTTTTTTTTTTTTCCCTTTGTTTCTCACTTCTCTAGCTTGTTAGTAATAGGGAATAAATCTTACTATATCCCTATGCTGAGTCTGTTTTGCCTGTCACAATAATTACGGTGCGATCTCCTCGTCCTTACCTCTACCCTTGAGGCCCTTTCATCGTATTTTCGCCCTGTTCCTCTTTGAGGAGGGAGAGTGAGAGAGAGGTTGTGGAGGAGCTCAGCCGCCTACCTGAGCAAAACCACCACACTGGATCACAGTAAGATACGGTTTTCAGGATAAATATTAAATTCAGAATGAGGAAGGATCATTCACATAGCAACACCATGTACGAGTTGAAATATTAACACAGATACAAGGCACAAATTAATCTAACTGCAAATCTGGGTAAAAGAGAGTTATGGCCAAGGCAAACTCTCCAAGGGTGGTAACCATCCAATGGAAGGTCCCAAACAGCTTATTTTTTACTCATGGGAATGGTATTATTCCTATGGATGGAGAAGCAGGAACAGGGTCGGTCCCTCCCTATTAATGTATATATTTTTAAAGCACTAGTACTTTCTGAACCTGTAACATCAAACCTATGGAAGCTGTATATAGGAACACGAGAAGTACACAACAGCAAGTAGAATTCTGCCCTCAAAGGTATCAGAGAAGCATAGCTAGCTCTACTTAGGAACTGATTATCCCTAGCAAGACTCAACAATTAAATATCACAACAGTAGGGCAGAATATTTGCATACATGTTTCCAGATCACATATTTATCACACCAGTGTCTCCTGCTTAAAACAATTGTTTTCTGTTCTCTTACTGTGTATTCCTAAGGTTAATAAAGAACAAGGGAAATAATTAAATGTCACATCAGAAAGTCAGCTTATGTTCTGTGAAAGAAATGGGATATTATTCTTTAACATTTTCTGTGGAGACAGACCTCAAAGCTCTCTTTACCTGTTTAAATTGGTCATCTACTTTTTATGAGAAGCACCTGGGGGTTATTGCAACTGCTGGTTGATGAACTACAGCAGAACCAAACAAAAGTTGAAATTGACTGAGAAATCTAGGATATGGGGCTTGATTGTCTCAGCTCTAAATTGGCAAGAACAGTTAGGATAATATTCCATAGAAATGTTTCAAGGACTTTTTTTAAGGACACCTGCCAATTTTGTGCCTTATTAAAAATTATACTGTGTAAAAAAGCCATTGTAGTAGCACTCTGCTCTTAATACCATGCTGAGGATGTTCAGTTTGTCCTGTAGGATGTGTTGTGGTAGATACAAAGGAACCTGTATTATATTTAACTCTAGCCTGAACCATGTCTTTTTATAATGTTGGGCACTTTGGCCCCAGTCAAGACTTCAAGAGACAGATGGGACATTTCATCCCACTTTCAGCTGCACAGACATCATCCTTACCTTGGGCTTTGGTTTTCTCTCTAATTTTCTTCTAATGGACATTTGACATTTGAATGTAATTGCTCCCTGCCTGTGAGTTGCTGGCAGCCACCTCTGCTTTGCTCTTTTTCCTTGCCAGCTGTTGCTAGCAACATACTTAACACTGTCTTACACATATTAGAAAGGTGCACTGTTTGTTTACTACCTTTCTGACAGTGTGGTTAAGCTATGAAACAAAATATATGCTTCTTCCATTACAAGGTGTTCACTTTTATTTTTTTTTTATTTTTGTTAAAATCAAATCCCTAGTAAATACAATTTGTTTGAAAGGTTGTGATGACATTTTTTTCAACAACCACAACTTTTCCATACCATGGTTGTTGACTTCGCATCAGCCCAGTTCCACTGACTTCAAGGCAGTTACATAATTCTACACAAACAGAAGACCTACTCCAGCATGTTTAAAAGGAACAGGTATTTTTCAGGATTTTGCAGGTCTTCTTGCTTACTGGAGTGAACAGTTTCTTGTTTTCCAACCAAGTCCCTCAAAAAAACTCTTTAAATGAAACAAAACAAAATAAAACAGTTTGGAGGACCTGGGTATCTGCCAACTAGAAACACATATTGTTACATAAAGATCCTGATATTCTTCATCTAATCTTTGTATTTAGCAAGATGCCTTCTTCAACTCTTGGGAAAGAATAACTAACGTGTAAGTTTCATGGAACTGAGCAATATTAATGTATAAAAATAAAGGTTAAATAAAATAATAAAAAAAAAGTTCTGTTAGCTCATCTAAAAAATATACCATTATAAAGGAGATGTAATATTAAAGACTGTCAAATTGATATCTCCCTTTTAATCTCAATTGTATTACAGCTTTTATCCTCCTTAAAGCCTAGTCATTCCAAAACTGCTTAAATAATGATATTCTGATAAGCTACTATCAATAGAGACTGATCATTGCAAGAGATGCCAAGTAATGAAAAGCAGCCAAGCGTGTGGGGGAAACAGTGTGATCTCATCTAAAAATCCATTGGGAGAACTAGAAAAGAGGAACCACAAATAAATAATAATGAAAGAATAAATTATCTGCTTGTGGCTTATGAGGAGCTGACAAAAAAGGCCAGATTCTAACCTTAGATAAAAGTGCATCTCTCACATAAGGAATGTAGAAATTTCTTTAAAGGAAGACAAAACCAGCATAGTAGATATGGAAATATATAAATGTTATCCTGACTACTTATTTCAATGGTACTTTTCATATCAACATGGGAGAGAGGAACTTGGTGTCAATACTCTATTTTTAGATCACTGTATCATAACCATATTTCTATATGCATACTAGTGGATGGGTCATTATCACATTTGACATCTAGGGAAAGAAAAGAATCTACCATAAAAGGAATAAAGTCTCATCTTCAGAGATGCTAACAGACCTACCATACACATGTTGTTAACAGCCATTTCCTGACTACCCCTGAAGTAACTCAATTATGTATGCAAAGACATTCATAAAAATAAAAGTTCTATTTTCAAACCTCATTTATCAAAACCCCGATAGCCTCAAATATGTTTTTATTATTTTACCCCTTGTTTCTTTTCTAAAGAAAATGCTATTTGCTATTTAACCCCAATTGCAAGGTTTTTTTGTTTGTTTGTTTGTTTTTTAATTAAAGGCTTCTTATTGACATAACTTGTGAGCAATCACAGATTTTCTTAGCTGACAATAGACTCTAACTTTAGATTTACAAAATTCAGAGTTAAGAAGCCTCAGAATTTTTAAAAATGTTCACCTGAAAGAAAAAAAGTTATGACAAAGGTTCCTTATACTTTTTAATATTACATGTGAAATGATTGTGAAAGTTCCAGTATGATATGATGATTTTACAAAGACAAATTATATTTATTCATATCATAAATAAAGAAAAAAAACATATTCATTTTTACTTGCTTGATGTGTCTACTGTTTAGTGATGCCAAAATCAACTCTACTCTGGATTAGAAAAGAGAACTTTGATACCTTTCACACAGCCATACACTAAACCTACGTTTCACATTGCCAAAAATAGTACTTTCCATTACTTTGCTAGAAATATGGAGAGACACTCTAAGCTACTCATTTATTGCAAACACCTGCGATTAAGTTATATTTGGCTTTGCAGGAAGAAAAAAAAACAAACAAAAAAAACATTGCTTTTCTGGGCTAGGACACTATTCTTTAAGATTAAAGCACATTTACATTTCTTTTATTCCTTGCTCGCCTGCTTTGTTTTAAAATTCCAGTCTGATTTAGAAATTGAAGTTAAATCAATTGCTAACACACAAAGAACTCTGCCACTAAACTAAAACCTAGGAACCTAAATCTTTTATTGTCATAACACAAAAATGGTAGCTGAAGTTTAAAGCCACGTCAGCTGAAGTACCTAAGGTGCAAGTTAATCATACATAATTTAAAGCAAATTAAGTGTGATATAGATGAGTCCATCAAGCAGGTTTTTAAAAGGACACTTGCTGCAAGAGAAAGATGCTTCTCCTCTTTTTCTTCTGTTCAACCTTGCTATGCTTTCCCTGGCAGCTGGTTAGGGAAGGGTGCTCTGCCTCTCCTCTTTTAGTAGCAAAAAGCTGTCAGATGCACTGAAGCTGTTGAATACAACTTCATGTTGGTCCAAGGTAGAGATTTTATTATCCTGGAGTTTCTCTTCTATCATCTTGAGAAAACAATTCAGCCCTTAGGGGTCAGGTGTTCCTTTGGATATTGAGCTTACTACTCGAACATAAAATCTGTTGGGTTTTCTCAGGGTTACTACACCATCCTTTTTCATTAGGATATGTCACACACAAAATTTCCATTGCTGGGTAGGGAGGGGGAATGATTTAAAAAGAGAAACGTGTATACAAAATATAAGAACTAAGCTAAAATAAAGAGAAAACAAAAAGAAAGCTTTTAAAATAGTAAAACCAAAACAAACAAAACATGACCAAACTAAATGAAATATGCAAAAACAAAACAAAACAAAAAACACAAACCAACAATAGCATTAAAAAAGTGTTGTGGTTTAACCCGGCTGGCAGCTAAACACCACACAGCCGTTCGCTCACCCTCCCCCCTCCCTCTCTGGGATGGGGGAGAGAAACGGGAAAGTGAAGCCTGTGGGTTGAGATAAAGACAGTTTATGAAGATAGAAGACAATAATAAATAATAATAATAATAATAATAATGTGTACAAACAAGCAATGCACAATGCAATTGCTCACGACCCGCTGACCGATGCCCAGCCCATCCCCGAGCAGCAGGCCTCCCCACCCCGGCTAGCCACCCCTATATATTGTTGAGCATGCCGTCAGATGGTATGGAATACCCCTTTGGCCAGTTGGGGTCAGCTGTCCTGGGTCTGTCCCCTCCCAGCTCCTGCTGCACCCCCAGCCTGCCCGCTGGCAGGACAGAGCGAGGAGCTGAAAAGTCCTTGGCTTGGTGTAAGCACTGCTCTGCAGCAATTAAAACATCAGCATGTTATCAGCACTCTTCTCATCCTAATCCAAAACATAGCACCCTACCAGCTACTAAGAGGAAAAATAACTCTGTCCTAATGGAAACCAGGACAAAAAGACAAAAAACAACATCAACAACAAAAAAGTAGGAAACCGTAATAAACATTCAGTATATTTTTTTTCTTAAGCCTGAAATGAAACATAAATGCTTTATTAAGGTTGGACTACATGAACTTAGAGGTCTTTTCCAACCTGAATGATTGCATGATTTTATGATAGTACAATTTAGTTAGTGGGGGGAAAAAGCTGGAGAAGACCAAAGTTATCACCTTGGCAGCCTGTCCTTCACTAATCACAGCATCATTACTCTAGTGCTTTCTCTAACCTTAAAAACTCCATTAATATCTGCTGGTACAGTGAAAACAAACAAACAAACAAAAAATAAATAAACCAAACCACACCAAAACCACCCCCCAAAATCCACAATTTTCTGCAATGCAAAACACACAACTTCTTTCTAAAAGAATAATAATCTTTGGTAGTATTACCAGCCTGCCCATTACTTAGTGTTGTTGTTTTAGCAGTTAAATGTATTATTGGAAAAAAATAAACATAGTCAATAAAAAGGCAGTTCTACTAACCTCGTCAAAAAGAGCTTATTAATGCTAGGAATTTGAGTCTTGTGATTCAGCAGTTTGAAAAGAAATTTCAGGTTAATGGCAATTCACTAATAGTAACCAGACTGCCGATGAAGAATAGTCATAGAATCACAGAATGATTTGGGTTGGAAAGGACCTTGAAGCCCGAAATTCCGACCCCCCTGCCATGAGCAGGGACACTTCCCACTAGACCAGGTTGATCAAAGCCCCATCCAGCCTGGCCTCAAACACTTCCAAAGATGGGGCATTCACAACTTCTCTGGGCAACCTGTTCCAGCCTCACTATCCTCAAAATAAGTAAATTCTTCCATGTATCTACTCTAAGTTTACCCTATTTTAGTTTAAAGGCATTCCCCTTTGTCATATCCCTACACTCCCTGACAGAGTCCCTCCCCAGCTGTCCTGTAGGCCCCCCTTAGGTATTGGAAGGTTGCTATAAGGTCTCTCCAGAGCCTTCTCTTCTCCAAACTGAACAACCCCAACTCCCTCAGCCTGTCTTCACAGGAAAGATACTCCAGCCCTCTGATCATCCTTATGGCCCTCCTTTGGACTTGCAATTTACAACACAGAATTGATATTCTCCTAAGTCTTATTGTATGATTATTGTAACACAGAGAGTCAGTTCCTCTCTTTTCTAACAGTATGGTCTCAAAATAACTAATACATTTCAAAAGAAGCATGAAAAAAAAATCATCTCTCTCTCCAAAAGTTAGCAGTCATGATTTTAAAAGAGCATCTGGGCTTATCAACATCACTGAAACAGAAATGCACATGGTCAGTCTTGATTTTTCTTTTTTTAAAGAAAATAAAAATCATATTCTCAGTTAAATGAGATGCAGCCAGCTATGAATAAAGGGTAAAAGGCTGCAAGATGTTTCCTGTATCATCACAGAAATTGTTTGTGAAATTGTAGTTTATATCTTGATGAAGATGGTAACCTTTAAAAAAAACGAACAAACAAACAAAACTTATTCCCCATGACCAGAAGAAATTCTGTACTCCCGAGACAAGGTGCACATTCTAATCTTTTCCCAGCTTCAACATGGATCAAGCCTGGGAAGGACAAATGACTGGTTTTCTCCTCTCTCGCACTGCTATGCCAGCTGAGTGGAAGTCCTAATGCTTTACTATAGATCCAGAGCTGGATTAGTGGGATACTGGCAACAAAACTCTTCCCCAGTTGGTAAATCTGAACATCATCTTTGTGCTTCAGATATTCATCTGTAAAACAGATTAATGAGATCTCCCTATCTTACAAAGACTGTGAAAATTCTTATTTGTGAATCTGTTATATGCTCTAGCGATGTGATGCCACAGAAAAGATGAGAGAAGTCAAAGAAATGTCTTCAAAACAGAACTTCAATACTGTGTTAAATAAAACATGAGAATTCATATTTAACAATGAGGAATACACCTCCTGTTGAATAGCTGCTCATTAAGAAGGTACACTGTGATGATGAAACAGGGTTCCAAAGGGAAAAGAAATGGCACGCAACCCAGATGTTAAAAACTGTATCATAAGACACAAGCATAGGAGGATTGATTTTTCCTATTTTGGAGTACTGGACATTATAGCCTTATTATATATATATACATATATATTTGTGCCTTTTCTGTATTTGTATGAATGTTTAATAGTTATTCCTGGACTCTATCAGTTATATTGAGGTACTGGGTAATCCATTAAAAAACTATCTGAAGGTACAAGGAATGGTTGTGGATGGGAAGGTTTAAATGCTCAGAGTAAAAATTCTTGCTTTTAGTTTCTCTGCTCCTTTATTTCACATTTAGGCCTCCTTCATTGAGATGTAAGTTATACCAGCAACAGCCTTCACCTACTAGCTCAATTGCATACTTTATGAAAACTGTGATTGCATGCTCTATAAATAACTAGACAGATAATGCTTTCTGTATCCAAGTATTGAAGAAAAGGATAGTAAAATCATGTTCATAAGTCATTGCTGAAGGTTTCAGGTTCACAAGAGGGACACATTCTCCAAAGCGGGCAAAGGGAGCTGTAAATTATGTCCATCTCTGCCATTCCGATCCTGTGCTCTGGATGACTGACTTGGTATATACTCCTGTGGTGTTTCTCTGGGACAGGGCAAATGTAATTCCTCTTAGCAGCTTCAAGTAGCGATGCTAAAAAGGTTGTTATGCAGAGTCAAATTATCAACAAAATCTTTACTATCTTCCATTAAACCGTGTTCCTAGTCTGTATTTTGGAGATCATCTACAATTTGGCTAAAGTTAGCCCCATGCAATTGCCTCATTTCTCACTTCTTTTCAGCACTGCCTTTTTATGTGCAACCTTCATTCAGATATAGATAGAAGTTGCTATATTCCTACAGGTTAGTTTTTGCTTAAACCTTAACTCTATTCTTAATTCTACTTATAATGACTTTCCCCACTCACCAAAAGCAAGGAGCAAAAAAGCCATACCATTTATATGTGCAATTAAACTTTGAGGTGAAAGCTTATACAAAAGTGTTTTATTACATTTTATTACAGAATTTCATATCCTCATAGTATGGGATTCTCTTATCCCTAGGTTACCTGAAATAAGCTTTGAGCTTTCTCTTACCAACAGAAATTTGCCTATCTCAAGAGCAATTATTTTTTTTCTTCTAATTAGAGTATTTTGATCATAATATGAAATGTCATTTCGCTCTTTTTGTATTAGGCCCAATTTTCAGAGGTTCAAAACTAACAGGAAAACTTTAAAATCTTGAAAACGATACAGTTACATTTTTGAAAAGTAATATAAGTTAAACAAATAATACATTAACACATTTTGTGCTCATAAATTAACTTGAGTGATATCAGATGCAAATGAAATCTGTTCAGCTGTTAGCAGCAAATTTTGAACAACATAGTACTACTACCAAAAGCTGCATTACACGCACTGAAGTTTTCCATCATGGGGTATGCATTACTAAGACATTATTTAAATTTGACTGATTAAAAATGCTATAGGAATGGCTACTTAAGATGTGCTTTGTAATCTTGTAAATAATGTTCCAAGGAGCTTTGCTGTGTACAAAGATGTAATATAGAAACAGGAAACTGTACTTACGGAGGATTAGATAGCTCAGGAAGCTGACCATAGGGGAAATGTGAGCCTTTCATCACTTACTCACCTCTTAAATACAGTCCTGTTCGGTAGTGACTAAACGTCATTACTGCTTAGTGACATATGAAATGAGTTTGGGTTTTAGCCCAGATCATAACTGGAAAGCATCCACATCATAAAAGGCAGAATTACAAATGTCTTTTAATCTGCACCCTTATTGACAATTTTCCCAGATCTGACCTAAAGACTGAATGTGCTTCAAGAACTTAACTACTATATTAGCTGAAAAAACAGTCTCTTAATGTTAGGGTAATAGCAGGATGGAAGAACAGGGTGGGAGAATGTTCTTCTACTTGTAAAGTACCTGAATTGGCTTCATACCTCATTCCTAAAGTTGCTGGCTGAACATCTTTCATGATAACCAAAACAGCTTAAAAATAAACCTTGTGACTTGTGGCATATACCAGTATCAATTCAGGAAAGCAAGTTCAAGGAACATGCCATCTGCACCAGGCATGACTCTCCAGATTTTTAACTTCCAGGCTCAGCTAAGATAATGTCATATTCATCATAGCTGGATAAAACAATCTGTGTGATTATCCACCATCTCTAATACTGTTTTATCATTCTGCATTGATTATATTTTAAATTGACTTTGCACTGTTATGAATTACTACAACAGGTGAAAAGCAATGAAAAATTAGGCTTATCTCTGCAACAACCTCTGGTACAAGGTATTTTTCTGGAAAAAAAAAAATATGGATAGTTCCTTCATTGTTTTTCCAATGCA
The DNA here is from genome assembly GCA_011074415.1 of Stictonetta naevosa. Classification (NCBI taxonomy): domain Eukaryota; kingdom Metazoa; phylum Chordata; class Aves; order Anseriformes; family Anatidae; genus Stictonetta; species Stictonetta naevosa. Next base: position 127,134,537 of record CM021697.1, read on the forward strand.
ATGGAAATTTATTTATTTTTTTATCCTTTCATTTTTGTTTACCTTTTTTTAGCTTAATTTAGATTTGTCAAATTTAGCATACGTTTCTGGATTGATACTAAGCGAGCAACAACACAACTTTTCTAAACAGGAGCTGAAAACACAAGCATTTTATAGCAAAATAAAGCTGTGTGAACTCACAGTAAGGGACATTACCAATTTTCCGTAAAAGAAGAAACATAGATTTCAGCTGAAGCTTGCCAATACTATGCCTATTTCCCAGGAGCATAAAAGTTACTGCTCAGTATAGGAAAGCACATTAAAAAATCATCTAGGAATAAAATTTCAGTGCAAAATAACTTGTAATAAATATTACAATTGATATTTTAATTACTTTGTAATTAAAAAAATAAGTCAAGTGTAAGAGCTGCTGGGTTGTAAGCCTAAAATAACTATTTTAAAATGAGAAGGAAAATGCTTTTACTAAGAAATTGAAGATATATGTTATTATGAAGGCATATAAAAACTAAGAAACTGTAACATGTTTCAGCATCTCAAGAATTCTTTGGCTGTAAAGTTTAGACCGTATGTATTGTTTTTGTGTGTGCTTTAGACAATTATGTCTTCACCAGAGCAATAATTTTACTAAATTTGTTGTGGGCATATTTCAGTTTTCTGTCTCCGAAATACTTAACGGTTTTCCAAAGCAGCTTTCAAATTGTTTCTGGAAATGCTCTTTCCATCTATTACTAAAACAATGGGGTTTGAGAAAACATAGGAGTCAATAAAAATTGCTTATACTAGATTGGAATGGTTTCCACTGAGACCCTTGATTCACTTCACTCCAGAGTTTAACAGAAATCAATAGCAGAGGCAATGATCAATCCACATAATTTTTGTATTAACTATTTAAACACAGACACATTAATCAGATAAAAGACATAAGCATTTAGTTTTAATCATATTGGTTTTTAGGCACTGCAGAAATTAAGAGCCACGGCCTAATCCTGCATACATGTATTGATATAATCTGTTTTGCAGCACTGTGAAATGTAATTACTAAAAAAGTAAATTAGATGTTTCTACAAAGATCTAGAGTTGACTTGTTTGGGCTTTTGCCCCTCCCTTTCTCTGAAAGTTCTGTGTGAAGATACACATTTATAACCAATTCTTATTATGATAACAGGTGAATCAAGGAAGAACAGTGTGAAAAGTGGTCTGACCTTCAGTTAGTCCTACCAGATTGTAATTTAGCTGGCCTTTTTCAATATAGTATACTTTACTTCTGTCTTGTAATTTATTATAGGCCACATATCACCCCACACAGTTCCGCTGCAGAGTATCGCAAATGCTTTGGCAAGTAATTCATGTTCCTCTGGTAAAAGTTATTCAGATATCCAACGTTTTAATGACATGAGTACTATTAATTTTAAAATTAGGCATAGTGCTCTCAGTGAAAGAACAATCAAAACAATCATCCGGCACAACGAGCCAGATGTTAGGGTTAAGACCTCCATACTGCTTATTCAGCCAAGAAAACAGGTTACTAAATTCCACAGAATTGCTTTTGCTTTCTGAGCGTTTTACCTTGGGTTATATCAATGACTGGTTTGAATGAAACTAAGTCAGTGGAGTTTTTCTGAGGATCAAGCTCAGGAATTTAAAAAGATGCTGAAAATGGTGAGTGCTTAGACTGGCTTGAACAACCCTCTGAAAAAAAAATGGCAAGAAGACTCCCAGACAACTAGAAGAAGAAACAAGAGTTTAAAATATTCATGGTCATCTCTGCTACCAAGTGACTCCCATGTGGCCCCTACATTTGCCATAACTATTTTCTAACTGTGATAAAAAGAAATCAGAAAGAAAGAAACAAATGAGCTATTGAGGGAAGCAATGGCACAGTATCCTTCCCTCTGTATGTGCAAATCAAGTATAGACATCTTTCTAGGTTATAAGTATCAATCAAAGAAATTTGGTGAGTCAGTGGAAAAGAAACTAGATGTATTACTGAAGCCTTATTTTTAAACAGGAAGTCAGATTATATACAACACTATAAAATCAGAGACAAAAGAGAAAAAAATAATGCAATATTATTTTACCAATTTCCACAAAAAGCAAAACATACTTTAAAGAAAAAGCACATCTCATGTAGATCATTGTTTCCTCATCTGCAGTTTGTTTTAAATATTATTTATTTTTGAAGTCCCTGCTTTGTATTTATCCACAAAGAGGGTTTGAATCAAAATATTTACTTTGTTCTGTTCAGCTCTAAAATGGACTGGCAATATAATCCAAATGTGAGATTACTCTTCAATCTCTATTTCTTTCACTAAGAAAGTGAAATCTCACTTTTTTTTTTTTTTTTTTTTTTTTTTCCCTAACAGTTTTTTGACATCTTTATTTAAACTTTTTCTATTGGGGATGATCAGCATGCTATGGTTCACCTTACATAAAGCCTACAGTAATGAAAGTTTCTGAAGACTGATGTTTCTATGAATTATACCAGCAGAAATTCAACTCTGAATAACTCTGGTTATTGCAATGTAGTGAGATTGTAAAATTTTCCTGATTTCATTTAAAAGAGCTAGGGGTTACAATTTCCATTCTAGATTTCACAGCTTATTTTTTTCCTTGTCCAACATTAGAGACAGCAAGAAAACACTGCTATTTAGGCAAGGAAAGTCTATTTAAGATATCATTAGCATCCTCAAAATCTGTCATCACTATAATAACATGCCATATCTTGCTTCTGTTGTATTCTTGCTTTATTTTTAGTGAAAAGTTCCTTGGTTCTTCTAGACTAACTTTCAAAAGTTATTTTTAATTCAGTTTCAAAATATGCATTGACTTTAAATGATATATTTTTTTCCTTCTCTTGAACACCTCACAGAATCACAGAACAGCTGAAGTTGGAAGGGATGTCTGAAGGTCATCTGATCTAACACCCCACTCAGACTGGGTCACCTAGAGCTAGTTGCCCAGGACCACATAAAGGTGGCTTCTGAATATCTCTGAGGATATTCAGAACTTCTCTCGGCAACCTGTTCCAGCTCCATCACCCACACAGTGAAACTGTTTTCTGATGTTCAGCGGGAACCTCCTGTATTAAAGTGCTCATTTACTCTTGTCCTGTCACTGGGCATCATGAAAAGAGTGGCTCCATCTACCTTGCACTCTGTCTTCAGGTATTTAAAGACATGATGAGATCCCCCCTGAGCCTCCTCTTCTACAAGCTGAACAGTCCCAGTTGCTCCACTCCTGTAATCATCATTGTGGCCCTTTGCTGGACTTTCTCCAGTAGCTCTCTCTCTCTTGTACTGGGGAGCTATGGAACTACTCTATTGATAAAGAATTCTACCAAACCTTTTAAGATATCTCAAAGACAAGTTTGAAATAAGAGTAAGATACATTGGGATTTATTCCTACTCTTTTTCCTCAAATTAACTGACATTAGATGGTAACATTTTCTTGACATAACTTGATCCTAATACACAACAAAAGACCATGGCAGAGAGGCAGTTAAGTTTTTTCAGCTTTCAGGGCATTCTCATAATAAAGATACCCAGTGTTAGCCAGACTACAACTTCTGCGATGTTTTTACACTTGAACCATTCAGCTGTGATTGTTCCAAAGAGGGTTAAGAACTGGTTAGTAGTCTTACTACGGTTAACAAAATAATAAACAACCTTTTCCAAAAATGGTGTTGAATTAGTGTGTCTTCACACAGGTTGCATGCAAGTCTACAGGGGGCTCCAAAACTCTTTGCAGTGATCTGTTTTGGATTAAATTAGTGTAAAGCCATTTACAGCAAAAAAAAATTCTGAAAATATCCATTGCTCTTCCTATACTTAATCAGGAATGAAGGAATGAAGGAAGGGAGGAAGGAAGAAAAGGATAATATTCAATTCATTCATTCATCATTTCTTTTTCCATTTTAGACTGCAAGATTATTTCATCTGCTCTCATATGAATTATAATTAATAGCATTAATAAGGTGCTTAGCCTACACTGAAACAAAATTAATGTTATTAGCCAGAAAATAACTCTCTAGGCATGTCACATGCAGTGACATTATAACTGTGAATGCTTTAAACATTTCATTCTGTTAAACACATATCAGTATGCAAAAGCAGTAGAAATATGTGGTCTCAAAGCTTATTCAGATACTTTTGTATTTAGTATTTTTGACGTGGACTGTAATTATGCCCTTCGATACTGGTTTAACTAGTCAAAAACATGAAACATTCAATGGAGTATTTTATTCATTTTTTATTTTTTATTTTTTCTTCTAGCATGGAGATTAATTGAATTAGTGTCCAATTAGATAATTTATTTAAAATAAATAAACAAATAAAAAGGGAGTATTGTCTTTTATTTAGGATTCTCAGTCCAAGGGGACTACTCTGTCTTACTTTTAGAAAAGATGTTGATTTTCCTCTTCTAAATGGCAGCTAAAGCCTTCTTTTGGATACTAGTTGATCTCTCAAATCAGGGACACTATTTAATGGTGTCTATTTAATATCATGGTCCAATTTGATCTAACTTCTTCCTCATTGGTATCTGACAATCATAACTTTTGTTCTGTTGTTCTCTCTCTTTTTTTTTTTTCTCTCTTTTTTTTTTTTTATTTTAGTCATCCTCACAGGATTTATATTTGCCACTCAACAGATCATACATTGGAAGTTTTTTTTAGAATTGAATTTTTTTTTATATATATATATATTTTTCCTGGGAAGTGTAAATATTTTTGACGTTATACTATAGTGCAGTTTTCCATACATTCATTTTCTTATTATGATTGTGTTGTCTTTAATGCAAGGATTTTGTAACATATTGTTATATCTGGGATATTTTTTTTCCCGTTCCTTTTGCAAATGACATTTCTCTATACATAAATACTCATTTCTGTTCAACAAATGATAAAATCTTCCTTTGTAGAAAGCTTATAGTTTTCACTTCAGCTTTTCCAGGCAATTTTGTTTGACTTTCCTAGTAACATCTTAAGAGGCCCTCCAAGAAAACACTGGTTACTGGCATCAGTAGTACAGTGAATAAATCTACTTTGTCTGACATAGTTGATTCATTAAGACCGGAATTTTTAGTGGAGGTTAATGGAAATAAGTGCTCCCTTCAAATGAAAAAAAAAAAAAAAAAGGCTATATTATTCCTTCAGTCTGCTTTGGAAATGTCAGACATAACTGTCTTGCATCATTTTAATAATGGAGGAGAAAGCAACAGAGGAACTAAACACATTTTCTCCCTCCTGGAGCCAATATGCAATCTGCCAACAGAGGAGTCTTACAAGACATAAGCCACACCAAGTAGTGAGACCCTCAGCTGAGACAAAATTTGATATTTGTACACTAGTTTATGACAGCTGAGGATGTGTTTCCTGATTAAACTAGATCTGCTGGCCCTGATGCTCCTGTAATGTATTATAAAGGGCAACACATAAAGAAACTCATGTTTCTCCTCTAATGAGCATGTTCAAAATTCTTACGCTATTACTACTAGATTTTTATCTCTGATTTATCCCAAGGTTTTTTAATATGTTGGTGTCCTGCTGTTTGACAGTTTGTCTGACACATCTCCTAAAAGCCCGTGGTCATTCTGGAACAGAGAAGTGACTTGCAATCTGTTACTACCTCTGCATCATTAGATAGTCTCAAAGAGCAGCATGGCGGCTGCCTTGGTTTCCAAATTGTTTAAACACCAGAGCTACTGTCCTGAAGGAGGCAGCAAAACCCAATGACAGCAGTAAACAATCAATTAAGCTGGAACAATCTTACTACCTTGGAAAAGAAAAAGAAATAGAAAAATCAAACCTAGACAGTGAAAACAGCTAATGCTCGGTAGTTTACCACAGTGCAAGTGCAAACAGAAATGTCAAGACATATGCATACATTTATCCAGAGCAAGACTTACTACTAAATGCTGGTGGCCACTGACAGAAGTGATAAAGATTTAGTGTGTAATACAACTTGAATTAAATCTACTTTCTCTCTATAAAATCAGACATACAAAAGATTTTTTTTCTACTGAGTCCCCCACACTGAAAGCCCTTCCTTTTATGTGTGTCACAGTTTTTCACAAGGCTTTTCCACATTTATTCATTTTTCCAAACACTGCACTAAATACATTACAAATCATTAAATGTATTGTGCTGTCTTTTGTCCCCTGTAAACGAGAACTCTTGTTCTGCAGCTGGAACTCTTCATGCAAAGATATATACCCAAGGTTTTACCATACATGCTTGCATAGTTTAAAATATGTATGTGTCAATGCTGGATTTCTGAAGATAGCCACTTTGCACTGGGTTGTACTAAGAACAGAATGAACTTGGGCTATGTGGGAAGGGGGATTGTAAGCTGCTCTTTGGCTCCTAGTACCGCTCTTTTCCAGAACAATTATTTTCAAATATGAAGTGTTAGTTGTTTTCACAACTGGAATCAGAGTCATTTTGATATATCTAAAGATAAGGGACACCTGCTGAAAGATGTAACGATTGACTGCTCTCAAGCCTTAGAGAGAACATTATTTTTACTGTTCTCCATGAAGATAAGTGAACCTCACCTGAGTGATTTCACAGACTGAGAGAACTTGCCAAAAATAATGAGCTTTATTAATAGTTAAATATAGAAGTTAAATAGTCAAACAATTCTTAATAGTGAATATTGCAGTCATTTAATTTGAGAATATTTAAGTATTAGTGTCATACCTGCAGAGGCCAGCAGGCCTCCATAAGCTCATGGGTTGGACTCAATTCACTCTACTTTAAATGTCCACAGTTAAAGTGTATATATATATATATATATATATATATTTATCTCCTAAGTCCATATGGGCTACCTTTATAGTCAAAGAAAAGAGTAGGCATTTTTAGGACCATTTTGATCACATAGTAGATACCACAAGTGGTCAGATTATTGTGCTTCTTAAATGACTGTTTCTTTCCCCCAAGTATAAGGCGCAAGTATGTCACATATATTACAGACATCCAAATTGCAAAAGTCTTTGTTTGGTGGACAGGAATGAATTATCTTCATTAATGTTAGAAGCACATGAACATACCTACACTCCAGTCCATTTCCTCCACTGCATCTCCATATAAACCATGCTTGCTTTTTCCTCTAAACATGTTTGAAGCATATAGAGCTGTATGGACATGAAGATAAGACAGGACAAGAAGAAATGGCGCATCAGTGTTCCTGGAGAAAAACAAAACAACGACAAAAGCAAGTAACAAAAATATTTTTAGTGTATTTTATAATAAAAAGTTCTAAGCAGAAACTTTTCAGCCCTAGAGCTCAGAAAGAGGAAAAGGAATACAACATAGGATAAAGTAACTGATCACAGGGTAATCTTGATCACACACATACACACACATACAGGCACACACACAGTGTGTGTGCACATTCTCAAGTGCACACTGAATTGAAAGCAAAAATAAACAATAAAATTTAATCAATTAGTTTGCTATATATGTTGGACTTATTTAAAAACCAGGAACCTAGCAGGTTCTGGCTACAAGCATCTCTATTAATTTTACAAGTACATATTTAAAAGCCCTAATAAAATTGCTATTCAAAAACATATACCTATAGGTATATGCGTGAAATATAATTACTTTCCTCACAAGGTCATAAGGAAGGTGATCAACTAATTAGACTATGATGAGGACCAGGGCTAAGCACACCACAGTATTGCTGACTGTGCCAAGCCAAGTATACTAGCACTTTTTCTCATTTTCTCTCTTAGTCCTCTCACTAAGATTTGTGACAAAATCTTCTTCTGTCATTTACTGTGGTGTTTGCATGCATACAATCGGCACATAACACTACAAGTATGTCACATTTGTGTATGCTTTATCAAGGTATAAATAGTCTTAAAATGCACACTAATATAAAGAAGTATTTTCCTCTCACAGTAATGAACAGTCTCCATTGTTTTCAGCCTACTTCTTGAACTGAGACCAAAAAAAAGTGCAATAAATAGACTCTCTGTAAATTTTGCTGTTCATGTGATCTGTCAACATGATATTTATGATCAGTTCTAGCAGGCTGTGAAAGCAAAGCTCAAATAGGAACATTTCCTTATGCATTATTTATAGAACTTTACTTAAAAGTGTGCAGTACTAGCTGAATTTACTGCTATATGCTCTAACGGCATTTGTAGTACATTACACATACTGTAAATTTCAGTTGAATGACAAGAGCACTACCCAGAAAACTTGTCTGGATCTCAACTTAAGGCACACAGCTAATTACAGAATATTTTTGGTTTTATTGACCATATTTTCCCTTGCCACCTTTGTGGTGGATAATACATGTTATTCATGTCAACATCAAAGAGATACTATATATTTCCTCATGCAGTTGATTCATACGTCTTTTAAAGGGATGAAAGAACAATACAGATATGCATGAGCAAACTGTTTCTTTAAAGTGAAAAAAAAAAAAAATCAAACCTAGCCATCAAGAACCTGAAAACAGTGTCTTTTAATAAAAGAGATTGACATGACATCAATACTTGACACTCAAGAAAAATTAAGTAGGATTAATATAGTACATTTATGATCCATTTTTCCTCTCATTGGTTGGATCTATTTTTGTGCAAGTTGCATGGTTAAAACTTTCTTTTCTTTACTGGCACAGGCAGCAGTGAATAAACACAAAACAGGAAAATTTTATCCCGATTACTCACTTGATAGCTATATTTCGGACTTTTTTCCACAAAAAGTTTCTACTTTTCAAAAAGAAAAAAAGACCAAGCAATCACAGAATAAATAGAATATTTTTTATGTGAAAAATGGGGAAGAAAAAAGAATATTTCAATTCCCTTCATATACTTGTCCATATATCCTATATTATCTTAATATTGGTAAACACGAACAATTATAAAGCACAGATTCATAAAAGTAAAGAAAAGAAAATATTTTTAATAAAAGATAACATTTGACATGAGACTGTATTTGTTGCTACTTGATATATGTGGAAACCTTTCACCACTGTAGCAACAAATAATACAGGAGACTTCTGGGTCAATTAAAAAGACCAAAAATGTCAGCATTTCAAATCAAAAAGATGTATACTTATAAATTTAATATTTAATGTATATATAAATATAACACTGACCTTTTATCAAAGAACATTTCTGCAAGGCAGGTGATCTATTTTTTTTACAACCATGCATTTGTTACTGCATGAAATTATCTTCAGCTTTTTCCTTAAACACAGTTCACTGAATTGAGAGTAATGCATAATCCTAGGGTAAAATACCATGAAAATATACTATGTACTCATAATAGTACATGCGCAATTCACTTTTCATGAAAACTGTCTTGTTCTAATGTCACAGAGATAATGCATACTTCATATCTGTATTGCTATATACAATAGTATCAAATGCTATTTTCAAGAGATAATAATTCTATTATTATTATTATTATTATTATGGAACTCATACAAAGATCAAACTTTCATGAAGAGGCATCTAATCAACGATTGATATAGAAAGGCACTAAATCATTCTCTTCTTTGCAACTCAAATTGACAGGTTTTGATTGACAGCTTGCTGTCAGGTGGAGAAGTCTCACCTATTAATATCCTATAAAAGATCACAGGCAGCTATTTATCTCCTGCCAAAACCGCTTGAGGAGAATTATAACAGACTACTTTTACTGTGACCTTGAAAACAGAATGACAATATCAGCTAGCAGGTAGGAGAGAAATTTGACATTAACAGCTTCTCTCTCCCGAACCACTTCAGTAAACAGCTCTTTCAGAAATGTATTGCCACTATCTTTTACAAACTTCAAACACGGGAAACTTCAGTTTCAAAAGATCTCAGGCTCACTTACCCAAACCTATCAAGCAATTTTTATCCTAACACAAATCACACAGTCTTTTCAATTTACTGAGTAGCCAGAAAGATTACATGCATCTGATATATGACATTCTTTAATATATACTTAACTGATCTTGACTCCTCTGCATTCTATAGTACTAGATTCTTCTTATTTAGGGTGAGGAGATTTTATATGACTCAAAGATTTAGTTCAGGCTTGAGCTGTAAAAAAACAGCTTTAAAGTGGATGAAAGAACAAATTGCATCTCATCAGAAGGCGCCCTTTACATACAAGTCCTTAACTTTTTCCTGCTATTTTGCTCTAAGTATTTGCTCCACTGAAAATGTCTTGGGTAAAGGAAAAACTCCTTTGAAAATTCCTTCTGTTTGATTTCCTGAGTGCTGATATCCATCCAAGACCACTACAGCAGAGCAGCAGGAGAAGGTCAGGATTGCTGGCCTGTGGTTGTCAAATCCAAGGGATATTTCCAGTATGACTCAGTACTGGAAACTAGGTGGGAACATGGCATGACAGTGCTCCATTCTAATTGCTCACAGTAAATTCTACATTAACTTTTAATATGATGGACAAGTACAATCTGAACATTTTTTGCTAGATGTGAAATCATCCTCAAATTTCATCACAAAGTATACACATTTTTAACCCATTAGACTACTACAGACCTTATACCAGTGTACCAGTGAAGGTACTACGATTCACAGAAGGTGACTGTGAAAGCAGACTGGTTGGCTTTTCCCGAACAAGGCAAACACTGTACTTGGTAAAAATTTGGTTGATTTCAGAACTGTAACTTCAGTACAACCTGCCAACTGCCTAATCTTAACACCTAGTGATGCATAGAAAAACTCTAAGAGACAGTCTGCTAGAGTAGATGAAAATAAATCTACATACGTTTTGTAACAGTGTTTCAAGCACTGAAATAGAATAGCTAAAAAGTAAATAAATTATTAACTGGCATTACAAACTTTTGAATATTATGGCTATGATAGCCATATGATAGGAAAAAAGTAAATCTGCATGAAAATTACTCAATAACATCTTCACCACAGTTTTCAATTATAAACTTATAATGTAAATGTTTTTTCCAGAACTTATTCTTCATTAGGATTTTAAAAAACAAAATATTAATTGTGATCAGCTATCTGAATTTGCTAGAGAGAGATTCGGTAACATAATGTGGTATTTTTGTCTTGCTAGTATCTAAGATGTTAAAAACAGGTCTCTGGCATTTTCTGATTTGGATTGTTGGTGCAACCGGTCATCTATTAAAGGACATGTTGAAGAGACATGAGTGACAACCACATCAAACTTAAAATTAAATAATTAGCATCCATATGACTTTCAGATATACTGCAATGTCTAGAGAGTATTCAGATAGGTTTAAAATATATACACACACTTGCTCATGGGAAAAAGTAGAGTTAACATACAGTGAGCTGACCTGCCCATTTACAATTAGGGTGAGCAACTAAAGTTGTATTTGTTTTCTCTAGATCCAGCACATGTAATTGCATATGTTCTTCTGCATTATCATTTTTGAGCATTAAATATTGCATTTGCTATCTTTCAGTCTACCTAGGAGCAAAAGAAAATAGTAATACACATATACTAGACTAAGGAAGAGCAAATACAATTATCAGCTTTCCAAAAAAACAGAACAAAGAAAAGTGTATAACAGTGCATATGCTGTAAAGAAATTCTAAGAAGGATTGAAAAATATCAAAAGTAATGATTATATGTATGTTAAGAAGTCATATAGCCAGCAGTATGACAGAAATAACTAGCAAGGAAAACAATGTCAGGAAATCTATTGCCTGAGCTCTGAAGAACTTGCAAAGGTTAATTAGGTAATAGCTATAATAAACTTACATGGCTAAAACACATGTGTTATGCTGTATGCTGTATTTGTTATATACATAACTACATATATGTATAAATTACAGAAAGGCTACAGAGGAACTGCAAGTGCTGCTGACGATGGGAACTTCATCACATAGTCATTATAAATATAATTAACCAATTAAAACATGCATAATTTAGTTGGATGATAGAATGTATTAAGAACCAGAAAAAGTGGATGACTCAATTCTTCAAATTCACGATTCTTTAAACTATAGTATACTTGTGCAAATAGGTTACTGCTGCACAGGACTGAAATTGCTACTTATATTACTGAAATAAAAGAAGCCTGTACGAAAATCAAGTGCTGAGCTGAATGAGTGGCTAAGAGGTTTGCTCACAGAAAGAAGTAGAACTGCAAGAATACTGTGGAGCAACCACAGCTTCCAAAAACATGGTGGTCCTTTGCTTTTCCGTCTGTCTGCTGTCTGTCTGCTGTTACAACCTGGTTGCTTCTTGATTGCCATTCCCATACAAACAGCCAAAGTCAGAAGATTAGTCACAAAAGCAATGGTCTGCTGGTGCACTAGAGTTGACAGGTATAAACTGTCAGAACCAGCGTGTCAAAGCAAATATTGATTTTGTTGGTCACACTATTACTTGGGGCAGATCAGTTCACTGTATATTAATCTAATTACACTTTTCCCCAGGAGCAAGTTTTATGGCCATATACTTTGCATGTGAAGTCACTACAGGGCACAGTTAAGATTGCTTGGATGCCCAAATTGCTTCTCAATACCTTAATATGTTTGGATATTTTTTAATTTAACATGGACTCTAAATTGTCTGGGTTATAATTCTCAATATAATTGCAACTTTCCTGTAATGAAGTTTATTGTAAATTACCAATATATGCTATTAACCTTCACTTCAATTTTACGTAACTGTTGTCTGGAAAGTACTCTGAGATCTGGGGCCAAGTGCCCAGATAATGTAAAACCTCAACCTCCAGCTGAGTCAACAGAGCTATGCTGACTCAGATCATATGTTGTTTTGCCAGCTCTAAACACTAAGTTACACAATAACACTGTATGCATTATGAAAATTATTAAAATAATAGAGTTACTTTTTTTAGAGTTATTACCAGTGTAATAGTATTCTAGTATTCATTCCCAATTTTGAACTCGCTTGTTTTGGGGCTATCATTTTATTGACATTACACTGAAATCATTGAACAATTCAGAGATGCCCAAAGCATTATGAATCACTATAGAAACATTATACACTTATAAACAAAGGGAGAATTTGCCAACATATAGTTAATGTGCTCAAAAGACATTTTAAATCATCAAATGCTTGGTCACTAAGCAAATAACAAATCTCTCAAAAATTTCCAAAAGGGTGTGTGCATGTGCTTGTGTGCTTTTGTAGTGAACAAAGTATTTAACTGTTAAGTTAGTTAGAATGTAGATGTGAAGGTATTTTTATCACCATTGACAAGAGGAAACAATGATGCTTTAGTTTAGTTATACTCATGATAATATTAATTGTTGGGAAGACTTACTTAAAGAAATGTGATTTTAAAAACATTCTATCTTGGTATCATGAGTAGAGATGGCTAAATCAAATATCTATAATGAGAGAAATGAAAGAAAAATTGCAGTAAGAGATCAAGATTTCAGATAAGCATTTTTTCTTGCTAACAGTCTTGATGACTACTGCATGCAGTCATTAAATCTAGAAAAAATAGCCCCTGATTAATTGGTATAAATTTTAATTCAGCAATAATACCATGTGAATGTATTCACAGTTACTACTAGGTATGTAGTTTTCATCATTTAATGCATGCACTAAATCAAGGATGAAGAGCAGTTTCTCATTCCAGAAAACTCATAAATTACAACCCTGCATTGCGCTTTCATATAATAAAGTCACACTGCAAAATACTTTTCATATTCTTGTTTAGATAAAATTCCAAAGAATTAACCCCCTAAAAATGTTTAAAATTTAATAGGTTTTTATTTTTTTTTTTTCTGAAATGCATAAACATTAATAGTTTTTAATTTTTATAGAGAAAATAATGACATACCTTACAATAAAACTACAGAGATGGAGACAAAGCAGGAAGTGATGTTCTTACCCCATGCATATATACTATCCGTTGGGAAACAGTCCCTATCACTAAAAAAGATTAACTGCAGTCATCGTTTAAAGAAAAAAAGTGATACTATATCATGGCATATTCCTCTTGCCCACTAGTTCACATATTCTATTTTGTAGGAAGTGCTGTCACTGTGAAATGCCAGCATTAACTCATAACACAGTTAGAAACCTACCTTCCTATAAACTGTACAGCTTCTGTTGTCAATCTCTGAGTGAGATTCTCATAGGATAATGGCTGCTGGATAATCTGATGGTCCCTCATTAAGAAGCAGTTCAGGTGTCGAAAATGGTAAAAGAAGAAAATCAAAATCACAAGTGAAATAGCTGTTATTAACAGGCAGTAGCCCAGTGCTTGGAAAGGTACTTTGAGGAGGCCAACATAATGCACTACTGCCAAAGAGACCAGGGTGACTCCAAGGATTTGGACTGGGATGATAAGGTATTTCTGAACCCCTTTTAAAAATACGCTGCCTTGGCCAGGTTTGCAGTCTCTAAGATTGGTCACGGTGAGCCCATAAAAGTAATCAAATCCATGACTGAGGGGGTGGTGACAGAAGTCATTACTGCTTTCACAGTTCATCCCAAGATGCCATTTTCCTATAAAGAGAGGAGGACAGGGAGCATTTCTGTAGTTAAATCATCAAACTTACAATGTGCGCTACTCCAAATATGAAACTGTCACTATCTGACTGATACCCTCACCTCCCCAGCCCCAGCATTTATTGTGTGGATCCCTATTTTCTATATAACCTTTCTTAATACCTTCATCAAAGACTTTGTTTCATGTCTGCTCTTTTTAGTTAGAAATAGTTTGGCAGAGCTCCTGATGGAGACCATTAAATTCTGAGTGGGCTAGCAGGTCACTGAAGAGCAACAGAGCTCTAACACAGCTTTGAAAATGAACCCTTTGTGCATGTGTAGTCAAGTAGTCATAAGAAAATAGTGTTTTGTAGTGGCTGCTGTTTTCTGAGGAAGAGCCAGTGTGGAGCTATGAAATATCTTTTCTGAAATTTATCTGGCAAGTCATTCACTTAAAAAAAAAAAAAAAAGAACGTAACAAGAAATAAAACAAGAATAATGAAATTACAAAGACATTTACTATTTAAATGATTGCAAAGTCTCTGAAATTGCATTCTCCCTCACCATATATATATATATATACGCACACTTTCATATATGAAAAAGATGGTAATGAGTAAATTGCCAGCAAATACTGCCTCTCACAGCAGTTTGTCTCACTAGGAAATTATTTTAATTCTGCAATAATGCTGGACACTGACACAAGGAAATAGTGAGTTTGATTTTCATTATAGTGGCATAATCTGTGTTCATACTGATTAAAATAAGTATTTAGATAATTCATTCTGTGACTCAAGTACAACCCCTTACCATATGCTTATGCATTGATTAGCACAATGGACCTAATGGTTTGGTAGCTGTTATTTAAATTCGAACGCAAAACAGAGAAAAATTCAAATTCAGTTATGATTCTAACTATGGTTATAGCAATGCTCTTTGGTATCAGCAACAAAACGTGTTGAATATTTGACAAAACTTTCAGTGTCACCTTCGATAAAATAGGTAATTTATATTGCTGGGCCAAATTTTATCTATTCTTTCTAATTTAAATAACTAAATATGTGCAGTCAGGGTATGTGATATTGCAAAAACTAAAAACCCAACCCCAGTAAGCCCTCAACCCTACTTCTAGATACGCTTGGTAGAAAATATGTGAAAGAAATAAAGCACATACAGAAATCTCCCCTTTCCCTAACCATACCAGCAAAAGCTCTTATGCATTTATAAGAAAAAAGTTTTGATGCAGGCAGTTCTGGGCATCTCCTGGGCCTAAAGAGCGGCACTTCTACCTTTGACAGTGACAAATGAAGGGTCAGCAGTATCAAAGAGGGTGAAGATGAGGGTTAGTTCTGATTTTTTGAATCAGTATACAGCACGTGGGCTCAATATCATTATTTCTCTTTCACAAATGGCAAAACTAAGGGATGACATGGGAATGACATTTGCCAAAGTTCAGTCATCATCAGAAATTTACCTAACAGTCTTTATGAAATAATTGTAAAGCCAGATATCTAGCAAGTTCAGCATCAAACTATTCTCACAAGGTTGGATGAATGAAATAAATATAGTGTCTTGCAACCATGAATGTACAGAAAGTCTTAAAGATTTTAATTTTTAATTTCCTGCCTTTATTTGTCAAATTCAAAGCACCTGTAAGTAGGGAAAAAAAAATAAGGAGATAGAAACCTAAACAAATAAAATACATTTTCAAGGTCATTTATTATGATACAAGTAATCTTGTTTAAACTGGAGCTCGATAAAATTAGACATTGCAAACCAGGACAGAAGAATCTTGCAACAACACATTAAGGATGCGGGACAATAAAGGACCTATTTTTACCAAAAGGTTTTTAGCAAGCACAACAAATTCTTCAATAACAAGATGAACTTATGCTTCAGAAAATATTTGCTCAGAAGCAACTTACGATAAACAAAGGAGAGAGCAGGCTAACTGGGCCTGGAATGGAAGCACATGTCCAAATTATATTACCAATTGTGACTGAAGGACACAATTGCCATTTTTAAAAGGCTGATGAGGTAGAGTGTTTTGATAGGTCCCACGCTACTCTGAAAAAGCAAGTGATGATTGGGTCCACAATAAATTTATTTTGCTTCTTTGACTTCATTTTTCTTCATCTTTGCCATCCTTGTTACAATGCTCTCACATCTCTCCTAAAGTCAAGCTGCATAGTTCGGATGTTTTAGACAAGCATTAGACAAATTTCAACATATTCTACCAAGCTTCTGAGAGAAATTTATGCTGCTAATTGCACATTATGAGTACCTTACTTGTTTGAGACTTATGCTTTTTTCACTCACCTTTTGTCACTATTAACATATCTGCAGAGCACAGGTAATGCAATGAAAGACAAACAGACGAGAAGGAAGTCCTTTTCAGCTAAGAAACCTCATCTGGAACTCAGTTATTCAGAATCCAGAATGCTGGGCAGGCTGCAATAATCCATGTTTTTCCTCTACTTTTCCCTCAGACAGTTGAAAAGAGCAGTCTGAAGATTGAGTTGTATATGCTGATAATCTTTCTTTTTGTACAATTTTGTGCTCTTCAGATAAATGATAAGATACAAGATGCAGACCAAGATGCAAACAAAAATATTTTATGTGCTCAAATAAATGTATTTAAATTAAATACATAGCAGTTATGATAATATAAAGTATGCATGTAAACATTATTATTTTAAGATTTTAAGCTGTTCTGTTAAAAACAAAACAGCTCCATTAATTCTACTGAATAGATTCAGACAGTCTTGTATTTCTCACTACTGTGAGAGCGTGTCCAAATATTACAACATCTCATTCTGGAGGAAAGGTACAAAACCCCATTTATCAATTAGTGTTTTAACTTCGAAGATAAACTATATAGGTGGATTTAAAATTTATTTGGATGCTAGAAAACACATTGAATAACAATTGTAATTATGTATAGCTGTAGATAAAACAATATCAATGTATTTATAGCATTACTTTCAGTGCAATTTCTGGATTATAAGTAGCTTTTTCCCACAAAATGTAATAATTTCTTGTTACTATCCAGGATCCTTAACTGGTGAGATAGCAGAAATTCAACGTATCTGCACTTTCTGAGAAAACTTGGTTTTGTTGCAGATCTTCTGAATTTGTCTGCTCCTGCCAGATCTATTGGATGTCACCTTCTGTGTGTCACAGGGGAAAAGCAATGAGGTAAAAAAAGCGTATACATAAAATAGATTTATAGCTAAAATATATTAAGTGATGTATCAAGCAAGAGGAAACATATTCAGAGAAGGGAAAAAAATTAAAAATAGAACTGAAAATGCCTTTAGAGAGGGAAAAAAAAAAATCCTTAGAGAGTAAAGAGGAGAGAAACTTGGTGAAAAAAAAAAAAAAAAAAAAAAAGAAGGGATGGCACAGGTCTGAGGAATAGAAAGGCTTCAAATTATCCTTATGCCAATCCATCACTAGAGCAGGATTTGACAATTAATTGTTTGGGAACTGCTGAGTTAGACTGAACAAAGACTCCCTGACCTAGAATAAAACGATGTGATAAGAATGCCAGCAGAGACAGAAAATGGGCTGGTTGGGAATCAGAGTCTGCCTATCTAGTCTTCAACTCTACATATCTTTTCTTTTTGTCATTTACATATGCTTATCCTTAATTTTAATACTCTTCTTGATTTTTTGGAAGTGTTCATTATACTCTAAGGGTATGGTAATATTACATCTGATGGTTTCATAGCTATCATTCAGGCCACTTGGAAGAACTGTTCGTTAAACATCATGGAGATAACTTCTGGAGGTCTAAGTGGCAAGCTGTCATATTGCAGTGACAGTAGTTAAAAAAAGAACATTAACTAGGTCAGCACCCCCAAATGAGTTGCATTACAGTGCTTGTTACAACTGTAAAAATGTTTTTTTTTTTTTTCAGTCTTCTTTAATTGAATATGGATCAATAGGAGATAACTCCATCATGAACAAGACAAAATATGTATTTTTTTTTCTACTATGGTTCAAATATACATACACTAATCATATTTCTGTTGAGATATTCTGTTTTCTGTTTTGAATCTGTCATGACGTGAAGGTATTTTATACCTTCTAAGACTAGGGTATAGCTAAGTAGGATCTTTTAGATCCTACTTAAAAATATCAATATTATGTAGATAATTCAATGTTGATGTTCAGAAGTCCTTCAGTCACAATTGGTAATATAATTTGAACATGTGCTTCCATTCCAGGCCCAGTTAGCCTGCTCTCTCCTTTGTTTATCGTAAGTTGCTTCTGAACATCAACATTGAATTATCTACATAATATTGATATTTTTAAAATACTGGCATGAATGGCTAGCCTTGCTAAACAGTCAGATTTTTAAACAAAAATTACCCCCCAAATTACAAGCTTTTGATGCTTTCAAAAATAACACTGGGTGCATTCATGTTCTATATCAATGTAGTAACATTCCTGCATGATGTTCTCTAACCAACTATTTCCTGGCAATTCCAGTAAAGATATGATCATTATGTAATATTAACTGTATTTCACAAAAATCTGCTTAAATGTAAGCAATGTGGAATAAGTCAGGGGCAAAATTAGCAAAAAAATACAAGAAAAATGATTAGAGTTTTGAATATACATGGCAATGTGCTCAATTTTGTGTTAGAAATGTAAACTTATTATGCTGCGGAGAAAAAAAAATAATGCAGACCTTTAATAGTCTATATGGAAAAATAATGTTCTTTTGATTCAAATGAATGAAAAAAATGCTGTGTAGTTATGCAATCTTACCTATTAGAGCTGTTGCATAACCTCTTTGCTTCAGGAGTTTTGAAAATGTTATTTCTTCAGAAGGAAGTCCCCCAGAAGAAGCAGAAAATAAGAAGACACCAACTCGTGAGAAGGCAGCCATTCCTAAATATAATGAAAATGAAGGAGACTTAGATGATAGAGTGAAACAGTTTTCATTCATTCTTTCTGCATGCACATTTTTGCTTTAAGTGGTATCACTTAAATGACATATTACTAGCAGTCATTGTGAAATGCAAGTGGGAGATACTATCATCCATTTAGTGAGTAAAGTCTTTCCTGTGTTTTCACCAGAAATTGAGAAGTGAGAAAAAGAAAATACTCTGGGTCTAACTGTGGGGGCAGCCATCACATAAAGAGCTGCAAGCCTTTCTGTAGGTATTCTAAAGCATAAAATAACTGGAAAAAGTTGAGCTAGCGTAACTTATTTTTCTTGTACACAGGAAAGGATTGGAGCTGAGGACTAGGCGAGAGTACTCCCAGATTTTACTCCTAAAACTCCCACTTTCCTCATATGTGTTTTTCTACGTGATCTTAAGTTTATTTGAGAGAAGTCAGTTAAAGGAGGACAGTTTTACAGCTAGGCACACAAATATCATGAGGTCAGAAAAGAGGAAGTGAGTCTGACTCTGCACTCAGCTAGGACACTCAGCTTTGATGGGAAAGGACCGGTGCTTCATGAACCAGTGCATGAACACACATGATTAGTTAATACAGTCCTGAGTGTGTTAAAGCAGCATCAGGCATCAGCTAGTACAACATCTAAATAAAGCACAGTAATTTCTATACACTGTGAGTCTGAGAAACACAAACCTGAGCTTATAGGCTATTCTCAGGATGAGGAACTTGAGAGCTCAGGTTCATGAAAATTAGATCACTAGGATTCCAGATGAGAGTTGGCTCAGAGTACAGACAGACAGAACACAAGGTATCTATGCAAATCTGTGCAGATGTATCTTCAGGAAGTCTGAATTATGCAACTTGGATGATTACAGTGCCAAAGTTACATGATTGATGTAGACAACCAGAATCTTCCCTCAGGTATCCATTGTGGTTAGAAGAA
This sequence comes from Stictonetta naevosa, assembly GCA_011074415.1. Lineage (NCBI taxonomy): Eukaryota > Metazoa > Chordata > Aves > Anseriformes > Anatidae > Stictonetta > Stictonetta naevosa. Next base: position 127,154,825 of record CM021697.1, read on the forward strand.
AAAAAGACTTGTTAGACTAGTTTATTAAAGAGATCTCAACCTACCTTTCAAATGCTGACTACAGTTTTTCATCCCAGCCAACAAAGTCAGTTTTATTGATCAACGGTTTAGGCAGCTTTAGTAAGCTATACATATCTATATTCATTTCAAGGTGTACTTTGATCTCTCATAACTGAAATCAATATAATTCCTTTAAGTTACATGGAGTTTTACATTTCTATCTTCTTTTTCCATACTGTGATTCTAGTACCTTCTACAATAATTCTATACTAGTTCTTCCCTGGTGTTTGAAAACAGTCTGTATTTAGCAATTTCATAATTTAAGACGAAGTTCAATTTTCCACATACATGGTAATGATTAGTATGGCTGAGAACAGATCAGTTAAGAAAAAAATCAGTTCAAATGCTAATTTTTCATAAGTAATAACAAGGATCATAATGGAAGGTGACCTGTGGCTTTACCTATAGTAAATATTAATAGCAATATAGCTGTAAAAGATATATAAAATTTTCCTTTGCAGCTGAATGTAATAGAAAATTTAGCAAGTTATATTAGCTGGCACTTTTGCAGAAGCTTGTTACTTGATTTGAATGAACATGAACGTATCAAGTAGGCTCCAGAGTCTTGCTTTGCTTTCATTCCCAGAAGCAAGGACAGGATGTTTTATCACTAATGAACAAGTGATCTGATTAATGTATAATGACCCTTGCTAAAAATGATGTTGAGGGAATGTTAAAGTTGCATGGCTAAGCACTGAGGGGCTCAGTCCCAGCACAGTAAAATAAACAGACTGGTTCTATATTGTCTCAAATGGACTTTGGTTTTAAAAGTAATAGAAGTTACATGTATTCATAGGATACTTAACAATGTATATGGGAAGATATGGAAGAAATGGAACAAAAATACTTAGAAAGAAGGGAGATTTTTTTGCTTTATTCCCAGTTTTAAGGGATATTTTAACAATGGAATATTTTAACAAACCAACTTTTTTTTTTTTTTTTCTTCCCATAACCAATTTGTCTAAACACAAACAGAAATATTGCAGCAGGAGAATTTAAACTGGTTTCTTCCCTTGTGTCTTGTTAAACTCATCTCTGTGATGTTCAACACTCAGCTGCCACCAACACCCTAGGAGAATCCTAAATAAAACTGAGCAGGCAAAGAGCTCACAGTCTTTGGACAGTGGATGAAGTCGATGGAATTGGCTGCTCCTGCCATTGAATAACGACAATGCAATTTTTTCCTCAATATTTAAAAAAAATATATTTTTCTCGATAAAAAGCTATATCGTTGTGTGAAGTCTTCAGAAGTGAGATGATTTCCCATTATGTAAGATTTCAAATGTTGACCAACTTTGCTGAGCTTGATTAAACACTGAAATGAGTACCTAACCTGGCAAAGACAGGAAAAAAATGGCAGGGAAAAAAGCACATTGTTTGCTCGAATAAAATATTATATATATAAATAAAATATTCAAATTTTACCTGATCTGATAGGGTATCTCCCTGTCAGGAAAGCTGCCCTGCTTGGAGTACATAGTGGAGATGCTGCTATATGCTGAGTAAGTGTCACTCCTTCCTTTGCTAGCCTGTCAATATAAGGGGTTCTAGAAAAAAAAAAAAAAAAAAAAAAACCCAATTGGAAAAAAAAAAAAAGAGAGAGAGAATACACAGATATGATTATTTGGAAATGGGCATGGTGAAATCAAGGCATCTGAGGCAAAAACTACCAGGAAAATCAAGTTCAGACTATTGTATTCAAATTATCAAAACCATGGTGGTCTTGCAATATCATATAAAATATTTTTACACTGGGTGTCAATGCCGAACTGACACACCATGGCATTGTGCCAAAAATGTTTTTCTCCTCTTTCACCTGCTCTTTGTGGTCAGTACTATACTGTGACACATGGACATGTTGTATTTCAACCTTTTTTAATTCATTCCTTGAACCATGATTTTAACTCTGTTATATGGCCTTTCTGCTTCTGCAATAGGGCAGGAGAGGCTGAAGAAAAGTTGTGCTTCCTTATTTCATATTTAGTTGCATTTCTCCCTTTCCCCAGTGAAGTTTTTGGGTATGTGGTGTTATCTGATATTAAGAGAGATTCAAATGGTCATGACTTGGTACTAGACTCTATATTAATGATGTTTACAGATTAAGTCTGTAATATTAGATCCAGAAGAACATCCACGTTTCCGTATCTGCAAGGCAGTTTTCCATATCTGCCATGTCTGTGACCTGGCTCAACATGCAGATCAAAGCTAGTTGCTGCAGGAATAAATATAAGCCCTTAATTCTACAGGAAGAAAGCTACAAATGCAGTGGCCAGGAGCTGAAGCATGCTCTGGTAGGTCCCTGACCTACTAGACTAATGACCATGATCTCAAGGAATTGATCCCTTCATCATTTCAGCTTGGATACAGTCAGAAACACTAATCTTCCAACAGAAATTTTGCTATCAGCAACGTCACATATAGATAACAAGCAGTATGATGCAACTTCTTAATATTCCAAAGATTTAATTCTGAACTATCACATCAGAAAGTTTAGTATTTGAACTGTTTTGATCCTTGGACATGGAATGATCCAAACAACAGTGTTGTATATACTCTTTTCCTTGTTTAAAACTAGAAAATGTAACATGAGTTCTTTTTGTTTAGTTTGCCTTACATGAAGTTTTCACTTCCAAAAAACTTCAACAGAAACAAGAGTATTTAATACATGACAGTATGGTACTTCTAGTCTGAATGCTTTTTTTAAACTTGGTAAAAGCTTCATTTTGCACCACTGAAAACACAGCAACTAGACAAAACTTGTGCTTTTTAAACAACCATCATACCCAAGTTTGTAGTACGGATCATACTGGGTAACACTGCTAAATTAATCAAGTATATTAACATTGGGTTTAATGAATTTAAATGACTACAGCACAAAGATAAATGAAGAAAAAAAAATCAGCACTTCATTTCCAATTAGATAGTGAGAAGGTCATTTCAAATCACAAGAGTGCTTCAAAACATGGTTAATTCATATTTGTGCCAAGTAATTTTTAAAATAGTTGATCTTATTTTGCTTTTCTGTACCTACTCACATTGGGTTTCCATATTCAAGGTTTTGGTGCAGGGGGTAGGAGGGTGCTGCAGAGGTGGCCTCTGTGAGCAGAGCCCAGCAGCTGCCCCATGTCAGACCAGAGCCAGCTCCAGCGGGCTCCCAAGCGACCTGCTGCTGGCCAGAGCCGAGCCAGGGAGTGATGCTGGGTGGGCCACTGGGAGAGCAGAGTTAAGAAAGTGAAAAACAAACAAACAAAAAACCTGCTGTGCAGCAGCAGTTGGGAGAGCGAGGAGTGAGAACATGTGAGATGAACAGTCTTGCAGACCCCAAGGTCAGTGCAGCAGGAGGGCAGGAGGTGCTCCAGGCATGGAGCTGAAGTTCCCCTGTGGCCTGTGGAGAGGCCCCTGGTGGAGCAGGCTGTCCCCCTGCAGCCCATGGGTCCCACAAGGAGCAGATCTCCACGCTGCAGCCCATGGAGGAGCCCCTGGTGGAGCAGGTGGATGTGGCCTGGAGGAGGCTGCGGACGGCCCATGGAGAGCCCCCGCAGGAGCAGGCCCCGGGCCGGAGCCCATGGAGAGGAGCCCATGCAGGAGCAGGGGTCTGGGGGGAGCTGCTGCCCGTGGGGGACCCAGGTTGGAGCAGTTTGCTCCTGGGGGATGGACCCCGTGGTACGGAGCCGTGTGGGAGCAGTGCTTGAAGAGCTGCTGCCTGTGGGCAGCCCCCACAGGCTCAGTTGGGGAAGGACGGCATCCCGTGGGAGGGACCCCACAGGGAGCAGGGGCAGGGAGGGACCGTGAGGGAGCGGCGGAGATGAAGTGTCAGGGACTGACCACAGCCCCCATTCCTTTTTCCACTAAATCTGTTGGGGGGAGGACATAGAATAAGGTGGATGCTTTAGGTGTTATGCTTTTAGTTTCTCACTGCTCTAGTTTGCTAGTGATAGGCAATAAATTACATTAATCTCTTTTATGCTGAGTCTGTTTTGCCCATGGTGGTAATTGTTGAGTGATCTCCCTCTCCTTATCTCAATTCATGAGCCTTTTTTCATATTTTCTTCCCCTGTCCTTTTGTGGAGTGGGAGTAAGAAAGCAATGTTGTGGAGCTTAACAAACCATCAGTGTGAAACCACCACAGTTGCTCTCTAAATTCTGTTTATGATGCAACTTTTCAGCAAAGTGTACGCATCAGCTAAGCCTTTTTGTTTTATTAAAAAAAAAAAAAAAAGAGAGAGAGAGAACAAAGGTTGAATATTCTATTCTGTGGAAAGATTATTAACTTTTGAAACTTATAAATTACCTATTACAATCTCTGCTTTTCCTTTTTATTTCTATTTCTTTTAATTTACAAATACGTAGAATTAAATATAAAGCTATGACTCCCCTCAGACGTATCATCATACCTTAAGGTTCTGTTCCCATAACATCCCAGGTCTCCAATACCGAGATCATCAGCCATCAGTAAAACGACATTGGGATTTGAAACACTGTAGGTATGGACACTATTTATGGCATACTGGCAAACTGTTAGAAATAAAAGGAGTCTCATCTTCTTCCTGGTGTATAAGAACAGGAGGAAAACATAACATGTATAGAACTTTTCTTTTTAAAATCAGACTGTTAATCTAATGCAGTCCTATTTGTGCCCTGGATTCAATAGGAAATAAATAAATAAATTAGATTCTCTATTTTTATTTGGTTTCTTTTTCTTAAGAGAATTTTAACATTATTTTGTCATATTTTTTAAAATTAAAAATGCATCTTTTAATATACATCTCATCACTCCTTCCAAATCTTTACGAAGATGAAGCTTTGAAATAAATAAATAAATAAATAAATAATAAAAACACAGCAATAAATCACAGCAAATAAGTTGTTTTTTGTTTTTTGTTTTTTTTTTTTACTTTAGGTATAAATGTGATTTGAGTTAACACAGAAACTGAAATCATTTAGAAACAAAATTTTCAAGGTTCACTGCAGAAAAAAAGTTCATCAATTTTACTACTGAAGTAAGTGACTGAATTTTTCTTCAACAAGGGGAAAAAAATCAGCTCCAGTTTCTTGTCAGAAAGAAATATTATAGCAAAGGGGATAAAGAGATGCACTACCAAATTACTGAAATGAATGTTTCAGAAAAAAAAATATTCATAAACATCAGGGCCTATAGTAAAATTATGTAAAAATATTTGATATCGTATCACATTGTTCTACAAACAAAGCTCATCCTTTATCCAACTTCAAACAGGAAGAGTACTGTACTGTACACAGTGCTACATACAATTATATTCTTTTATGACAAGAGCACAGTTTATTTGTAGATGTGCGTGCTATGAATACTACTTTACCTAAATAGGGACTTGTCAAATCTCTGCGTTAACTATGCCCTGGCTGAACTTGAGTGCCTCAGGCTCTGATGGACTGACTATGGCAGGCATAACCATTAAAAGAGAACCGAGACTCTCTTTTGCCCCTAGTAATACTGCTATCTTTTCCGGATTCAGGCAGCCTTTTTCAAACACAAATGAGACACGAATCCAACCTGCACACTGGATTACGCTGGGACAGAATTGAAAGTGGAGGAAACCTTCCAGGTTCTGTTGGGATAGAAATTTGAAAGTGAGAGTGGAAAAAGGAACTAGAAGCAAGAATTTCCAGAGAGAATGGGGACAGCAGGTCAAGAAAGAAGAAGTTGTAAATCAGTGAGCTATGGCAGATGAAAGTAACTGGAGAGAAGATAAAGAAGCCAGAGCTGGAAGAGCCTGTACAAAGAAACTAAACATCAAGGGAGTCAGATTCATAAATCAGCGAGGTGTGGTGGGTAAAAGTGTCTGTAAAGACAAAGTAGTCAGAACTCGTAGACCTTGCTCTGACTTGAATAAAAAGCAAGGAAAGAAACTTGAGACCCAGCTGGAATGAGAATTACAGTTTGAAATCAGGAGAAATGTTAGAGGGTTTAAGAAGCTGGAAGGGATATTACAACAATGGATAGACAAAGAAAAACTGAGGAAAAGAGTTGTGAGAAGTAGGAATATGTGGGATGAAAAAAGCAGAGAAGCTATGATTCAAGAAGAAGAAAGGAACTTTTTGGAAAGAGACTCCACAGATAAGACTTGGGGCTGACAAAAATGAGAAGAGATCAAGATACTGGGGATGAACGAGACTTCAGGTTCCCAATGTTGCTCTTCCGTGACACAGTATAGGTGCAAATATGATTTTAGTGTCTGTTCACATACAGTTAAAACACTATATTAGCTATTTTTAACTACTTACTGTACACTTTAAAACCCATTGACCTCACTTTGATGCCAGTGCTTGGGGTGTAGACTTAGCCGACCACACCTAAAGATCCTCGCAGCAGCTGAACATTACATGGTTCATTTCATGGGACACGATCTATGTTCTTTCAGACACGGAAAATACACACACAGACTTTAAAACACTAAACACGGTTCTGCTTGGCTGGATGCATTTAACCAACCCTTCCTCAAGTTACAATACTAAGGAAAAGGTGTAGCACCTTTCACAGTACACTTTTAACCTGTGCGGTGGGTTTACCTTTCTTCCCTGAAAGGATAAGCAAATGTGACTTGCTTCCCATGTGATGTAAGTTAACACCTAACACTGATCACAGGAACAACCTAAGTAAGAATCTTATGTTCCTGCTGTTCAGACTGCGAGGGACATTGGAAAGGGTAAGGTATATGTTGGTAACACTTCATACAGTCACATGGACATTCACAGGACCTGCACATTTACTTCACAGAATTACTAAGTGCCCTCAGTACTGCAGTAGGCTTCATGTTGTCTGAATAAAACCTAGAAATATACACTCCTGCCACTAATAACACCATCATTTTACAGGCACCAAGCTAGATGGTTTTGTAAGTATTACAAATAGTAATTTGAAAGTTTAATTCAGCTGATATAAACAAAACATCCCGTGTTTTAATTGGCAGGTACAGAGCTATGGAGAGTGGTACTTTTGAGTATGTATGGGGTCTTTAATCACCAATGAACAGAAAAAAAAAAAATTCCTGTTACAGAGCAGAGTTACTGTTAGAAGGCAGAGTAGCGGCTGTATTTTATTTTCCAGAATTAAATAGTGAAATATTTTAGAACTGAACTAACTACTATTTACCTGAATTTTAAAGAGATCTCAAATCTGGGATAGAAACTAAAATCAGTAGGATAACAGATTATTCACTGAAATACATAAGAAAATTAATCACCTTTAAGGTCAAATTTTAATATCTCCTGCTGTATATTTTATATAGCCTCTTAATAGAATATTTTAGAATAGAAAATTTATCCTGAAAGTGTATCTGTAGAGGATCTCACACTTTGGACTGTTTGCTTCCACCTGATAGTGAAGTGAAATCAAGGAAACAGAAAAAATAAAATAAAATCCAAACAACTCTGATTTCTCTGATGTAGTCTCTCCACAGCAGACCTGCATGTATCTTGAAGGGATGTGCATGAGAAGCAAGAAAAATTGGATGGATGAAATTGAGTGGAACAGACCACATCAAAGAAATATGGAGCAGAGATATGTTAAGAATGGAGCTCTGAGAATGCAGAGGTACATCTGTGTCACACAAGAGTGAAAAGTAAGCCAAACACAGAGAGAATGATTACACCAAATCAGATGAAGCTTTCAACTAGCCTTGTATTTGTTCTCCAACATCTGCCAATACAAATGTTTACAGAAAGAACACAAGAAACTTGGCAAGTATATTCTTCTAGTAATGTAGCCTACTAGCTTTTGGAAATCAGTATTTAGGGTATTTTGGATAGGAGAGCACTCTCTCCTGTCCAAACCAGGGATTCAGTAGGCCTCCGTGGATCTTTTTTTTCCTTCATGAATTTATTTTAATCTATTTAGAACCAATTAGCATTTATTGCGTTTTTTGTTTTTCATTGAACCAATTTGCTTTTTTGACTTCCACAACATTCTTTATATGTTGCTTCATTAGGCTTCATCTTTGAAGGCTTTATATTCTAGATTCAGGTGTCAACATTATTCCTTAATTGCGTATAGGACATATAAGTGCAATTTTGAATCTCTGCTTCATTTCCCCAGGGTATAATAGAACTAATAGTACCTCCCGTCTTACCAAGGTGGCTGCTAAATTGTGTAGATTTAAAAAGGTGCTTTATTTCCTATAATGAAAGTCATACAAGAATTTGGATTTCACACATGCTGTTTCAATCTACAATAATTTAATTACTGCATATAAACATCCATATGTGTATACACAGATGTGTCCATATACACATCTGCACATGTATGTCAGTGTATATACACACATATCCTACTTTTTCTACAAATCTTCAAATTACGTTATTGGGATTCTAATACATGTTTTTATTTGTATTTTTGTTTTAAAAAAGAATAAATGATTAAGAACCAATGGACAAAAACAAATAATAGATATTATCCATTATTTATTGATATTTCATATGGATTTATTAAACATGTCTTTTAAGTTCCAGTTTTCTTAAAAAAAAAAAAAAAAAAAAAGTCGGCATATCATAAACTGAAGACTTGTATTTTTTTTAAGATAATTGGCTGAAGATATGGCTCACTGTTTCATCCTTATCCTGCATCTCTTACAAGAACGATTATATGAAAATCTTTCAAACTCCTCTTCCCAACCAAATCAACCCAGCATTTTTATGTAGCCTGATTAAGTGATTTATCTTTAAAGTACTCTTTTTAATATCACACAACCCTTTGAGAAAATGCTTAATATACTTTATCCTTGAAGGTACAGTATTTTCTGATGAAATAAGCAAGATTTAAAGATATTCACCTGATTAAAAAATGCTGTGCTATCTTTAAGCAGTATGCAAAAAGATTTTACCGTACTTAACTGAATGTCAGAGCTCCAAAAATTTCCCCAAGTGTCATAACAACTACACTGTAAACAAATTAGAAGATGACACGGCCTCCTCTAAAATTCTGAAAGAGAACTCTAAAATTCTGCAAAGAGAAAATTTCTCAGCTTCAAGAGAAACATAAGAACACTTCTTTAAATTTTAACAAATAATACTATTATATACTATTAATAACTTTCTGTTACAAGTTTAAGATTCATTCAAATGCTTCAGTTAATTCCTCTCTTACAAGCCAGTAATAATCTGTCGCATCTTTTATGTCGTAAGACCTTGACAAGAGAAGTAAAACTATAACCTTTTGGCATGTCCTAATGTAAATTAACTTAGACAAACAAACACTACTTTGCATTTGCAACAGACTAAGACCATGCAAAAAGTCAGTTATGACATCCTAACTATTAACTCAGTCTCAGATATTATTGCTTATTTTTTTTGTACATAATGTACAGAAATGAAAATCCGTAAGTTAGTAAAAGCTGTCTCACTCTAAGACAGAAATTTCACCTAATATGAACTTGGAAAAACATAAGAGTAAACAAATATATTTCTTGTTCAAGCATGACTATTAACTGGGTCTGGATCAAATCCAGACAAAGCCACAAAGCCTTCGTCAGATCTAAGTTTAGGTATCTTTTAAAAATGATTTCTCAAGGATTTACTTGTTTAATCTCAACTAAATTACAGAACTTAACATTATTCATGGTAGTTAATTATTACCTGAATGGAAGATAAAATTATTTTATTTGTACAATTTATTTGTACAATTGTTTTATTTGTAATTAAAAAAAAGCCCAGACTGTATCATTAAGATACGCACACTAGAGCATGTACTCTTTACCATGATTAATGTTTAACAACATTCCTTTTGTTAGCCAAATAGTCATTAGAAATTTAGTTTTGACTCTGGGCTCTGGTCAACAGTATAATAAAGGAGAATCACATGGAAACACAGACAGTCATCCTATTTGTCATTTATCCACCATCCTAAGAGAATTTTTTTTTAAAAGGTTAATCATGAATAACTATTAATGACAGTATCATGCCATTTCCCAGAGACAAGTGTTCTAAAAAACTAAAAGAAATCTTTCTGGTTCAGTAATTGCACATTATTAAGATGTGTGAGCATGTATGAAAGAAAGATCTCTGTTCTGTTTTTGCAGTTCACCACTTCAAAAGGATTTTAGGTCAATGTTTCTCAGCATGTGTTTCATGTTTAGCTTAAATATATAATAGAATACCATTAGGTTTTGATGTAACAGAAAGGTAAGAGAGATGAGAGAGCTTCCTTTTTGAAATCCGTATCAGTGTCAATACATATTACATGATAATGACAAAATGTGCAAAGCTGTTGCCATACACTATTATTAAAATCTATTTTTACATGTATGCCTATTAGAATAAGGACTTTATAATGCTACATTAACCAGCATAATATGACACTTGCTTACATACTTTAAGGGCTTAGCTAAACCCCATTTGTGTTATCTAGCTTAATGAACAGTTTTGAAAGTTGTTGAATCAGGTTTTTACTACATACCAGAGCTAGATGATATGTGAAATGGGTGTTTCAATACTGCCTTTTACAGGAGTGCCAAATGGACATAAGAAAGAAGAACGTGTGACAAAAACTTTATACTTTTTTTTTTTTTTCCAATAAGCGAGCAGATAAAGATTGTACAGTTCTATAAAATTGTGAGTTTCACAAGTGGAATTAACAGAAGAATTTGATTATGTCCATTTGAATTGGACTAACATAAAAACCATAAGCATCACCTCATTGATTGGTTAGTCTCTTCATCTTCACCTAAGCAGAGCTAAATTTGTCAAATTTCATTCACATTCATAGTCCAAAAATGTTTGATCAGGACAAAAATGAACACACATAATACTGGACTAAGACAGTAAAATCCACCAATTCACTGCCTTTACATGGACAGTGCACAGATCTGAAGGTTGGTATGTAGGTTGGTATGTAGGTCCCGATGTAATTGCTTGGAGGGACATTAAGATAAATGGACAACCCCTTCCTGAGTTATTCATTGGCATCCTCAGAGTCTGTCAAGATCAAAGCTTTGGATTTTATAACATAATATTATTGCACTTCCCTCTATCTACAACCACTTTTCTAGTCAAAATGGTTTACTACAGAAATTGCTGTGAAATGGCCAGTTAATTTTTCTTTGCTACATAAAGTTAGCAAGTAGCACGCCAATAAAATGATCCAGTATGTTGTACTGTTTCCAAAAAGATGTTCTATTTAAAGAAAAGAGAATCTGTATTTGCATAAACTTGTTCTCAAAGTGTAAGATCATGATTTTTAAAACAGCTCTATTGTTATTTATGCTTGCATTATGACAGTACTCAAGGAGTCTTAACACAGATTATTGTACCAGATATGAACCAGATAGAAAAACTGAAAAAAGGCAGCATTCAGGCAATGTAATTTTACCTATGTAGAAGTTGAATGTCTAGATGGTGCATACCAAATAGGCATTTATGGCGCAAACCAATCCATCTGAATTTATTCATCTTAAAGTTATGCATTTTGTCTGAGTGAATTATCTAGGCTTCCTCACTAATAGAGACAGGCACCTTAAGAGGTTGATTCAACTCTTCTTAAGATTGGTACAATGAAATGTTGAAAGTGATGTTCATGATCATTTTCCTCAAAGTAGAAAGAGAGCCTAAACACCTAATTTAGACTAGATGTATATGAAAGGAACAAAGTTACATGAAATTAATCTCACCTTGATAGTGGATTGCCTGTGTGCACTCACTATAAAATACAAGGGAAAAACAAACAAACAAACAAACACCTTTGTGTAATAAACAACCACTATACTCTTCCATTAATATAATGTGCTCTACCACCCTTACTGGTTTAACAGTTTCTTACTCTGTGTAATACCACTGAAATACGAGAACTAGGGACAATTATTCATGAGTTTTAGCTGCAAAATCTTCCCCAAGGGAGGCATGTAACTAGTTTTCCTTCCCAGAGTGTATAGCGATCTGATGAATATTCTTAAATATCCTATTCTTTCATTACTCTCAATTATAAATAAATAAATAAAATTGATACGAGTGATTACATCCAACAGCAAGGATTATTTTATAGAAATACTGGTAATTTAATCTCTGAATAAAGTCTGCTATAGCTGTCCCTGTCCCTAAGTTACAATCCTGAGTGTGATCAGACAAATAAACTGTATCTCTGACAGACTTCTGACAGAACAGAAATTACATTCCCTGCTGTTACCTGAGCCAGATGATATTTCAAGGAAGCTGTTGTCAGAGGTGACCCACCAAATGACTGTGAGTGTTACCTGATTGTGGTTCACAGCCTCCTCCCTGCTGCCTTCTTGCCTTCATGCTACACAGGCACAGGGAAACCAAAGCAGCCTGTGACCAGCCAGCCACTGCTAGAGCTGATTACCTTCTTTCACAAGGTCCTTGTCACAGAAGAATAAAACACCTTAGCTCCTGACGTATGACAAGAACAAGTATGTGATTGTGCATGGGCACTGTCCAGCGATTCATGTGGAAAGTATACCTTTCCTTTACTCACGTCACTGGGATACCACTATCACATGCCCAAGTATTACCCGTGTCCCTCTACCCCCCGTCACACTATGGGGGATGTGCTCATTCTGGCCATGGTGGTGCACCTGCTCGTTGTGTCATGTCAGGTGTAGGAGGAAGGAAAACAGTAGTGCACCTGTCATATGATATATAGATAAAGGTATGTTGATCATTTGATGGTGAAAGGCATACTGTAACCAGCCCTTGCATTTCTCCACTGTTCAATCCGTCCCATTGCAAACACTGAGCACTACTGTATTAAAAGGTATCTAAAGTAAGCAAGAAGAAATGGTTGTGTCAGGTGGCCATGTTTTGGTGGGGTGGAGGGGCTGCAGGGTGGCTTCTGTGAGAAGTGAATAAGGGCTGCCCCAGTTCCCGCCAGCTCTGAAATGTGATCCTCACTGCAAGGCACAGCTGAACCCATCAGCCACACTGGCGGTGGCTCTGGGAAGCATTTAAGGACAAAAAATACTGATGGGGAGCATACAGGGAGAGAATGGGGAGAGGAGAGAAAGGGAGGAGGAGGAGGGAACAACACGGTCAGAGCAATAGGAGATGCTCTATTATGCCCGAGCAGGTACAGGCCCAAAGGGTCCACAGCCCATGGAGAACCCACATCAGATCTTAGGAAAAGAGTGAGGAACACGGAGTGGCAGAAAGAAACTGCTATGTACCAGTGTCATCCTCCTGTACCACCCATTGCCTCTCTGAAGGGATTGGGTGCAACCTGCAACAAGGAAAGGGGAGAGGTGTCTGGAGTGAAGTAGACTAGAAAGGGGGAGGAGAAAAATCTGAAGTGAGGATGAGCCAGGGAAAGTGGAAGAAAAGTATTTTCCCGAAGTGTTTGAATATTTTTCCTTCTTCTTTGTTTCCCAATACTCCAATGGGTAATTAAATATTTGTGCTACCTGTAATCCATGAGTCTTCACGCTCCTGTTCTTATTTTCTCCCCTAGCCCCACTGGGAGGACGAGAAATGAATGAGCAGCTGTGCGAGTTAAAATGAAAAGAGATAAATAGATCCAACAGCAAATTTTTGATTAACTAAAATTTTCTTTCCTGTGATTCAATCCATTCAGATTACAAAAGCAAGCCTTTTACCAGAGATAGAAATGGCAAAGCTTTTTAAGTAAAAAATTAATCTGTCTGAGATCAGCTGATGTATGGCGTTGCTGGTGTAAGCAGGAGGATCACAAGACATTAAAAAATAGCTTTTTCTTTCTCTTCATTTGCACAAATGAGAGATATGAAGAAAAGGTTAAGTGCAACACCTTATTGATGACCAAAATTATTCTCTTAAATTTCTAGGACAAAGGAAAATCTATTTTTTTGTTACTTTGGTCACAAAACTAAATCAGAAATTTTGTGGTTTTATTTCTGTAATAGAACAAATATTAACGGACTGATGTATCCTCATTCTGCAAATAGACATGAATATGTCTCTAGAAAAACTGGAATTTTTTGATTGTATACTTTCTAGTAAAATAAAATAAAAATATAATGCAAAAAAGTTTTTTATAATGTCACAAATTAAAAATGAAATTGTTCTATTTTATTTTTACACTTAGAAAAAAAAAGTCTTTTCAGCATTTACAAGGTGAAACCAAACCTATTCTGTTGTTCTTTTGGGCAGGGAGATATTTTTACTATGTTATTTTGAGCAGGCCTAAAAGATCAGCCCAAACCCCCAACTTTTTATGACCTAATGCCAAATTAGAACAAAGAGAACAGAATTATTCATTCATTATTTTTATTCTACCCCAATTAACATGGTGACAAAAAAAACCCTTCAGAAACATTAAAAAAAAAAAAATAGTAAGATGGCAAGCCACTTTCTAACCAGCTCTAATACAGGGATACTCCAGCAGCATTATTCACTGTAAATTATAAACAGCTTTAAAATTAAATACTAGTAGTGGAAAACAGATTTGGAAACAAAAGGTAAAGATCATGAAGTTAGGAAGTCTTAAAAACTAGGAAAATATTTACCCTGGAAAGAAGACCTGTGCAATTAGGAAAAGAAGAATTATGAGCTGGATAGTTGTTATATAGCAGCCTGACTGCAACCTACATAGATCAGTTTCTTCTCCTAAAATATATGCGAGCCAAGTGGCAAAGAAATTAATAAAATAATGCATATATATTAGTCAACTTTTTTTCGAGAACTTAAATATTTAAACCCGTACTAATTTCAGAAGCAAAAGAGTAGCTGACTTACTCCCCCATCAAGAAAAACAAAACAAAACAAAACAACAACAAAAAAATTGTGAATATACTTAGCTTGGGACAATATCTGATCCTATTTAAATATAGGATTAGGCAACGGTTAGAATTAATGTCTTAAAAACAAGGATATCTGAAATACTAAATAATTCCACAGCTAAAAATATCTGGTTATAATGCTAGAAGAAGCTAAACGGTTTCTGAAAGTCTGACTTAAAAAAAATCTTGATCAAACAGCATAGAAATATGTATATTGTATTTCAGTAATAATATAGGATAAAAAGTCATGTAAGCCATAAAGTATCAAGTATTTCTTCTGTCCCTCCCAAGTAAATTCTTGCTCCTTCCTCCCCTCCCCATTCTCTTTCCCTTTCTTTTCTCTGATTTTTATTCCCTCTTTCATAAAGACTGTAGAAAACTTTTAAATTCTTGACGTTAAAACAGAACATCATCCCTTTTCACATATGACCTAAGAGGCAAAATCCCAACACAACAGACTGAATGAAAATGATCATTAGCTCAAGACTATATTAATTCACTTCATTTTTACCTTATTTTGTATGAAATTTTAAGACCATAAAGAAATATAAAAAGTATTCCAAATGGGCTTTTTTTAAAAAAAAAATTTCTTGTGGTACATCGGTATTAACTTTCTTTTAACATTTGAACAGTTTCTCAATAATAGCTCCAGGGGTCTCATTATCTTCTGGCCTGGACTGGAGCATGCTGCAAGTATGTTTGAAATGAACAACATACTTTTAAAATCATATCAGAAAGTCCGTAAGTTTTTATAAGTAAGGATATTTTCTGCACTCTGTGCATAGGAATGATATATAGGTTGTTTTTAAAGGATGGATTCTGTTTATCAGTGAAAAAGAACATATAATACTTTGTCCAACATGCATTTTTCAGGACTATTATTTTACTGTTACTATTAGACAACTGCTTTAATGGACAACTTATTCAGTTGTCCATTATAATAATTGGCACTGACACTTCCTAAGACTAACTTTTGTAAATGACTAATCCATATCTATCAGCTTATTTTTTTCATCATAGCTGCCAGTTCTGTCAGAAATACGGTATGTAAAAATTACACACACACACAATACCTTGTTGGGTAACAAGCAGCATTCTAATTTACTCATTTAGACTTCTAATACTTCTAATTAAGCACATTTTGTAACACTAGGGATTCTGGAAGAGAGCGTGTTTGCATGCAAACACCAGTCTGGTTAGTTTAGGACAATGTCAGAAAAAAACAGGTGTGTGAGCTCTGGGCCCTAAGGTTTCCTTCTGAGTATGCCAGCTAATCAACTGATTCTTTAGCATGGCAGGAAGAAAAAAAAAAAAAAAAAAAAAGGACAGGACATCTTTACACCATTGCCTTTTAATTTCAAACAGTTTTCAAGGAAGCAAAAATTCCAAGGCCATTATCATATTGAATCTGAAGCAGTTCACACTCACATCCATACAACCCAAAGTGCCATAGCCACAATTCTTGTTAAGCACTTCTCAACAACCCATCTCAAATGTTCTGACTTCTCCAATCCCTCTTCTCACCCTAAACCATGTCCTTTTTTCTCCAAATCCCTTCCCACTCAAGAACCCCATATCAGTGTGCCATTGATATAGACTGAGACTGAATACCTTTTGGATGCAGCTGCTTGAATCCTCCGATTTTGCTTGCCCAGGCACTGCTATTACCACTGGCACTCTACCATTACTACTCTTGATGCTGCTGCTCCTCCCTGCTTGCCGTCTCCACAACTTTTCTCTCCCCACCACGTGCACCCTTCCACTGGGCAGCAGTAGGCAATGCTTCCTATTGGCTACTGTGGCTCTCCAGGTATTAGAACAGCCTCAGCTGCTGGTCTGACAGGGATTGAACACCCAGATACAGGACCACACTTCCTGAAGTCCACTTGGAGAGTACCCTAAGGGCAGAAGCAGAAAATATGTTTGTGAGAAAACAGGATGTATACAACCCATATTATTAATGAGTCATTGAAAAACTGCATAGCAAGTTTGACATGTGGTCAGATTCTGCTCAACATGTGTTTTGGTTAAATAGGCTTCTCCTCTTTCATCTTCCTTCCTTCTCATCTCAAGTGCCTGCCCACATGTAGTCCTGCTGTAAAAACCTGGCAGGTACAACCTATTCAGAAGCTATGAAATTTTCCTTACTTTCTTTCTTTATCATTTTTTGCCATCCTCTCTATCTCAGTGGTTCTTATGCATACTGTCTTCTTAGTAACTGTTTACCCCCACCCCAGTTAGCAGGTTGGATGTGTCAGAGATTACAAAGGGAGAGATTAGATTTATTTACTATCACTTAAAAAGTTATAGTTAAGTCTTACACGTTTCCACATTTGAATCAGAGATTTTGTGAGATTATACTGCACATAAACCAAGGTCACTTCAGAACTACAAGCTTATTTCAGAACCTAGCCACCTCCAGAACTATTTAACAATTTATTTCCACTGGATCTTGAAACAGAGTCTGTAATCAAAATTACATACACTTTTAACATTACTTTTTAAACAACTAGAGCTTAAGTGGTAAGAAAAAAATCCACTGTTGTACTGCTGGAATATATTCTAGTTCACAAGGACCCTACTTTATTTTTCAGTCAAAATGCTTTCACAATTCAAGCTCATGTTTTTTTTAACCCACTCTAGGCAGGAAATGTTCCACTCCACTGAAACAATGAAGTGCATTTTGTTGAAAAATAATTTGCCGTTATATTTGATAGTACCTTACAGACAAAAAAAGACAGCATTAGTATTCCTTTTTCTTTCTCATATAAAATACATTGCATTAAGCTAATGAGGAAAAGACAACACTGCATGTTATTACTTCACATAATTGCTAATTTCCAGTCATGAAGAATTTGCTTTGAGCTGTTAAAGAATATGAGCTCCAACTATAGATGAACTTAAAGTTTACAATGAAAAAAAATATATATGACAGACATGGGAGTGGAAGGGGCATTTTACCTTGCAGCACGGAATGGCCTCTAGTTTTCACACAAGATGTCTGTTCTCTTATTAGTGGTAAATGGGTGCAAAGTCCAGTCACGTGAACTGAAACACGAGGGTGGAGGGGGAGAAAAAAGGACAACACCGAAAAATGACAATGTCTTGTTATACAACACCTATGCTGCTTTTTGGTTAAGAAACTACTTCACTAGTAGGGAGCAATTTCAATGTGTTTTCATAATGCATATACATACAGGCCTAACCAAGAACCCATTTTAATTTGTTGCTGAAGATTTTCTGTCAGGCTTTTCAAAGGCTACTGACATTGCATCTGTACTGTCTGGCTGGGATGGAGTTAACTTTTCCTACAGCAGCCCACACAATGCCGTGCTCTGCACTTGTAGCTGGAACAGCACTGGTATCACACCAGTGTTGTGTCTATTGCTGCACAATACTGGCACCGCATCAGGACTCCCTCCAACACCGCCAAGAGCCAGCAGGCTGGGGGTGGGCAAGAGATGGGGAGGGGACGTCGCCAGGGCAGCTGACCTAAACAAGCCTAAGGATATTCCATGCCCTATGACATTACACTCAGCAATAAAAGGTGGGAAAGGGGAAGGAGAGGGGAATTCTCGTTATGAAGATCTCTGTCCTCCCAAACAACAGCTACGCACGTTGAGGCCCTGCTTCCTGGGACATGGCCAAACATCGGTCATTGATGGATTGATGGGAAGTAGGGAGTAATTTCTTAGTAATTTCTTTTCTCTCTCTCTCTGTGCTTCCATGCAGCCTTTTATTTTTTTTTTTCTTTCCTCTTCCTTTTCCTTAATTAAATTATCCTTATCTCAACCCATGATTTTTTTTTTTTTTAATATTTTTTTTCCAGCATACTGTCTTCTTCCCCTCTTCTTAGGAGGAAGAGTTTGAGAGCAGTTGTGATGGAGTTCAAGGTAAAACCACCACAGCATGATATGCAAGAACTGCAGGTATGTTTCTGCCTTCTGTACACATGGTAAACATTTCTGGAGAATCTTATGTAGCAATGTTTTTTTTTTATTTTATTTTTTAAAAAGGTATTAAAACACCTTTATAAGCATAAATAAATAAATAAATAAATAAATAAATAAATCAGTGATTTTCAAACTCTTCCATTGGGGTGCTATTAAGAAATTCTCTGTACATAAATACTGCACTCCTCAGCCGTCCTGTTCTGCTTAACATGTATTCTTTTAGAAACAATATGTGATCCCAGAAAAATGACTACTCACAGGAAGCCCAAGGACCCTCATACGAAAAATCACTCATATAACTTTGAAAAGTGGTAATTAGTTTATGCATTATCCTTCTCCACCTACCCCAATCTATTTATTTTTAACAGGGAAATTTTATCAGGAGGAGAAAGACAGATGTCCAAAGACATGTGACAACCACTGCCAATGAAGCACCTGAATCTACAGCCCTTGCATTCTAAATACAAAACTTATTTATTTATTTATTTATTTATTTATTTATTTATTTTAGGCAAAATACTGAAGCTAACTAAATGGCTGGGAGAAATCAAATTGAAACAATGTTTTATATAAAGATCCCTGACTGGATTTATTGGAATCTAGTGCAACGATAGAGCATTCTGATCTAGCGTCAGGAAAGAGATGCAGTGAGCCAGACCTTTTGACTCAGTTCATCAAAACATCTCTACCAATGTTTTAAAAGATTAGACTCAAACAAGACTAAGTGTTCATTTACTAGGGAAAGTACATCTTTGTGAAAACGAAGCATGATAAAGATCACTCCTGTGTTAGACTGGTTGAATGATGGTGCACATTTAAAAGCTTTTACTCACATAAATCTATTAATACCAACTAATTTTCAACAGGGATTCAAATGAAAAACACTAATAACAGAACTAAAAAATGGACAAAGGGAGAATTTCTGTAAATGTCTCTTATCTCTGCATTATTTTTTCTTTCATGGTAAAATCCAAGGAACATAGCTGATTTTAGAAGATAGTTTTGAAAGTCATAGACATCCAGAATGAAAAGATACAGTTCTGCTGTTCCTAGTGACTTTATACAAATTGGATTATTGGTTGCAAAAGGCAACCAATTTGCATTCTGCATCAAATCTTCAGTTAAAAACAGTGAAAAATACTTTGATTCATTCACTTTTTGGATCAGTTTGGGAACACCAGTAATAAGTTTTACTCTAGAAATTTTATAAACATGTAGTTATCCTGAAGGACTGTAGGAGAATCATTATATGAAAAGAATATCTGAAACTTGTGGATTGCACACAAATTTGTGCAGTTCTGAGGATGTCACAACAGCTTTTATGTATGAAACTCAGTGATGTGTTCTAATGATTTTGGCATTTTCTTTTTCATGTTTGTGTTTAACTTTAGTTAAGAGTTAGAGACAGGAGTTCAACTGGGAGAACATACTGGCTGCATCATGGAAGAATGAAAACTGTATCCTGGACTTCACAAACAGAAGTGTTGCCAGCAGGTCAGGGGAAGAAATTCTCCCCCTCTATCCTCATGGGACCCCACCTGGAAGTACTGAATCTAGCTCTGGGGCCCCCAGTACAAGAAAGGCATTGACTTATTAGAACATGTTCAGAGAAGGACCATGCAGATGATCCAAGGGCTGAAGCACCTCTCTTATGAAGACAGGCTGAGAGAGCTGGGGTTGTTTAGCCTAGAAAATAGACGGCAACAGAGAGACCTTACTGAAGGCCTTCAATATATAAATGGGCTTATGGAAAAGATGGTGAAAGACTTTTAATGGTTTCAAATTGAAAGAGCCTGAATTTAAATTAATACTATAAAGAAAAAAAATGTAAGGGTGGTTGAGCACTGGAAATGGTTGTATAAAGAGGTTGTAGATGCCCCACCCTGAGAAGTACTCAATGTCAAGATGGATGGGACTTTGGGCAACATGATCTAGTATAAGGTTTTCCTGTTCTTGGCAGGGGTGCTGAAACCAGATGATCTTTATAAATCCCTTCCAAGCCAAACCATTCTGTGATTGTATGATCCAGGTTTTGTAGTCACTGTAGACAGTTTCTGACCGAAATACTCGTCTAGGTTACCAGAAGACCCTTACAAGACCCTTAAAAAAATCAGGGCTTGAACAGACAGGAAAATATATTTCGCTGAATATACTAGATAATTTATTTTATCATATTACCTGGGTAAGGTGGAAAAAGCAGATGAATGTGTAGATCCCCACCCTTTGTCAGGTCTTTCAAGAAGCAGCAAACACCCAACCAAATGAAACAATTAAAAACTGCAAGCAGGCAAGGGTTTATTTAATTTCTACCCACTTTAAAATGCAGATAGTGTGGATTCCACCCCAGGAAATGCTGGTAGAGAATCAGTGACAACAATGCCATCTACTGAGTGATGCTCTATGCTTCCTGAAGCACATAGACTTTCCTCAGAGCTCTGCAACACAAGAATGCAGCCTAACCCTACCTCATTTCAAGACTGCAACTCAAGGTGACTAGTGTCTGGGTGGCACATCCTACTTAATTGGGAAATACAGACATCTTAATATTACAAGTCTTGTTAATAGCTTTTGGAAAATTGCATTAGTCTACTTTTGCCCGATGAGGGCATAATTATTGGCCTAAAAAAGAAAGATAATATAAAAACTATAAAACAAGTATGGAGTCAGGTTGTCAAACGTGGTCATGATAATAATATAATGCCCATTACTTATTGCTTGTAGCAGCCACTGGTCTAATGACAGACGTATCATTTCTGAAACAGTGATACAACAGTCCATTCTGTAATACACTTTCTTTCAGATAGCTGCCTCATCAGGCTGGCAAGATAATCATCTCTCATACTTACAATACATGCAGAAAAATCTTTAAAACTTTATGAAAACATATTAAGTTCTTCATGGGGTAGACATGTTGCCACTGATCTCTTTCAGTGGAGTATAATAGCAAATATTCTTAATGAGAATTCAGCTAAGTGATCCATGAAGAAAATTTCTGAGTAAGTGAAAACAAAGGTTTTTAGCTTTTGAAAGGAAACAGCAAATAATGAAAGAAACAGTGGGAAATATACAGTCTAAATGAAGACTGTTATGATATAACAAATTTGCTTTAATTCTGAACTATATTTGCACTAAAATGTGTAAAATAAATAACATGTTTTAGAATCCATTCTGTCCACTGATCATAACGGCATCAATGGTTTGATCATGAATATTCTTTAATGATTCTCCCTCCTGCTTTTCCACAATATATATAAACTTGGCCATAATAAAAGACCACATATTATTTTTTGGTAAACTACATCTGCAGTAATATTCATAGAGCAGTTAGCTGAAAACTTGATTGGCCTCAAAATAGCCTCCCTGTGTCATACAGAAAGGCTCCAGCACCTGCTCTCTCTTCATCTTTCTATTTCTACAGTATTTTTCTTCATGTGAACTACAGTTCCTACACTTACACTTTTTTTTTTTCTTGTCAAAAGAATCCTACAGTGCTTATTTATTTATTTATTTATTTATTTATTTTTATTTTGCTGCCATGATAAACTCTGCATTGAAGAGCAGAGAGTCAAAGATACAAGATGGAAAAAGGATTAGTCAAAGCATTTGGCTGAGAACAAAATGGGGAACAACCTAACTAAGAAGCAGTAGTAACAAATATTCCTGAGAATTACAAATCATTCATTAGTGAACAAAATAAAATTATGGCAGAAATGGTAATTCAGTTCCTGTGTTAATTCAAAGGAATGCTATATCTGGAGCTAAGAAGGCAGCCTATTATTGGAAGGCGACCTTTCTATTTTTCACTTCTAAAACCCATGGTTGCAAAACTTGACCTATGCAAGTGCTGGACTTCTAATGATAGAGAAAAACTAGAATCCCAAAGAGCAATCAAAATGCTAAAAGCTTCAGAAAAAATAGCTTATGAGGAAAGGTTAAAGGGATGAAGTTTGTTAAATCCTTTAAAAAAGAACAGAAGAATGACAATAGACTATCTAAGTAGGGCAACAAAGATGTTGAAGGGTCTGGAAGGCATAGACATATGAGGAGCGGCTCAGGCCCCTTGGTTTGTTCAGCCCAGAGCAGAGCAGGCTGAGGGGAGGCCTCATGGCGGCCTGCAGCTCCCTCACGAGGGGAGCGGAGGGGCAGGCGCTGAGCTCTGCTCTCTGGGGACAGCGACAGGACCCGAGGGAACGGCATGGAGCTGGGACAGGGGAGGGTCAGGCTGGGGGTTAGGGAAAGTTTCTGCACCCAGAGGGTGGTCGGGCACTGGGACAGGCTCCCCAAATAGGTGGCCATGGCACTGAGCCAGGCAGACTTCAGTATGTGTTTGGACAATGCTCTCAGACAGATGGTCTCATTTTGGGTGGCCCTGTGTGAAGCCACGAGTTGGGCCTGATGATCCTCATGGGTCCCTTCCAACTCAGAATGTTTTTTGATTCCAAAAAATGACACATTGAAAACCTGAGAAAATTTTAGGCAAATGGCTGCTCTGGACAGATGTTTTAAGCACATACAGTTCTGTCTCAATGCAAAGAATTTGGCTAGATCTTGAATGGAAATCTAGGAACCTTTCAGTCCTGCACTGCCACTGTGAGCAAGCCTTCACTTGGCAGAACCCAAGACAGAATGTCTGAGATGCACTTAGAGGGTTTGGCGGAGGGGCAAGTCAGATTCTCAATGGCTTGACAGCACAGAGATATCAAGGTCCCTGCCGTGGACCCCTCGTGTCTAGCTGTATTGGTATCTATAACCAGTGCTTCCTGTTTCACAAAGGTTTTATGAAAACAAGCATCCTTTATTGACCTTCTGCTAACACAATTTTACTTCAAACTATGAAATAGAAAATAATGCTGCATCATTTTCTAAGTTACTGTTTTTTAAACTCCACATAGAAACCAATTCCTCAAGGCATAGAAACATTTTTTTAACTTAAAGTAGGCACACAACCTAATGAACTATTTCCTCACCTGATCATTACTGCCCTACATGCCTGTGCTCGCAAAGGATATTTGGTGTTGGCTGTTCACAACAGCGTTTTGGAGTATATTGTCAGGGCGTGTTTGTGTGTCTGCATATGTAGGGAGGAAGAGAGGCCAGTAGCTTCAGAGGAAAAAGAGGCATTCCCAACAGGGAATTATGACTTCACTGGGCTGTATGTAAACTCCTGCCTCTAAAAAAGAAAAAAAGTTCCAACTCCCCTAGCCAAGATATATTTTATATTGCTCAGATTCAATACCAACTCGAGAAGCTGGCTAACTTGCTTGATACTACCCCTTCCCTTCCCATCAATTCAATTCCTCAATCAGAGTTGCTCCTTCACACAGAATGGCTTCTGTCTATATAGATCTAGATACTTAGACCAGTAAAATCATTTCAGAAAAAGAAATGCTGTGTACAGTACTAGTACGACAGCTGGCCTCTAACATTCTCCTGTACTACCTAGGTTGGCTGCTTACCCCTGAACACGTAGGCATTCTTCGCTGAGTGTCAGCTAGCTCATTTTTGTCTTCTCTTCTGTGTAGATACAAAATCACAAGGGTGTGCACTCAGAATACAAAACAACCTGTGGAGATTCAACTCTCCTGGTTGTTGCATGCTGAGTGGGGTACACACATATAAAACCTGAATCTGGAACATGACAGATCAGTAGTGCATCAGAAAGCTTATGACCCAGAAAATACAGTTTGTTTTCCCTCAACCTTTGATGATGTTGAACTTAGAACTGAAAGGGACCACTGGAAGGGTGTATGCATATAGTTCCAGCTTATTCCAGACAACCAAGCGATAGATGTCTTGCTCAGGAGGGTTGATGGAATACATGTTCTGTATGGCAATACATTTTTTCCCCCTATCATCTGTAGCAATCGAACTGCAGTAAAATGAAAAAATATAGCCATAGAATTCACATGCAAAGAAAACCAAAAGCACAAACAGTGTTTTGGGCTCCTGCAATAATGTAAAGTTAGATAAATAAAAAAATGCCCTTATCTCATCGGAAAAGCAGAAGATACAACAGTTCAAACCTTATGTTGGTATGCATTCTCTTCTGCCTTAATCCTTCTGATAGTTTAAGGCTAAGCAGGACCCACCCATTAAATATGTAGGATTTCAGTGACAATGACATTGTTAATTATTTGCACATTTTGCCCATATGCAGACATTATTTTACTGAAAGACCAAAAATTACATTAAAAGGCTAACTCATGGGCCATGTAATATAAAGGAGCAAAAATTATTCTCTGACTTTAATGGAAACAACAAATGATCCCAAAGCATGACATTAAATTTTCATTTCCCAGCTTCTGAACCCGTTAATTCTGTTGTAAATTCCCATCAATAAATATAAAAATTGACACCTAAAAGTATCTTAGATATCTTGCTCCTTTGTGTGTGCTTGGTTGGCTCTTCTGAAATTTCACCCCTCATTGCTGCTTAAAAACCTTATTATGGTCCCTCATTTAAATTTATAGATTTCCAACATGTATCTTCATCACTTTGTTCTCCTTAAGCGTAAGACATCATCTTTCTTGCCTTTGTAACTTCTCCTTAAGTGTAAGACATCATCTTTCTTGCCTTTGTAACTAACTCGCTTGTAATTGCTACCAGATATCAAAATCCAGAAAATGGATGGCTCTTCTCCCCCTATATGCTTGGCTATAATACTCATGCTTTTAATATACGAGGATATACTTCTTTGACTTTTTTGTTAATTATATGTGTATAAATATAATATGACTTAGAACAGATGTATGACCCTGTTTCATTGTCTTCAGACCTAGGATCATTTCCCTTTTTCAACTACAAAAACAGGAGCAAACCCAATAAAATGAATTTAATTCACATTCTTAAGGTGAAAAGCTCTTATGTGGTGACATCCAGCACTTGGAGGAGTTTCATTTTCTGAGGACTTATAGGCTCAACTATAGCAAGTGTTATGAATCTCCGGTAATACTTGAATTAAGTAACATTTAACTCCAAGTCATCCCAAGTAATTTGTTAGTAATAGCGGTTTTAAAAGCTGTTCATGTAAATCATTCTGAAAGCTTTTAAATTACTGGATTTATTCATGTCTCTAGATTCTTTTTTAATTTTCAAACCAAAATGGATTATAATCTGTTTATCCTCTTTGCCAAGGTGCCTGCAGAACAAGAAAAATAAAGTCAGTCATTTCAGCATGAAACACATAGTGCATGATGCTCCTATCATTGCTATAAATATACTGTAAGTGAATCCATGTTTCAAGAACAGTATAAAGTAATGAAATAGGAAATTGCAATTTTGTCAAGTGTATTACCCAAGAAAACATTTATAAGCATATTCTGAAACTTTTACTTTCCAGGAATAGAACTTAATAGCTAAGTTTCAGTGACGCAGAAAACTTTTTAGCTTCAAGATAAAAAATAATAAAACATGGAAAGGTTAAAAAAGGTGATGTGGATTGTGTATGTAAAATATTGTATTATATACTTAAGAACTGCACGGATAGGCACCTGAATATTTTCCCCTTATTTCACATCCAAGAACAATAAAAGCAACTTTAACGTATTATCAGAAAGCCAAAGAAAATAGACGTGCTTGGGAGGAGAAGGACTACCTATAGGCAACTAATTTACAATCTTTTAAAAACCTGGACATCCAGCATGTATATGTACTGCATATTACCTTATAAAGTAAAACTTGGCCAAGATTTATTTGTCTGGTTTGGTATGTGCATAAATAGAAAGTTAAATCCATTAAAAATGTATATGAAGCTAACTGTGTTCTTCAGACTTTGCAGGAATTAATCTTACTTGAATCATTATGCCTCAATAACCCCAGTTCGCCCTTCTCAACAAGGCGATATCAGGTTATTAGACAAATAATTAACTATTAGTTTTCATGGTTATTATGCTTCCACCATACTATGCTTTCCACATCTCAAAAGTTATTTTAATATTACTTTCACTTGAAAAGTGATTAAAAAAAAGTAGTGAACAAAATAGCCAATTTCTAATTCTCAACGTTTCACTCCTTAAAAACAAAGAAAACAACAAACCACAAAATACTACCTATAAGATGTTTGAGACAGAGACAGCTCAAATAAAACTTGGATCAACATTTTCACTTATTTGCGCATCTAGCAAACTGTGGTTCACCATGCATTAAGAGTTCTGCTTGGATTTTCATCACATTTCATTCGGTTAGTAAGAAGACTTAGCCACGCTGAATAAATCTAAACAGTCTGTCTATATTGCAAAGATTTCCCCGTTTGAATGTAGCTTTAAAGAATCAAATAAGCTAACATTATGTTGATTATCACTGATGAGCCAGAGTAAAGAAAAGTAAATTGAGGTCATCAGCATGTCAGCTAACCTGACTGTCTTGAAATGTGAACAATAAGATTTGTAACACAGACCACTTAACCCTAAAAAGGTTCATTATGAGTAGCATATTTTCATTTGGTGGATTGTTTTTTTCTTTTTAAAATAGGTTGTCTTTCAAATTCCTTTGCACTTTAAATGTTCAGAAGTTTTGTACGAGCCTGGTGTTTCATGATGTGAGCTAGTGGTCTGCATGCTAAAAATAGTATTCTCCTTTTTTTGAGGGGGAGTTGAAGTTGTGAACTACTTATGCTTTTCTCTGAAAGGGTGAGTCAAGATATATTACTGTAGCTTTTTCTTGTTAACAAGAACAGGCATTACTATGCCAACAAATACAATTAAAGTAAGACATAGATATAGATTGATGTAGATGTAGATTTTATAAGCAGAAAGCAAAGGAATCCACTTCAGGTAAAACTGCTATACAACCTCATTTCTCACCCTCTAGAAACTTTTGCCACAACAGCTTACGCTCTTAAAGCAGAAACTCGTTCCTTCTTAGAGTAACATAATACCAGTCTTACCAGTATTAAAATAACCATAATGACTTCTCCTTATTAACTCTTTTTTGGTCATAATGTATTTAGGGTTTGGGTTTTCTTCTAATTCTTGGCTCTGTTCTCAGTTAACTGAACTACTAACGCATTTGCTATCTGAAAAAAAGTTTTGAGATCAAGCTGTTGCACAGTACTTATAAGAGAAGCAAAATAGCTGTGGGCATTATTCTTAACACCCACATTGTAGGTTTACAAATTAAAATTCCATCTGGAAGTACAGAACCGATTTTCTTACCCCAACAGAAGAACTAACAGACGCATGTCATGACTATGCAAGACATTTTAAAACCACACTTTAGGCGTTGCATGCAGCTTTTTGTAGCCAATACAGGCCTAAGCAGTATTAACAAACAACCATTTCAAAATGAGATATGTTAAAAACCAACAGAGAAAAAAACAAACCCAAAACTCAAAAAACTTTGCTCAAAAGAGAACTTTTATTATTAAAAAGGTAAGAAATGTCAAAGACATTTTTTCTCTCCTCTCATTTCTAAGACAGAAGGAGGTATAAGGCTGTTTCTTGGGTATTTCTTACAAATGCAGGGTGAGGGTTCTTTTAGGGGATATGTAAGATGTGCAAAGGAAGCTAAATTAAAATATCACTGCATTACATATACAGATAAGAGCTTGAAAAACAGTGACTTGCTAAAATGGTGAAGTATTGACAACTGAAATTAAGGGGACTGTCAGAAAAAATGAACTGCTAAGAGGCCTACCTACAGGAAGAGAGAGGGTTTCCCTTCCACCATCGCTTTGGCAATGAGTCCCAAAGCAGCTCAGGCCTTCAGGTCTGCGTGGCAACTTGCAAGCATGAGGTGGCTGCCGTGGCGTCTGCTTTTGCAACTGGGGTCTCGACCTGTAACCGATGATCTTGATGACAAAGAGTGAGTTACCTGCATGGAAAAATAAACATGGAATTGCCAATGAGGAAAGTTGCCTTCTTCCCCTACAACTAACCAGTCAAAACCAGTTGGCAGTGTATGTTGGTAGTGTTTCCTTCTTCTGAGGAACAATGGTTTGTTTCTTGAACTTCAGCCACTTCAGAAAACAAACCAAGTAACTAGCCTCACACTCAACAGCTCTTAAAATGAACCCACTACTCCTTCACTCTTTCCTCACGAACAGTTGTATACAGATTTGAAGCTTTCCATTTACAGCTCGTATTATGGTCCTGCAGTAATTGTACCCTTGTGAATCTCTACGTGGGCATACAAAAAACTTGGAGGGAAAACCATTAAAAAGCATCAAAACGACAGCAACCCTCCTGCTTCTCCGGCAAGCAACACCTAATAGGATTTAAAACAAAACCCAGGAAGTCCTACACAATAAGAGGCCCAGCAGAGAAACGGACTTTCTCTGTCTAGAAGAACTAGTAACAAAGCGGCCGCCCCCGCTCCGCCTGTCCCGTCCAGGCGGCACCGTTGCCCCCGGGCTCCGGCTGCCGCGGCGGAACGCGCTTGCGCCGCCACCACCAGCAGCACCGCACGGGTCTCGGCTGCCGTGGCCTCGCCATGTCCGCTTCCTCCTCCTCCTCCTCCTCATCCGCCGCGCTGCGGCCGGTCACCCACCTCATCTTTGACATGGATGGTCTGCTGCTGGGTGTGTAGCCTTCGTCCCCTCTCCCCCGCAGCCGCCCGGCCCCTCTCCGCCGCCGGCGCTGCGAGAGGCCGGAGGTGGCTGCGGGCAGCCCCCGCAGGCAGCCCCCGACGCGCCGCCCCCCGGCCCCGGCGCCTCCCGGCCTGGGGGAGCGGGACTGAGCCGCTGGCCTGGCCCCGGCGGCCTCTCGTTGCCGGCCTCCGCAACCGGGCGCTCAGCCAGTGCGCCCTGGGCGACGTTACTTAAGCCTGGCTAAAGGGATTAAAGCAACAGGAAACGATTTTTTTTTTCTTTCTCCTCCTCCCCGCCACCCCCTGCCTTTTGTGCGCATATTTGCTGAGTTAAAAGATTGGGGCTTGAGGTTAGGAAGGGCGCTCGCAGGGTGGCTGCTGGGACAGAGGCGAGGGAAAATTGAGGTCACGCCTGAGGACGTGCACAGCAGGCTTCCCGCTTGGGGAGAGGGGGGCCGGGGCGCTGGGGGTGCGCAGAGTTGTTGGGTCGGCCTTGTGGGGTCGGCTGTCAACAATTCCACCCTCCTGAGGGGCAGCTTTTGCTGTGCAAGGTACGTGGGAGCATCTTTGGGTGTGAAGTACTTAAAGCAGTTGCTGTCTGCAGCATAAACCTAGAAACCATTCTCACAGTCATCTGCCAATATTTTTTTTTTGTATTAGTAGGCCCTTTTTTTCTCCTTACAGGGATGGCCTGCAATCTCTAAGCCTTGTGCTGCAGTTAGATTGGATCATGGGGTTTGGGTAGACACTGTGGCTAGAGGAACCTTTAGCTTTGCTCTTAACTATTGCTGAATCAGGGCCTCATGCTGCATGCTTCCTCTAGAGTAATGCAATATTTTTGTACGTGACTTGGTTTTTGAAACAGTCCATTAAATATCATGGCACAGGAAGCAGCTTTAGATGTGGGGGAATTCTAAAAACTGTTAACTTGATGTATGTGCCTTCCTTCAGCTAAACTCAAATTGTTGCAGTCTCTAGAAAGACTGCTGTGAAGTCTAATGAGTTCTTCTGTTTCCAAGAAATGTCAGTTTTTTTTTTTATTTCCTACACTTCCTACAGGATTATTCTGTTTTCAGTAAATGTCGTCTTTTCCTTCCTTCACATCTACAACAGAGTGAGGGCCATTTAGGATATTATTGTTTAAACCAGAAATGGGTTTGCTCCCATTACCAGGAATAGTTACAAGCATTTAGAGCCTTTGGTTTCTTTCAGTTTGCTTCATCAGCAGTCTCAATACACTGTGCAAAACAGTGATTAAGATGAGTTGTTTCAGTTTCATTTGCAGGATAACTACTGGGATCTCTAATAGCCTGGGGGCGTGTTGTTTTATCCAGAACCAATTATTTTAATTTAATTCTTACTTAGGAGCTTCAGGAAAGGTTTTTTTAGTTACTGCTGTTTTCTAGTGCAATTTGAAAATCACCTTCACACAGTACTCACCTGAGCAGGCCAGTCTAGGTAAGCATTATGAATATTTAAGCCTTGAGGATATGGATACATAAATTTTCTGTATCAGTTTTAAGTGAATTTATTATATATGGGTACTCACAGGATAGGTGCGTTAGCTTTGGGTGCTATTCTAGGAACTAAAGACATTCTTCTCGGATACTATCCTGTCTGTAATTAGAAATTACATTTCTGTAATATTTCAAACAGGGAAAAAGAAAGTTTCTGAATCATATTTAGTTCTGCAAACTCCTGGGGTTCATGCAGTCAGGAAGCATTAAAAATGCTCTAGATTATGAATCATATCTCCTGCTGGGAAAGTAATTATAAAAGTTCCATAGTTCTCATCCCTAAGTTTGCCAAGATTGAGACACTCAAGGTATAAACATACTCCTTGTCATGACTAAAATCTGTCTGTTTTAAAGTATAGTTCCAGAAATACTTGTCACTTTCTGGTTGAAGAGTATATACATGATGTTAACATTTATTTTTAGCTATATAAATGGGGCATTCTTTGAACTGATAAGGTATTTTTTGTTTTGTGTTTCTGTTCCTGTGTTTACTCTTATGCTACAATACAGATGCAATCTCTTCCATTTTAGAAGCTGCATAGAAAGAATGTGTTGTATTTCAGTAATCTTTCAGCTATGAAGATAGCCATAATTGTGTGTAAAATTAAACTGAAAATACTCTGAAGTGTCTTCCAGAGATGTAATAAGGGACGCCACCTTGATGATTTTCATAACATAAACCTCCTTTGAGAGGACTTGTATGTTTCAGTTTATAAGTACTCTTTTCAGTAGTCTTTCTTGTATAACTTTCTTGCATAAATAACAAACCAAAATTTTCAGCAATGGATGCCTAAAACTACATCTTTGTAACTTTTTAATGTACTTTCATAACAGGTTGCTTTTTTCAGAATCTGAAGCTTTAGGTATTGCAGTTATTTTCTCTCTGAACTAGTGTGTGAAAACCTGTGTGCCTGGTTTGGAAGTTTTCACTTAAACCTTTTCAGTTCTATAAAACAAATATTAATTGATCTATGTATGATGAAAAATTGAACATTAAATTGATGTAATGCAATGTTCCGTGAACTTACTTTCTATAGCTGACACTTGCTTCTGGTTAAAAGTATAATGTAAGAAGATTTGCAAGATGTCCATAAATATTTCCTAACTGTGAATGTAAAATCTTTAAATGAGGTCTGAGACACTAGGTTCTTAATGTTGGAAACAGTCCCAGTGTTCCACTGTATAGCCTGCATCCATGTACTTTATGTGGCTAAAGCGAGGCCTATTGTTGCTGAATCTGTTCTTCTGTGACTTTAACTCCCCCCATCTATTTAAGGTAATTGATTAAGTTGTTCTTGAGTTCCACCTTGCTACATCAACTTACCTTCAACGGAGAGGTTGTTGCCCCTGGACTACCAGTGGAAGTACTGCATCCTGTCATTTTGGAGTCCTTCTGTGTTATTTCAAGTATTATCCAGCATCCTATCTTTCAGCACTTACTAGCAATGTGGTCTCTTCTTCAGCAGTTTGCGGTTTTTGGATTACTTTCTCTGAGCTGCTGGATGAATTTTATTTTATTTTTTTTTTTTTTCTTCTCATCGTTCCAGTTGCTGTTGCCAGGAAATTAAAACAGTGGAAAATAACCCTGCCATTTAGTAAATAAAATATGTGAACAGCACCTGTAGACAGCTTGTTACTGAGTAGGTAAAATTAATCTAAGGACTTTTTTTTTGTAGGAATCTCCAGCAGTGCATGAGCTGTAATAGAATAATAGTCTGTCTTAGTACTAGTATAGTACAGTTACATCCTGCTGTATTATACATATGCAGAAAGATTGACTTACTTAGTTTAAAAGTGGTGCTCACTTCACTGTATAGTATAACCCCAGAGGAAGAGAAATAATAAAATTTTATTTTTTGGTGTACTGCTGTACCTTTATGTTTTTATTTTTTTAACTAACACTTTTGTAGTGTAAAATTGCTACTTGCTTTTCTACAGCAAAGGATTTTGAATCCTAACAATAAATGCTCAGAACTTGCATAGTAGGTTTTGTCTTGCAGCACTTCAGTCTTTTCGTACAGAAGACTACTGCTCTAACTGCTAGTATGAAGTATAATTAAAACCATTAAACCTCCTTGTGTGTATGCTTATCTGACACATACTGAACAGAGTTAGCTGGCTAAGATAAAAATAAAAAAATAATAAAAAAAACAAACAGAAGTTAGAGATCTTTGATACCTAATTAAATACTTGTGATATAGTTGTACTGTTTACTATCCAATCCTGTACTTTTAGCATATTCTAAAAACATACAAAACCAATGCTGAAGATAGAGAAGAAGAATCAATTGGTTTTGTACAAAATATACAACTAGGGTAATGCCCTCTAGCATCTATATTCCTTAATGCATATATTGTCTTTTGAGCTGTGACAAGTGTTTTTGTTATATAATTACAGACAATAGCTTTTCTGTGCTAAGTGTCATCATTCAGTGGCTCAAAATGATAATGTTACATTTGGTATTTCTCAAAACCGAGTGCTTGGTTTGTTAAAGGGTTCTACCATTTTTTTCCACCCCCACATTTCATCCTGTTAGTTTTTCAGCTGACTGGTACTATTATCTGACCTCAGTAGCTGAAAATGAATTTTTATGGTTTTGTCTGTTAGTAAAATGATATTATATTATATTGATGTTCAAATATAAAGGAAAAAGAAAATGACAAGAAAAGTAACAAACATGGTATCACATTTATTTGCTGACAATAGCAGTACATTTTCGGAGTTGTTATTTGAACTATTTTAATCACTGTCCAACAACTTTGAATATTTGATAAATATTTTTCTTGAGTTTAAATATAAAATTGACTAAATTCTAAACAAACAAAACAACAAAAAAAAACATACAAGCTGTTTTTAAGTACGATGTACACTGGCAGAATTGTAGCAGCTTCCAAAACACGCATTTACAAGGATTGCGTCTCATACATTGTAGAGATGATTCTGTTCTCTTTCCTCTGAAGCTACTGCCCTCTCTTCCTCCCTACATATGGAAACATACAAATATTCCCTGACAATATACTCCAAAACGCTGTTGTGAACAGCCAACACCAAATACCCTTTGCGAGCACAGGCATGTAGGGCAGTAATGATCAGGTGAGGAAATAGTTCATTAGGTTGTGTGCCTACTTTAAGTTAAACAAATATTTCTGTGCCTTGAGGAATTTGGTTTCTATGTGGAGTTTAAAAAACAGTAACTTAGAAAATGATGCAGCATTATTTCCTATTTCATAGTTTGAAGTAAAATTGTGTTAGCAGAAGGTCAGTAAAGGATGCTTGTTTTCATAAAACCTTTGTGAAACAGGAAGCACTGGTTATAGATACCAATACAGCTAGACACGAGGGGTCCACGGCAGGGACCTTGATATCTCTGTGCTGTCAAGCCATTGAGAATCTGACATGCCCCTCCGCCAAACCCTCTAAGTGCATCTCAGACATTCTGTCTTGGGTTCTGCCAAGTGAAGGCTTGCTCACAGTGGCAGTGCAGGACTGAAAGGTTCCTAGATTTCCATTCAAGATCTAGCCAAATTCTTTGCATTGAGACAGAACTGTATGTGCTTAAAACATCTGTCCAGAGCAGCCATTTGCCTAAAATTTTCTCAGATTTTCAATGTGTCATTTTTTGCAATCAAAAACCATTCTGAGCTGGAAGGGACAGTACTCCAGTTGAGGCCACACTACCACAGAGCAGGACTTCCTGCTACTGCCTACCCATGCCATGGCTGATGCAACCCAGAGTCCTGGCCCTCCTGGCTGCCAGGGCACATTGCTGGCTCATGTTCAACTTGCTGTCAACCGAAACCCACAGATCCCTTTCTGCAGAGCTGCTTGACAGCCTCTTGTCTGTGGCTATACATATAGCAACCGTTGCCCCATTCCAGGTGCAGAATCCAGCACATGCTCTTGTTAAACTTTATATTGTTGGTGATTGCCCAGTCTTCTAATTTGTCATGATTTCTCAGCAAGACATTTCTACCCTTGATGCAGTCAACAGCTCCTTCCAATTTGGTGTTGTCTGCAAAGTTATCTAATATGCCTCCAAATCTTGCATCCAAGACATTTATGAAAACATCAGAGAGAACTGGCCTTAAAATGGGGCCCTGAAGAACCCCATTAGTAAGTGGTCACCAGCCTGATGTAACCCTATTTACCTTTGAGACCTACCTGTCAGCCAATTGTTTGCCTATCCTAGCATGGATTTATCTAGCTGTGTTCTGAACATTTTGTCCAGAAGGGTACTGTGAGAAACAGTACCAAAAGCTTTGCTGTAATCTGAAAAGAGTACATCAACTGTCTTCCCTTGGTCAGTTAGGTAGATAACCTTGTCATAAAAGGAAATTAATTTTTTAAGCAGGACTTCCCCCTCATGAACCCATGTTGGTTATGACCAATGACTGTGTTGTTTCTCAAGTGTTTTATAGTAACTCCCAGAATAATCTTCCCCATAAGGAAGATTATGGCACTGAAGTGAGACTGACAGGCCTGTGATTACCAGGGTCGTCTTTCTTGTTCTTGAAAAATTGGGCAATGTTTGTGAGTTTCCAGTTCCAACTTAATTTTGCAAGATGCATTCGGCATAACTGAAAGTCATGATGTACCATACAGGCATAGCTGTTCTGCTTGTTGTGACCATTTGTAGAAGGGTAAGGAGTAGTTCAGGCAACAAGAATCAGAAGTTTTCTGCTTTTGCAGCTGCTGTCTCATTAGTATGGAGAAGATGACTAGATTCTCATGTGCCACTTCTTAACAATTCATGCGCTGCTAGTCATACAGGGAATCTCTCATCTGTAGGAAATAGACCTGCAGTTAAATTCATTGTAGTGTTGTGAGATCCACAAGAGTTTTGGCATGTTTTCTGTCTCTCCAGTGTTATCTGCCCATTGTCACAAGGTCAGAAGTCAGAAATTTACTCTTAGTTTCATTTCATTGCACAAGTTGCCTAGGAGATTGCTGTTACAGGAAAACTGGTAAGAGTTCCATGCTGGAGTTTGCTTATGTGCATGCTGTCTTTTATTTTACAGTGTGAATGGAAGGTTAAAACAGCTTTCTATTTCTTCTGCATCAGAACAAATAGCACCAATTCAACTAAACATCAGCCCTCTCTAGATTGTCCTCTATTATGGCTTAAGTGCAGGAATTAATCTTCTTGGGTTATAAACTGGCAATCTTGTAAGCCTATTTTCTGCTTCTAGGTAGTGGAAACTTACTTTCTTGCCATTCTCCATTTCCATCTGAGTTTGGGAACAAAAAAGGAAACAAAAATACTGTCTTCCCTCTATGTTCTGTTTGTGCATCTTGTTGCAAAAACAAAGTGATTAAGGATATTGTTAGATTAAGATATTTCTTATATGGTTCATGAGCAAATTATGGAGATGCGTAGAACAGCTCCTCATTGAGAATTAGCTAACCATAAATAGAGCAAATAAGATTTGTCATGTGCTTGAAAGCTAATATTTTCGTTTAATGATGAGGAGAATTTTGACAAAGACATAAAAAATGTACTATCCTAGTGTCTAACTTTTATTATTCCCATGATTGATTTGAAAATTGTCCATCCACGTGTCTGTCTGTTGATCGTGGTAAGAATAATCCAGAATCAGAACTCAGTCCAGAATCTGTTGAAAAGCATTTTTTTTTCTTTTTTTTTTCTTTCTTTTTTTTTTTTTTCAATTTCTGTAATGGTTACTGCATTTCAACAAGCGTTGAGCAGCATTAGCAATGATCTTTTTTTTTTTTTTTTTTTTTTCCCTCCCTGGGGAATTAAGCGGAATGCTCTCAAGCTGAAAGATTCATGATTTGATTTTAATTTTGCACATAAATTACACACAAATTCAGTACTGTTCTGATGCTTATTTATGTATTAGTTGCAGCAGACCCAAAGTATTTGGTTTTAAAAGGAAAAAAAATACATGTTAAATACATAAATCCCAAGGGATTTCAAAGTTCCAGTGTTAATAATGTGACACACATCCAGTTGTCACAGAGGGCCTTTAACAAGTGGAGAGGTATATTGTGAAGCTGCTGAGAGTCTAAAGGTTCTGTTTAGTGATTTTAAAGATGCACACAGCAGTTTGACCATTTACAAAAAGTAGTCTCCTCCTGTGCATAATGCAGATTTTGGAATGTGTTTGTAGGTGATAAGGTTTTATATTGTTGGCTACGTAAGCTGTTTTGTATATAAAGTTCCAATTATTTTGCTTTGAATGTAAATAATAAGGTGCTATAAAGGGAACATAATTTCACTTGAAGAAAAGGTGCATAGAATTTTCCCTTTCAATAACACTATTTCCAGCTGCCATATTCCAGTTTTCTTTTTACTTGAGGAGAAAAGACATTAACAGCCCTGGAATTGTTGTGCTGTGTGCTGGCGGCAGCTACATGAGATGCCATTGTGGGCCCAGCTCTGCAGCTCTTGTTCCGACTAGTTGCAGTTCATCAGCATAGCCTTGATGCAAGTTGGCTAACTGAACTTTGGAGAGTGGAATTCTTAGGGACACCTTGTTTTATCTCTGTAGAACAATGAACCTGCCAAATTCTGCTCTTGAGTTATATTGGTATATTCCTCCAAGAGGCAATCTTATTCTTGAATATTTGATAAAGTTTTTGTTGTTGTTGTTTGGGGGGAGTGTTTGTTATTATTTTAAACAATTTCTAATCTTTTGTTTACATTGGCGACAGACTTAAAATGGTAACATTCATTCTCACAAGGTGATCATTGCTCTTTTAAAGACGAAACTACATTAACTAAAAACACAAAAGCAATTATGCTAAATATCCTCTCTTTTCAGACTTGTTATCTATTGCTTTAATTATGGACAACTAATTGTCATCTGGGCAGTATAGAGCCTGCTAGTACTTGTTGCTGATTTAGTTCTGTGTTTCTGTACCTATCTGTATTGATCACAATTTCTTTCACAACACTACTGAGCAGCACTGAACCAAGAACATTTTTGTATCTTACAATGATACTGGCAGAGATTCCTGACCTTGATTTTTCCTTTCCTTCCCCCATATTGATGATGATGTTAATAATAATAACAATAATAAAACCAGTGTTCCTACCCAGAGTTCACTGAGGTACTACTACTAACCTTTGTCAGGATATGTTTCAGCATGGACGTGGGAAATAACTGTCCTTTTTTATTTATGTCATTTTTGACTTCCTTTTCTTCAATAACCAGTAAGGAATGTTTGTCTCTTATTTTTCTTCCTCATTCTCTTTCGAGGTGTGTGAAGTTTTTTTTAAAGTCATCAAATAACTTGTAGCAGACATCTCTTGAAAGCTTTCCTTTGGGCACCAGTTATGTATCATCACTGCATATATTACATTTTTCCTCTGCTGCTAGTTTTCCCTCTGCTGTGCTTATTGAGTGGTTGTTTTTGTGAGGATAACACAAGACAACTGAAAAGAAAGCCCACTTTATTATTTGTCAGCCAAGTCTTTCTGTAGGAATTTACTCATGACCTTTATCACTGTGTCATATGTACAGTGTTACACAGTACCTCCTTCTCCCAGCTCATTAATACTCGCTCTCTGACCTGGTTTAATAGTTCCAGCAGCCCCTGTGTAACCTTTGTTCTCCGAGGATGTGTGCTCGTCCTTTGCTTGCAGGTGCTGAACTGACTGGGTTTGCTGCCAAGCAGCTCTCGTTCGCTCCTGAGCATTGATCATCTGCTCTGCATAAATACCAGTTCGCTCATGTTCTTTTTCACAGCATGGCCATGCAGTGCGATTGCATGCTCGTGTCAGGGCATCTTTTTGGACACTGTCTTTGAAGCTGTGTTCTGTTTTATCTGCTGTAATGTAAACTGCCACGTATTCTAACTATAGACCCTTATTTGATTACTGAACGGTCGTCAGAGGAAGTGCTTTTCTTAGACTGGGATGTGTTATGAATTTGACACTGGTAATGTTCATTCCGGAACATCTCTAAGGAAGAGGAAAATACATTGCAGTTCTACTGCGAGAAGAATGGAATGAAAAACAACGTGAATTTAATTTTTTAAAAAAGGGATTATAGTGTACCAGAAAGGTGGGAGAAAGTAGTGGATTTAAGGTGAACCACAAATAAACTGAGATATAATTTCATTTTAATAAATTGTTGTGTGGTCAAGATTTTTTTAATGGATGAATGTTATTATAATTTGCATACAGAAAGCTCCCTTGACTTTCCTGTCTCTTCAGGGTGGGAGAGTAGGCCCATGTATAACTTTTAGATTTACATAACTTCTGATACAGGGCCATTGCTGCAAGAAATTACACCACATGAAATGATGGATCTTTTTATGCTAGGACTTAATCCTCTCTGTGGCATTACATTGGACTAACAAAAAGTCCTTTGCTTTTTGGCTTAGGGGAGGTGGAGCTGCAAAGAGCGTACTGCAGTGCAATAAATTTCAAGTCTTTAAAAATTAAAAACAATATTTCCTGGGAAACATATCTCAGGAAAATGAAAATATTTAGGCCACTAAGGTATTGTAACATATCTAATTGCTACTCCACTGTGTAATAACTTGTATTGTTATTATAGTTGTAGATCATATTTTTGTGGTATTTATCTTCCATTTATAATTTAAGCTTCTTTATTTTCAATGGATGAAGACATCTAAGAATAAAGAGCAATGAGTAGCACTGTTGTTCTAGCTTGTCTATGTGTGTTCTAGAACTCTCACATTTTTATGTGGCAGTTGGTTGCAAATTGTACACTGTTGTAAAATCCTAGTTTGTTCAAATATTTGATTCATTATTGGCTGTGCATAATTTACTGTTTGTGCTGACTTTGCCTTTCTCAGAAAAGAACTGAACTTTTCCCTGCCCATCTTTTGGAACTTGATACAGAGCAGGTAATTAGCCTGCTCAACTGGAAATGCTGTAGAAGACCAATGAAAAAATGGAGCTTTA
The DNA here is from genome assembly GCA_011074415.1 of Stictonetta naevosa. Lineage (NCBI taxonomy): Eukaryota > Metazoa > Chordata > Aves > Anseriformes > Anatidae > Stictonetta > Stictonetta naevosa. Next base: position 127,194,510 of record CM021697.1, read on the forward strand.
AGTTCTAGAGGGATAGGGTAAAACTCTGAATTGCCCTGATGGGAGAGCTTACTGGAATCTGCTGTAGCACCATGACTGCTTTGCAGGCCTTTTTTTTTTCCTGGAAAGCAAGGTGGTGGAGAGAGGACTTGGCATGTGTCCTGAGTGCTTCTTGGTCTCAGGGTTCAGAAGTAGCCTGTGAGTTCCAAAATTGGACCTACAGGTGTAACCATATGTATTAATGGCAGTGTTAACAACACTGAAGAGTTCATCCCTATAAATTCAGAATATTTCAAATAGTGTGCTTCTAGTTTTGAAATTTGCAGTGTTCTACAAAAATCTGCAGTGCCTAGGTAAAGCTTTAGAGTTACAGGGAATGTCTTTTCGTGCATGTGTTGTATGTATGCAAAGGAGAGGGTATCTTCCACTTACAGTAACTGTTAAGATAATGAGAGACTTTCCAGTAACTCTGAAGTTGCAAAGAAAAGTGCCTTAAAAATATGTCAAAATTTTTATGAAGAAGTCTTTCCATAAGCATGAGTTAACAATAAAACTGGGCTCTATCATGCTGTGAATTAACTATTCCTTGGTTTTCCCTAGGCATAGCTCTTGACTTTAAGAGTTCACATTTCAGAATCTGTGCACTTGGTGCCTGTCGGCGTTATTCTAGTTAAAGCTGCCCTCTACACAAATGTTTCTACATTCCCACACACCCCCAGCAATTGTGAAAGATGATTAAACTGTGTTAGCATTTTCTTTTTTTTCCTCTCTTCCCATCACCCCAATTAATTTAGGAAAGTCTGTATGTTCTTATCAGTTTCTGCTAACAGGAAAAAGGAAATCCATATTCTAAGTTTTACAGCAAAACCATGGGATTTGTTACTCTGTTTATCCATGCCCATTTCTAGTATTGAAGTCATAACATGGAATATATTCACATTTTCTTCCTTCATGCAGCTTTCATGGGACTGAAACAAAAGTTGCTTTTTGACCCAAACATTTCTGTATTTATATTTTGAGAAAAGGAAAGCAGAATGCTTTTTTCCTCTGTGTCCTCTTCAGTAGAGATTTAGCCTACCTTTCACATGCACTTCTTGTAGTATCTTGCATACTGAAATTGTGAGCTTCAATTTTCTGCTTTGTATTCTGTATGTATGTACAAGAAAAAATATTCTATTGATGTTCCAACCTTATTCCTAGATATAACCTAAAAGAATTAAAATAAGAAAAATACTAAATGTTCTTTTTTCCACATTGTGAAAATTTTGTGTTGATAATATAGACCCAGAAGCATCAATCAAATATTCAATAAAATAGTTTCCAAAGATAAGTGATTAAAATATTGTTTAAACATCCTTTATGGTAGTCTAAGTTTGAAAAATGTGTTACCCACTTGAATTGTCTATAACAGGGCCTTTGAGGCATTTGTAGACTACCAAGGAAATGGTTGCGCAGACTGATGGTGATGCATTTTGATGGCATCAGTAGTGACAATGTAACTGCTTCCCATTTCCAGTTCAGGATCGAGTTCAGCTCCTCTGACAGTCCATGGAGGGAGTAGAGCTCTCAACACGTGATAGATTTTCTAGAATTAATAATAATTATAATAAGGTAAATGGCATTGTCAGAAGAAATCTCTTGCCTTAAGGAAATAACTTTAATGTTTGTATCATCTCTTGTTATTTCTTTTTTACTGGAACACTTTTAAAGCTCTAGAAGATAAAGGTTTGTAGCAGAAGTGATAACAGGGTGACAGACCTGTAGCAGTGCCACCATGAAATGTGTCAACCTAACAAAAGAAAAAAAATATTCTCCAACTTCTTAGCTTTAGTGACTAAAACTGCTCTTTGCTTTTTTGACTGCGCACTGCAGAGATGTTTAACAGCATTCAGCTCTGTTTTCTTTGATTGCAATACTTCATACAATTAGATTCTGTAAATTTATTTTAATAGTTGGATTTGCTCTTCAGACAAACAACAACAAAAAAGGCTTTTCAGCTTGTGGATGGAACAGCAGATTTGCATTTTTGTTTTCCAGTCTCTTTGAAAACTGCTATCCAGAGATGGTGAGAAATAGCCTATAGGGTATTTGCCTCTTTTCAGAATATAAAGGCCTTTGGTGATCAGCTGTTATATTATTATGGCAATGTGTATACCTTCTAATTCTTTTACCTGACATTCAGGAGGCATGAAAGTCACGCCATTTGGCTAGATACGCAACTTTATATGTCTAGGACATGCGGTTGTGCTTCTCATAGTTTCAGAACATAGTGGGTCAAATTGCTTCAGGACTCAGCTTTTTGTCTAGAAGTCATTTAAGTTCCAGTGGCTCAGTTCAGTGTATCTGATAAATGGAAGAGACACTTTTTATTTTGCTGATTATAAGCTCAATTTTAGATTAACCAGGAGGAAATTACCAGAATGAGTTTAGGGAAGATATAATGAACAGCGTCTGTTAAGGATGGCATTTTTCTAGAGTTATTTCATATCCAGATGTAAGTAACTTCTGCTTCATTCTAGATTTTGTGTCGGATCTGTTTGGATGCAGCTGAATACTGCTGTTCCTGAACACTTTCATAGTTACTATATATTTAAAATACATACCCTTTAAAGTAGAAAGACAAAAAGTAAAGCATTGTTTCTTTCATTCCTCTTCTGAAGATCTTTAAGGGATGAATGATCCATTGTTTGGTGTTTAGAAAATAGGTAAAGAAGTCTACTGAATAAATGATATGCACTTAAAAACAATCAGAACAAACGATTGACAGAATTTTGGAGAAAATCTGGAGCTATTTAGGACTCAGCACATGCTAGCTATTCCACAGTAACTGCCAGTGCACTTTATCTCCAGCTAAAGCTAAGGAGGCTTACTTCTCATGCTTGGTGTGAGGTCTAGGCACATAAATGGTAAAGCCTGGATAGCTATGTAAATATATATCCTGGCCTGATAACTTGCTTCTATTTAAGCATATCTTACACGTCTGCAGGACTCAGGCTTGGAATAGGAGACATGAGATCTTTGTTGGAACTATTCTATATTCTAATAAGAAATTAAAATACAACTGGAAAGTTGTTTTACAACTGTGTTATTTGAAAATTACTTCTTCCTATGCAGATAGAGAAGACTAATACAAAAAAAAAATGTTTGATGCTTTTTTTTTTTTTTAACATAAGTGATTTCTTGTAATAACAAGAAACTACAGAGAACTTTATTTCTTGTCATTAGAATTGAAAAATAAAAGCACCATTTCTTTTGGACAGAATGGAACAAAGTTGTGTGGGTGATTCTTATATTAGTAACTTCTAGCAGTTATTTTTACCACACCTGTTCATCAAAGAGACTAATTTTTTTTTCTGCATTTCCGTAAAATTCTCACCATTTTCTATTTAGCTGCCTGCAATGCACCTTTAGAAACAATCTTCTTATTTACAAGCAGACTGATAGCAAATTGTTGCTGTGGAGAAATGGATTCTCTTTTTGTAAATCTAATTTTGGGTTAGTTACTATGGAGTTGGAAATGCATACCTTATTTAAGGTATTTATGTGTAGAAACAGTGAACTTGATTGTTTCTTGCTTGTACCATTGTAACCTAATTGATTTTGGTAGATTTGTTCTTAATTTTGAGCAGTGTGAGAAAGACATTTTTGGTGGTGTTTTTGTTTGTTTGTTTTTCTTTTTCTTTTGGTTAGAGGGAAGGAAGTTGGGGCTGCTTTTGGAAGGAAAGTAAAAATGCTACTCTTACATATTTACTGAGTATATACTTTGTCAGCCTGTCTTCTGTAAGTGTTGCTGCAGTAGGACTAAGCACACCCCAGTGAAATAACTCCTGCATCAGGCTTATTAAATATCAGCCACAGGAGGGTGAAGCTGCTTGTGAATCAAGATGTAAACTTTGAGCTCTGCTTGCAGAACTGAGGTAGGAGGGAAGAAAGATTGAGTGAAAATGGAATGACGACTAGTACAGTCCATAATATGTTTTATTTTTAGCACATTAATCACATAGAAGAATGAAACGAGGGACTAAAGTTTCTTGTACTGTTTGAGTCTCTGAACACGTATTTTTTATTTCATTTAGCAGGATACACAGCCATGTTTTTTGTAACTCTAAGCTGTCACATTCTCAAAACACAGTCATAACATAACATAACATTTCCATTATGCTCAGAACCACTCTCTAGGAAAGTAAGATGCAGCCTCTCCCCTTTGAGATAGCTGAAAATATAGCCTTAACAGCTACTGTCAGAGAGTCTTCTTCCAGCTTTGTATTTCTCCTGTAGTCCTTGTGTAAATTGGGTCTGTTAGTGAGGCTCTGTCTGCAACCTTTTGTAATCACTGTGCTCTTTCAGGATTGTAGCATGAGTAAGGTTTATGCCTTTTAATAAAACATCCCTAATAACTGATATTTTTTTCATGTTTTAAACAATGATAGTTTAGGTTAAATGAATTTCAATGTTTGAAGACCTAATTCTGGTTTACAATTAGCATAATGTGGAATCAGAGAATCATTTAGGTAGGAAAAGACTTCTAAGATCATCTTGTCCAACCTTTAACTTAGCATTGCCAAGTCCACTATTAAACCGCTTCTCTGAATATATGCCATAAAGTGTCATAATACTGGCCTAGTTTGATCCAAAAACAGGACTTGAGAAGAGAATCTGTTCTCAGTCATATCATTTCTGCCAGGAAATGCCACTCTGAGAAAAGATTTAAAAGCTAAAATATTTTACTTGGAAGTTGGGACTGGGTCCAGTACATCCATGTTTAAGTACCTGATGTGTGCCAAATTTTAAGTCTCTGTAGCACTTCTACTAAAATAAAATTATTTTTGTGTACAGTGGAGAGAGATTAATGCCTTTTTTTTTTTTTTTTCCTTTCTTTCTTTCCCAAATGGAGATCCCTGGGGTGGTTTCAAACTGAGCTAGTTTTAATCCATTTCACAGGTAATTTGCATTGAATATATAATTTTGAAATATCTTCTCCGTGTCTTACAGGAACTGCAGTAGATGCCTCGTATTTGCTTTTGTTGTTCGATCTTCCTGATCAGTCTGCATCTGCCATTTTAAGCGGAGACTTTGTATGATGGGAGGTAGAGGTCTTGGGCAGATCACATAACCTACTACAACAGGTTTCACAACCAACCTCTGACTGAAAATATGCTTACAAGATTTTCCAGCTAGTAGGGTCTAATACATTCACTATTGTTACTGTTAGTGTATACTAGTATTACTACGTAGACTTCGTTCATACAGAGTGGCTGAAGATTTTCAGCCAAATTTCAAATATGTATCAGGAGGAAAACTACAGCTCTTTAGCAGCAGGGCATGGGCTATCCTGAGAGTTACTGTGTGAATATTCATGAAGAAAATGAAGAGAATCCTATCAAACAACTGTTATTGCGTACAGAACTCTCCAGGTGGCAGTTTAGTGGGGAATAGTCATAGAGAGGCCTGGTACTGATGCAGTCATACTGCAGCTGAGCAGCAGAAAGGCTTCGTTTCTTGAGAGAGGGAGAGTTCCTCTTGTCATGTAGAGTGTCCTTGGCACGGGCTGGCGAGCTGACAGCATTTGAGCTCAGGAAGCTCAGAAACGTCATGGCATTTAGGTACCTCTCTCTCAGTGGGGTGTAGCTGTTAAAAGCTTTTCTGGCCAAGTAGTCCTCTGCTTCTGTCCGTGGTGTTAGGAAGCAAGAAGAGCTGATCGTGCCATCTGTCGTGACAGGCCACTGTTAAACGTTGCGTGGCCCTGCCCTGGGCTGCCTGCTGACCCAGGGCAGTCTGCTAGGGCCCACCTCCTGCCTCCTGTGCAGTCTGGGGAAGGGAAAGGGGGGAAACTTGTGCTGTCGCCCCGTGGGGTCTGTCAGTGTCAGTGAGAATGACCCTGGACTCTCAGCCTCAGCCTCCGGTGTTGGAGACAATGGCTGTGGTCGTACGACTTCAGGGGGCCACAGTGGCTTGCCTGCGTAAATGTCCACACTTAGGTGGTGGATACCATAAACTGGTAGCTATACCATGATTTTGAGGTTTCATCTGCAGTTTTCAAACAAACAGTGGTTACAGCTCATAAAGCAATAATTCTCATTTTTATCTGTCACACCTGCCACATGAATTTCAAAGGTCCGAATGTTTTTGTGTTACTGCTTATAGTTGGGGTTAGGAGTTCTTAGCATACAGGTAGGTATTAAAGAGATCCTGCAATCAGGTCATGCACTGTCTCTGAAACTGTCCTCCAGACAGTAGGCAGCCAGCCAAGATCAAACGGCCTCTCTCTTGGAAAATCAAGCACATTGATGATGTTTGTTTTTTCGTCTTAAATGCTACCTCCACAGAGAAATTACTCTATCAGCAGATTTACTTCAAATTTTTTAGACACTCCTGAGTAGAAGGAAGAGATTAGCTTTATTAATCTATAGTCCTTTACACATCCCTTGTGGCAGTATATTTTTGACACATTGCTGCAATTAAGTTTAGGGCATTGTTCAAGGCCACACTGGAAAAATATTTTTCTTTTCTATTAAAGTCACTCTGTCTTTTGAAATGTTTCCACTATTTAGGAAATTGGCTTTTGGGGCAGTATTCCACAGAGTGATTTAGAGAGATGTAACACTGGAAGTCAAACAAGTTGAATTCCCAGCTTGCCTGAGTCTTCATATATACGTAGTCTCCTGGGCAAGCAAAAGCTTTTTGATAATAAGGAAATCAATATTTGGAGACAACTGTGGTGTGCTGAAGATAATTTTTTGTTTTGGTCTTTTTATTTTTTGTCTTGTAGGGAGGGATAACATTTTCTAATGCTTTTCCCGTCTTGAAGACTTCTCTTTTTCCACTGTTGTGTGCTTTTAGGTTGCAGGATAAACAGATAATTTCTGGATTGTTTGTTCAGGGAAGGTTATGTTGTAACTTTTCCTGGAGGAAGTACATCTTAATTAAGTAGATAGATTTGGTTATTTTTTCTGCTGACTTCAGTAACATAGTGACCCTTTTGCTTTCATCTACCTTGTGTGGTAGTTTTATCCAAGTGCCTTGGAGCATCTAATTTCAGAACAGCCTTTTAAATCCTGTTTTGCTTTCCTCAAGTCAATGAGCTGTTGCTGCATGTCAGCAATCTATCGAGAAGAAGAGAGACCCCCGTGGCGAGCGGCTGAGTTCCCTGTAAGCATGGTGTAAGCTGTTCTTCCAGGAGCTGCTGGTGGTTGCTCTTCTGGATGAAATAGCCCTTGTGTAACACTGTTGCCCCATTTAGTTGCTCAAATGCTAATGACAGTGTAAGTCTTAGCCAGGTCAGCCTTCTCATACACATGTTGAAAAGCTGAGTCTTTGCCAGCCACAGGTTTCACCCTAGTGAGCAGGCCGGTGTAGGCACTTTGTCAACTGCTGTGCTGTTTTTTTTTTCAATGGTTAAGGGGCTGCATGAATTCCTGAGAGCAAATGAGTCAGTTTTGATGAATCAATAGCTTTTCTCCACATATATTGCCAGCTATTTCAAATGGGGTTCCCTCATTTACCAGAACTGAAGTACCGACTTGTCTTTACTTTCTCATGTGCTACGCTGTATTGCTGGTGGACTGTTTTTTTTTTATTATTATATTTATTTATTTTTTATTTTCACAGCTTTGCATCAGAAAAGTATTTCCATGGCTTATTCATGAACTGTTTTTTTCAGGCATTAAGAAGAGAAAGGTGCATATGTGAGTACAAGATAGTGCTAAGATATCTGCTTTATTAATGCAAGCTAAGAGCATTTTGAATTTGTTCAGAAGCTTCTTCCCCGCCCCACAGAAGTAAAATGTTTCCTTGTATACAAAATGAGAAACTGGCTTCTTCTGTAGCTGCCATGGAAGAATTCTCACAGCAGTAAAAGCCCAGAGGGGCAAATATGTGATACTTGTTTGGGAACATTTCCATGCAGCCATTATTTTTTGGACACTAAACTTACTTTCCTTTTAAGCCTGTTAGCAATAACTTGAATTTGTGGTAGAATGTCTCATATCAGGGAAGAGCAAGCAGACTGACAGTGCTTTGAGTGAGTTAGCCAGTGGCAGTGTGTTTCTCTGGACTTAGTGAAGTAATCACTGTGTAGCATATTCGTATATCCTGGAGTGTACTTACATTAATATGCGGTACAACATAAATAAGAAAGATTTGCAAAAATTAAAGCTCCAAAGCAGACTTCTGCCTGTTTCCTACTAAAATGAATAATGGATAATTTCACTGATTTTTTTTTTTTCTAAGTGCTAATCAAAAATATAATGATTTCCAAATCATTACTCAAATTGGAGCGGTAATTTTAATTTTCAGCAATTATAGTCAGTATTTTTTCTTTATCTTTCAGAAGTTACGGCTTACCAGTCATGTAAAGTGGTTTACTGAATAAGTTGTTCCTTATAGCTAGCTTCTGATTTTGAAGCAGCCATTATTTGGTGCTTGCTAGTTATTTTAATATAGGTTTTACTTTCCTTAAGTTCCAGGTGACGATAAGATGAACTTACTAAGTACTGTTTATGCAAGTAGATCAGCCTAAATGTATTGGACACAAATACTGCAGTAGGGTTTCCTTTGACTGGTTTGCTGGGTCAGGCTGTGTTTGGGTTCAGCCTGCTGGCTGGGGACGCCAAAACCCTGTGCCATGAGATGGAGGCATGGCTCAAATTGGTTGGCTGGGCATGCAGAGAAGCCATGTTCGTTTCCTTCTGTGACAGTGACTGAAATGTATGTCCCTGTAAGCTGGTAAATGTAATTTCATTTTTCTTCATAAGCAATCTCATTTGGAAGGAATACAGCAAAGGATAGAGCATTTCTGTTCCTCATGTCCACAGGAGGCCCTCTTTGCTAAGGGGATTCAGCCCACATCCCTTTGATGAGCCCTTAAGTCAACAGGCTCCAGGTTGATTTGGATTCACTTACCTGTTTTACTGTTTTAAAAGCAGCTGATGCCTTTAAAACGCCTCCTCCCCCCAACGGCTTTGTGTGTGACTGTGTGTATCATATATAACAAAAAAATCTCATGGGATGTTAGGGAAGTAGGCTTAGATCCTAAGGATAGATTGAAAGGCTGAATCTCATTTTCTGGACAGCGCTGTAACAGTTAGGCTATTGTGCAAAAAGTAATTTCTGTTGCCTGCCTTCCTCATCCCTGCTCTTGCTAAGCTGCTGTAAGTGATTTTGAGGTCAGCTGTTAAACTGCTGTTTTTTCTCCTTTTAGGTGTCAGGATTAGCTGTAGTTCTTGCATTTTTAAAGTAGCTTTCACAGTAATGCAAGGGTGAATGGAAAGGTGTTGGGAGGGAACTGCAAGACTGACCTCTTGCCACAAATTGCAGACTAGAAGTCTACTAAAGATTGTTTATTTAAAAAGAAAAAAAAAATCTTAAAATTCTCCTTTTCGCTCTTCCTGGTTGTTTTGCTAACTCGGGAGCTTTCATCTAATTATTCAGTGGCTCTGGGTGGCTTAAGCTCAGTTCTACAGCTTCAGATCTGTTCCAGTGTCAGTTGTATAGTTGTCTGATGGGTGTTTTTTTTTGCATTGTTAATGCTATTTTTGTCTTTCTTGTTTGACTGCTGAAGTCCTAAGGGGAAAGGCTCAGATTCCTACTGAAAGAAATGGTAAAGGATAGAAAAAGAATGGGGAATAAATTATGCACTATGCTTTATTCAGTGGAATTATCTATTGCTCCTTTAGTGACTGGCTTTTATAATGCTGTTGAATTTCTGTATTTTAGCAGTCTGACATAATAAGTCTTTCCTTCTCTTTTTTTTTTTTTTTTTGGGGGGGGGCGGGGATGGAGCTGTAATTGATAAACATTTTGTGGATAATAATAATATATTGAATTATTTTTTGGTTCAAAATTATTCCATTCCAAGTTTGCTGTTCAAAGGCCATTGGTTTTCCAGTCTTTTTTTTTTTTTTAATTTAATTTATTTTTTTTTCTCCTTGCTTATCAAAAACACCAGTAGGATTTTGCAAAGTCTGTGGTAAGTTTTACTGTGGTAGTGGCATCTCCTAAATTTTGTGACATACCATTTGGAAATACTTGTATCCTCAGTTACATGGACTTTTCAAGAACTGGTTCACTTACGTGATCAAACAAGCAAAGAGCATGTGCTGCCTTTGGGGAGAGGTGCCGCAGAGCAGTGGACTTGATGATGAATCTCTTTGGAGCACAGAGCCTTACCCAGAGACACCCTTTCCTGGCTTTTGTGCAGTGCTGAAGCATTTGTTATGTTCCTGGGTCTGACAGACTTGACACAGCTGGTCAGTGAGCTGATCAGTTGCACCTTTCATAGGCTGGAGAAAGACGGAGCGTGTGATTGCGAGTTCATGGATTTGCAGATGTCAAGAGTAGGGGGGCATGAGGCTTGGAGGGCTGTTGTCTAAGTTCTGCATGTGATAATTGACAAGACTTGACTAAATGGTCTTTCTTTTGGAAAATCTGTCACTATTTTGTTTTTTTGCCATTACTGTGTTTAAATCTTGTGTTCTTTCCCACTTCCACTGATATAGCAGGAGAAGAAACACACCAAAGACTGTGCTCTGTTTAAACTCAGAAATGAGAGAAAATATAAACATGTATTATTCCTATAACTCCATGAGTAGAAGAAACACCTGATGCTCTTTTGAATGCCGTTTTTCCACATTTCAACAATTACATAGATTTGTTTGTAAGTTAAAACTTTGCAGTGTGCTAAATGTCACTGAGTTGCAAAAAGCACAGTAAAAACTTCCACTTCCGTAATTATATTCTGGTGTATAATTACATTTCTCTCTTGTACCACAACCAAGCATTTTAGTAATTTGTATAGCTTCTTACATTGTTGCATACGTATCCTGTAGGGCTTAGAAAGACTGATAGGAATACAAAATCCTAGTAATCTGTGTGTTCATTCAGTATTCATGGTGACAAAATCTCAGGAGATTTTCTTATTCCTGGGCCAAAATCATGATAAAAATGACTGTTTGTGTTGGAATTTGCCTAAACTGAATACTGAAGATGGTTCTCTCCTGCACAGGAAAGATCTGCTTTACAACTGTGGACCTAATAAACCTTTTGCTGAAATGAAAAATTTCCCTTTACCTAACCATCTCTCTATCCCCATCAAAATAAAAATCTTGTAAAGTTTATATGTCCAGAATCAGATTCTGACTTACTAGAAAGTATCAAGTTCATGTAACTAAAATTCTGTTTAGACTGTGCAAGCATTAATCATAGGTATACTTCATTAGGAAAATTCAGTGCAAAGATGGGCTTGGTTACTCAAAGAAGAACTCAGAACCAATAGCTAAGATGAGCTTTTATGCATAATAGCCACATCTCCTTGATAAATTAGAGATTGTTCTGGATTTATCATAAAATTATTTGCATAAATTCAGAAGGCATATAAAAAAATCAAGTTCCTTATTCATTCATGAAGTGTCAAGGTTTTGGCTTGGATAGAATTAATTTTCTTCATAGGGGCTCATACGATTCTGTGTTTTGGATTTGTCATTAAAATAGTTCTGATTACACACCGGTGTTTTGTTTGTTGCAGAGCAGTGCTTACACAGAGCCAAGGCCTTTTCATCTTCTCGTGCTGTCCTTCCAGTGAGGAGGCTGGGGTGCACCAGGAGCTGGGGGGACACAGCCAGGACAGCTGACCCAGACTAGCCAGAGGGATGTCCCATACCATATGGCAACATGCTCAGCAATAACAGCTGTGGTAAAGGAGGAGGAAGGAGAGAACAATGGGAGTGATGGCGTTTGCCTTCCCAAGAAACCATTACACATGCTGAGCCCTGCTTTTCTGGGAGTGGCTGAACCCCTGCTTGCCAATGGGAAGTAACAAATGAATTCCTTGTCTTGCCTTGCTTGCGTGCCTGGCTTTTGCTTTACCTAATAAGCTGTCCTTATCTCAAGCCAGGAGTTCTCACACTTGTCCAGTTCTTTCCCCTTTCCCAACTGGGGAGTGAGCAAGTGGCTGCGTGGTGCTGAGCTGGCCGCCAGGGCTAAACCATGACATGAAGTTGTAATCTTCTGACTTAAGCCATCTTCTTGTGTAGGTAATCAGCTGATAAAGCTGAGGTTTAGGTACTGAATTGATTGATGCCTGCTATACCCCTAACCTAGGTAGATCTGCACTTCTAATTCTGACCAGCAGTGATGTGAACAGATCGTACACTCAAGGTTTGCGCTGTGGTCTGCTGCCAAGTGACCTGTAGGCTTTTCTGAATGTGCGCCAGCATATTTTTATGCCGGATCACAAGTTGAGCAATCCAGTGTCTCTGTCATTCCTGTCACCCGATTTGTATTTATTGTGATTGGCTCTTACACGCTGTAAACAGCACCAGTGGGGCTGCCTGTGCTTTCTGTATAGGAAAGATTGCTATAAAAATGACTACTAGATGATATGTGGCTAGGGAATGAATGTCACTCATTCCCAGTGAAAAGTAGCAAGTGGATGGACAGTAAGTCATGCTGATGATGTCTTGGAAAAGGTACACCAAGGGATGAGAAATGGAAAGATGAAAAGTATTTTGAAAAGCAGAAGAGAATAAAGCTGAGGTTATACATTTACTGCAAGTTGCAGGGCCAAAGAAGTCTTGATTTTTCTACCTTCTGTTGGTACAGACCACTGCCACATGTGTCCTGCTGTCTTCTCTACAAATATTCCTGATGGGAGATAGCAGTTGGGGCCAGATTCACTTGCTTAAATGCGTATGTTTGCTACCATTTGGGATGCAGTAGGCATCTGGCTAAGCCTCCAGTTGCTCTTTTAGTCAGGTGCGATTCTTGACAATGTTCCTTTTTTAGTGTCGGATGTGTGGATGTCTTGGACATATTAAAGTGTCTAAAATACTAGTAGGCACTTTAATTGAACTTCTAATTCCTCTTGGTTGTTTTATTTTATCAATGCTTTATATCTGTCTGTGTGCATTAGATTTCTAACTGTATTGCAGATTTGCAGTAATTTGAAATTATAATTGCTTTCTGTACTTAAACTCTGATTATCAGACGTGTTATGGATTATTTCTTGTTACAATGGGGGAAGAAACTAGCCTACCTTGTGTTTGTGTGACTGGTACCCCCTGCTTTTGACCCTTGGCAGGATGATTAGCATAACCAGCAATAAGGCAAATATCCACAATAAGTAAGCAGTCTGTTAATGTATACCCCTGCCACCTTCCCTCTCCCCCTCTCTGGCCCCAGGCTGTGAGGACACCCACTGTCAGGGTGCTAAGGGCATTAGCGATATCAAGATCAAGATGCTGGGTCACCAAGAGAGCATGGGGGACACCCACTGAGGGTGTGGTGAAGCCCATCAGCGTTATCAATACCCAGCTGCTGGGTTGCCAGGATGCAGTGAGACCCATGCTGGAACAGGGAAATGTGACAGTACAGGGAGCACTGGCTGTAAATACAAACAGCTACAAGCACTGAGTGGGACTTAGACCAGAACTGCTGTGACCCCAGTGACTACCATCGTCTTCTGCCTCCGAGGACTGAGTTAGTGACTTGTGATCTTCCATGAAAACTCCAAGTCTCACTTATGATTGTCACGCACTGGTTGATAAGAAGTTGACCCGATCTGCAGAGGGTGCATCCAGGTGGCTAAAAACCCTGTGTAAATGAGAACCTGGAAATTCTGTGTAACTATATGCTATGTTAAGAGCTAGAAATTGTATATAATAAGCTATGCTGATTGTTAATTTATTTTTACATAATAATAAATCTCTAATTATAACCACAACCCTGTGGCCAGTCTTCATTCTGCCAAGGATCCCTAAAGGACCTGTCTGTCCTCTGTACTGTTGCCTCACATTTTGTTAACTGTTTTTTTTTTGAGGTTCCTCTGTTTGAATGGGAAATGGAAGTCTTGAATTTGTATTGGTGTTTAGTGTTTAGTTACTGCTGTCTATTTATAAGGTGGACATCCAGATTTTGCTTTCCTCAATCAAAAGGATTGTTTGTCATTATCTGTTAAATGTATGCAGGAAGTGTGTCTTTTCCAGAAGTGGTTTCCTCAGATTCTGATTGGCGATTAAGCAGCGTGTGTGTGAGCGTGGATGTAGTTTCCTTTCTCCAGATTTCAGTTTTTCTTCATGTGCTGTAGTGGAACATGTCTGTTTGAGCAAGTAAAATAAGGAAAGGGAAGAAAATAAGTCTGAAAATCTGCTTGTTTGAACATTTATGTTGCTTTAAGCACATGAGCAATATATGAGACTAACTCACATTTAAATTAAATATATTCACTGATTATTTGTGTGTTAGCCAGAGTTTGCATATTTTTGTATAACATTTTGATCAGCGTTGAAAGAACTACATTCTAACACAATACAATTAGGATAATAATTAATTATTTTAATATATTTGACTGAAAGCTGGTCATGAGTGCTCTTCAGTCTGCAAACTGTAACATTGCATACCATTATTTTTAGGTCAGCAATCTGGACAGTGTTAAGCCTTTCTTTTAGAAGAAAAAGAATTCGGTTCACAAGTCTGGTATCTGATATTTAAAATGCAGGGGGCTATTAAATTAAGTAGCTATACAGTTGAGTTATTCACTTTCAAATAGGTTAATGTAATAATTGTACAAATTTTAATGTTCTACAATTATTTGTTTCAATTCCTTGTTTTGTTTTATTTCTGCTTAGTTTGATATATATTGTTTAATAGGATGAGGATTAATTTTCAGTTTCAATTTTCAGTTTAGGGTCAGAGCTTTATGTCCTTCCCCTGGTGAAGAAAAATCAATGCATCAGAAAAAAGGAAAGAGAGAACTGTGAATTTTTAAGTATTATGTTCTTAACTGTCTCAGCTTGCTGAGAGTACCACCTGGCAGTGTCAAGCAAGCAGTTGGTTGTTTTTTTCTTCCTGGTGCTAGCCGGCTTAGCACTTTTCAAAGCCAAGTCACTTGTGTCTCTTCTGATTCAGAATGATGTAGTGGTACATTTCACATGTGTTTCGTGGCTCTTCAGGTTACTCCTAACATTTTTTCCATAGGTGTTGTTTGAGAAGCATTTGCATACACTTGTATAGGTGCTATTATTATTTTTCTCTCATTTTTAAGTGAAGAGGTTTTTGTGACGTGTTCGCTGCCCTGCCAAGCATCCCAGGCAGGTGCGTTAGTTCTCTTGCTGCTCCTTTGGCTCAGCATCCCTCCTGAAGGGGAAATGGAGGAGAGTGTTCTGGCAGGTGGCAGAGTATGTCTTCTGCACTGTTGTGTGCTCACATGATGATAGGTGCAATGATGTTTCTCATTTCATTCCAGATCGGAACCATCTGCTGATCTCAGGAGAAGCAGATTACTGTGGTTAAGCAGTGAGCATTTTGTCAGACTGCAGGGGAAGGTCTTCAGGTGTATTGTAGTCATGGGCTCTGCTTTTCTTTCTTCAGTTGTAATATACCTTTTCGTATTATCTATGTTAAAGCTTACAATTCAAATGCTGTTGCCTACTTGTTATATATTCAGAAAGTAAGTCAATGTGCTCATGAATAATATCACTATTTTATTTTCCCTATTATAATATTTTTACATGGCAAAGGACATGGGGAGAAACGTGTCCTGATCTCTCTAAAGTCCCTGATCTCTCTAAACAAATCTCATAAGTGCAGTTCCTTGCTTTTCTTGCTTTTGCCTTTCATTGCTTAAGTGATAATAATAATAAGCATACCTTTAGAGATACAGAAAGCAAAGAAATGCATGAGAAGGAAATTAAAGAATGGTTAACAACAGTTGCTTTGTATCAAAGGAGACCACTCAAAAAGATAAACAGACTGGTAGAAAAGCCACTGTTCAGGATCTTTGGTGAAGTGAAACCAAGAGTTGAAAGGACTTTTCTTCCTCCATTTGGTTTTGAATTAAATGTTATTGACCTTCTTTTTCAATGATTTGTTTTGTGGGAAGACAGAAAGGATTGTTTGATGACATTTTTTAAAAACAAATGAGTTTGGAAACTAAAAGCACCTTTCACAGTGAAACTGATAGTTTCACTGGAAAAACTCAGCCTAAAGTTTACTCTTGCCAGAACCCCTCTGGAAATACAAGTGGTGGTGTTCTGCTTCAGTAATCACATGTAAATGTAGAAGTGCCAGCAACCCTGTAATAATGACTGTAGTGTCTTTTGAAGGCACTCTGAAGCTTCCGTTCATAGACACTCTTAAATAGTTAATTTCTCTTCAATTTACATGGAATATGTAATGACATCCCTGAGTACCAGATTTCCTTCCCTTCTTTTCTTGTTATACAAAGAATAAAGAGTATTTTAAGACACTGCCTGCTGACCTGTATAGTAGAGTGCCAGTGGGAAAGAAAGTTGATGGAAGAACAGGTCCAGATAGTTCTTTGTTGTGACCCTCAGAAACCTTTTCTGAACACAGGTGTGACAGCTTGGAAAACTCAGGTACCTCTGAGGTGATCTTTGAAGTCTGCCTTCGCCTTTGTGAGTAAAGGGAGGCAATTTTGTCCATTTGGATATGTCCTCTTGTTTCTGGCAGATTGCTGTGTGACCATTTATGCCTTCCTCTTTGTAAGCTGGCTGCATGTGTTTGTAATCTTTTTTATTATCATTATTTTTTGGCAGATACTGAGCGTCTCTATACAGTGGTATTTGAAGAGATCTGTGGGCGTTTTGGAAAGAAGTATACCTGGGACGTGAAATCATTGGTCATGGGTAAAAAAGCACTAGAAGGGGCACAGATTATTCGAGATGTTCTAGATCTGCCAATAACCAAAGAAGAGTTATTACATGAAAGCAAAATGAAGCAGGAGAAGTTATTTCCTACTGCTGAATTGATGCCAGGTATGTTCCTTTTCAGTATTTATAAACTGCTTGTGGAATTATGTAAATGTGTGGTGGTTTTACTCGAGTGGGCATCCAAGCTCCACCAGAACCGCTCTGTCACTCCCCCTCTGCTCAAAGAAGAAGGGGGAGAAAAGTCGACTCAAAGAGCTCAAGGTTTGAGATGAGAATGATTTAATTAAAGGGAAAGAGAATGGGGAGAAAAAGAAACAAAAGAAACAACAAGGCTGTGCGGAAGAACAGAGAGAAAGGAAAAAAAAAGTTATTCTCTACTTCCCATCAGTGAGCGATGTTCGGCCACGTCCTGGGAAGCAGGGCCTCAAAACGTGTAGTGGTTGTTTAGAAGGACTGCCCTCCCCCACGAGAGCCCCCCCTTTTATCGCTGAGTGTGACATCAGGTCTTATGGAATATCCCTTTGGTCGGTTTAGGTCAGCTGCCCTGGTGATGTCCCCTCCCCATCACTTGCCCGCCCCCAGCCTGCTGGCTCTTGGGGGCTTGGAGGGAGTCCTGATGCTGTGCCAGCACTATGCAGCAATAGACACAACACTGGAGTGACACCAGTGCTGTTCCAGCTACGAGTGCAGAGCACAGCACTGTGTGGGCTGCTGCAGGGTAAGGTGACTCCATCCCAGACAGACCCAACACAAAATGCTAACCAAGGCAGAATTTTTTAATCTACCTTCCTGTTAAAGGGTACTGAGTATTTTTTCTTGTTTACTTGAAGAACAGCTGTTTTCTATGTGTTTTAAAGAAAAGAAGAAAAAAGACTGTAAATATACACAAATTCTGTTTTGTAAACTAGATATTCTTTAGAATAGTTGTTGGCAGCTGTGTAACTCAAGTTAGTTTTCTCTGGCTGTGTGCATAAACCGACTTCAAGCACAAACATACTTCTTGGTGTACAGGCAAATGTATGTGTCTGTGGGTTTTTTCAGGTGAGATTCATTTCTCCTAATGTGAACATTGAAACTTAAGCATGGCATCTGAGCCAGCTGTGCCTCAATGGAGAGGGAGGGTTTCTCAGGTTATCCTAAGACAGGTAAGTTTAACCACTTCCTGAAAATACTAGTCTTTTACCAGTGGTTGTGCAGGAAGCCAAAATGAGTGGCTTAAACTAGGTGCCTCAATGTAGGCAAGAGAATGAATTCACACCACAGATAAGATTCATACTTTTATATTCTATTACATTTACATGTGGAATGCTTAGCGAAAAATCCTCAGTCATATAAGAGAAGGAATACTAAAAGCTGGAATTGCTGTAAACTTTTTGTACAATGTTAAACATCCTGGAGCAAATGTCAAAAATTTATGGGGGAAAAGAATGGGAAAGAGGAAGAAATAAAATATATCTGTATATATTTTAAAGTGAGATAACTGCATGTCAGTAAAACAAGTCCATTTTTTTTTTTTTTCTCTTAGAATGCGTGTTTGTTTGCCACAGCACATTAATGATAATGTTTTAATTTTTAGGTGCCTTTTTATACCTAGTTTTGTAATGCATTAAGAGGCTGAATGTTAAAAATACAAGTTATGTTAAGAACAAATAAAAAGAATCGAGAATAAATAAAAGGTATAATTTGGTAGCTTTAAACACTTCAGCCTCTTGGGCAGCCGGTTTATGTATATATCTCGCTGATCCCTTTTATATGAAAGATTTTTGAAATTGCACCTTTCTCTCTTACAGATCCACCTAACACTGTAAGCCTAGTTAAACTCTCTAGGAAAGCAAGAAAGATGGAGGGATTTGGTTTTCATTTTTCACGTCAAATTTTTGGGACTAACTTTGCACATATATTGTTTGTAAGACAAACAAAACACTTCAGTCCAGTCTTAGAAAATGCCAGATGGACAGGTTGGTGATGGAAGTGTTAGGAGGCTCAAAGAAGAGTCACGGTGATGGAGCAGCACAAGTAGTAGATGCCATTAAGTAGATATTCCATGTCTGCTGAGGATTGTGATAATGTGGTTGAGCTGGCTTAAAAAAAAGATGCAGAGAGATGATGGAACAGATTAGCCAAAGGAAACATTAAGTTTTGCACTGTTCCTGACTTCAAAAAGTGAATTCTGGGCTCACTGAAGCTAGACTATTATAGGCAAAACAACCAAAATTTTTACTGGGACAAGCATATGAACGTTTTGTATCATAACCAGAATTGTTCAACTGGTTATCCTTTCAGTTTAACTAAATATATGTTTTAACTCTCTTCAGGCAATTTTCTGAAGCAGAATTGATGTGAACTTAAATACTTTATGCTTAGTGGCCGCTGTGGGGAGCAAAGTCAGCCTTGGTCAGTGAAGTAATAACATTTGTACTTGGTAGCATTATATGAGATACAAGCTGAATTGCCATGAATTTTGAGAAAGACATGTTAATGTCAGTAATCCAAAAAAGGCACTAGCTACTTGCTATTTGGTTTATTTAAGGACTAACCTGTGCTTCAATCTTATAACCAGATATTTTTAATCTGATACCTTTCTCATGTCTTTTCATATCTTGTGAGGATGTTTACGTAATCTTTGGAGGTTTATACAGTCTCTTAATGTTCTTTAACTAAGAATGAACTTAATGCAGCTGTTGTATAAGATGTAAGGCTGTGGTGACGTCTTGTGCTTACAGAGTTCTCTGACTAAACTGGTGTTTCATGTTCTAGGTAAGTACACAAAAGTGAAAGTTAATTGTCATGATATTTAATCATGGTGTAAGATGACTCTGACATGACCATTTTTTGGCAGTTAATAGGTAGATGAGGTTCTATTTTCAATCAATTTCTACAGCTTTTCCAAGAAATAAGATTTAAATTTGGATTGATAGAGAACAGTGCTAAATGATTACAAAAAAAAAAAAAATTGAAAAAGTAACTCAAGGAAAGCAGCACTTGTTTCTGGCCGTAGAATGAGCTATGCACATGTTTGTGCCAGTAGTACAACTCTTTTAATTCTCAAATCAAGTAAGTGACAGATATGTCAGTCATGGTTAAGGATAGTATGATAGTTTTTCCTGACAGTGTGTATGAAAGCCATGCCACTGTATAACAGTTTTAAGAGACATTAGTGGATGAAAGTGCAAGCTGGAAGATCTCAGTATGGCTGAACTTGACTGGCAAGCTTCAATACATCAAGCTGTGGTCAAGTACAAAGTTAATCTATGAAGAGGATATATCCATTTCCAATAGGGACTTTTCCAGTAAGTATTTGAGAGTTTTTCATTGTTCTTTTTGGTTCTGAAAGAATCTTAGGGTAAGCTAGTTTTGATTTAGTGTGGCAAGGAATTAATTCAAGACAGTGCTGACAAAATGACAGGGCTGCTGCGTGTGCTGCTTTTCTAAATATTGCTGTCAGAGTGCAGACATTGTTACCTGCAAGAGTAACATAGCAGACTTCCCATTTCTGCAAATGTACTGCATTGCCGTGAAGTAGATCGTCAGAAGGAATGACAAGTGGAACAGAAGAAAACCATGCATATGTACATTTGCCTATACATGTCATGTATAGGTGTACTGGGGCTTAGCACAAACCCAGAATATATACAACCAGAAAAATCTAACTCAAAGTTACCCAGCTGCCAATAGCTGTTATACTCATGTCACAGGTATGAAATTAATGCCATTATTTCATAGGAGTCTGCACTTTTTGGCTCATCACCATCACAAGGTACAGATGCTTAAGGATTGTGTGCTCCTTTCAGAAGTTGTCCACTACTGGATCATCTTCCTGATAGCTGGGATTTCTTGTTTGCAGTTCCTGTTCGGCCAGTGCAGAACATGATATGGAAACCCTTTTCGTGTTCAGTTATGGTTGACTGTCTTGTGCAGGCATGAGGAAGTAATTTCATAGCTAAGTTTTAGTACCGAATCAAGCCAGTCAGAAATTACAAAAAGAGAAATAAAGAAATACAAGTTCCAGTGACAACTTATTTTAAAGCCTAACGTCTTTTTTTCTTGAGCAGTTCAATTCAACCAGCAGTCTAGTTTGCTTAGCTGTTGTTTCCTTGATTAATGTTTGTGCCCTTAACAGTTATACAACATGGTAGGAAGTCTGTTTTTTCTTTTCCTTGCTATTATTGTTTTAATGGTAGGAAACTCTGGTGAGTCCATGCTGGTCTCAGGGAGCTTGTAACCCATGGAGATCCATCAATTAGCTGCAAACTCAGAATGATCTGGTCTATTTGGTTGGTTTCAAACATTTCTCCATTGCAGTAAGTCCTGAAGAATTGCAACCCAAAAATGCTTTCACCAGGAAGTTATCAACACAGATGGCAGAAGTTATGAATTATATAAAATTTAAAACTTATATTTTTTTTCCATAGCTATATATGCATCAGGATGTCCAGACTATGGCAAGATTAACTGGCTTGGTGAACAGGGAGACTCTATGCCAACAGAAGAATCTTTGGCACTCTTTAGAGAGCAATAAGATGAGAAGATAGAATTCTTTATTAATAGTCAACTACCTTCCAATTTGGGGAGTAGGTTATTAGTTTCCATCTCCAGTTTTGTAGCTCAGTGAAAGAATAATGTACTATTACAAATTGCATATTTTAAATGATATCTCAGAACAAAAAAGAAACAGGTGGATATGAGAGATGTATTTCCAGTCTCATGAGATTCATGGCAATTACACCAAGTGGTGGATAGCCCCACCTCCGTCACTTTATCACCGTCACAGCAGCAATGCTAAATTCACTTGAGGATTGAGAACATGTGCAGATAATGAATAGTGCTGTGCTGATGGGCTTGGAGCTGTTGTAGCACACCAGACTACATACAAACTGATTTAAAAATATATATATTTTTTACTTAGATGAACAGACAGCTTCTTATTGTTCTCAGTAAGATATTTTTTCTCTTTGGGTGCTTTTTGTGTTTTGATACTGCTGACGTTTTTACCGTAGAATTGCTTTTATGATCTAAAAGGATTATCATTGAATTGGCTAGAAATCCAATCAACTTGACAAAGCCCTGAGTGGCAATGTTAGCTTTTCTTTGATTAAAAAGAGTGATGAAATCTTGAAGAGTTTAAAGTTGGGTCTGATATTATATTCAGTGTAGTAACTGCAAATGATTTTGAAAAAGAGGAGCAGTCCTTTCATACAGATGCTATATTTATCCTTAAGATTTCCATTTGTGCACAACTGGACATAAATCATACAAGACATGCATAATGCATATACATAGTTAATATACACAATGCATGGTGCACTTTTGTTTCCTTTATCCATTTTCTCAGCAGTAAATCTTTTCTTTCAAATACTTACTGAAGCCTCACAGACTACTTGTTTTGTGTAATATGTTGTAGACTTGAATTTGGGTCTCTGAACTGCCTTGGTTTTGGTGACCCTGAGGTCAGGTGTCCTCCGCTCTCATGCTGTTAGTGTGAGTAGAAAGCTAACTGTTGCTGGAACAGAGAATGAAGAGCAACACTGTGATAGGTGTGTCAAAGATCATCTTAGAGGGAGTGCTGAAAGTCTGCAAAAAGATAGTAAAGTTGTATTTGGGCCCATAATTTGTTGGCAAGCTATGTGAAGAAAGTGCATGGTGACCAGTATACCTTTTCCAACAAAAATTCCAGTGCACAGGGCAAAAGTCTGTTAATCAAGACAGTGTTCTCTAAACAATACAAATCTGTAGCCTTGTTTCTTCTGCAGAATATGCTGCATCTCATCTAGAAGACTTTGCAAAAACAGTTATATTAACATGGACTACATAGCATAGACAAGCTCCAGAATTACAGCAGGGGATTGCATAATAGTTAAAATACTGTTAATTAGTGTTTATATGTAATTAGTACGTAGGAGGCACGCAAGGAAGATGAACAGGAGGTGTGGTACATGGTGATGTTCATGAAAGGATTTGCCCCTGAAAATGCCACTGTTTGCTTATTTGAGATCTAATTTTGAAGCTTAAGAGCTACCTTGTGAATTTTATTATAGTAGCTTCTTGTGAACCTGTATACAGCCCATGCATGCTTTTTTTTAAGAGAAGGCCCCGGGGACTTTCATTAATTTTTTAGGGGTTTTCTCATACATAGTTAATGTTCATCTTTTTAGTATTGTAATAGACACTTAGAAAAGACTGTGGGATTGTCCCTATAGGCCTAGTATTTATGTGGTACTATTCTTGCACTCTACTTGTTGTACACAAGCCAGATATATTCCTGAAGCCACAAGACTGTAGGATTTTTACCATGCCAAGAAGACCATCGAAAACAGGATTTTCAGGTTAAGGTACTGGCAGAGCTTAGTGTGCGATTGTCTGCCTGGTGGTGTAGTTATGGTTTCAAGTGAATAGACTGCGGGGAGAAATATGAACAACGGAAAACATTCAACTGGTGAACAGAGGAAACAAATTATGGTTCACTGCTGAAGTGGAATAAATAATCATTTTCCCTATCTCATATATTTGCCCTGTTTGTGATGGACATTATGTTCCTTTCTATCTCAAAAAACATTCTTATGGTCTACTAAAACACGTTCATACAAACTTCAGGAAAAGAGAAAAAAAATATATATATATATAAAATGTTTTTATAATACAGAAGTTTGGTTGGAAATTTGTACTAGGAAAAAAAATAGAACAGCTTTATATTATCTCCATATTTGTCTGGAGGCATTCTGCAGGAAATAGGTTTCACTCTGAAGCTCCAGTAGTGATGCATGTTAAGAACAGTGTTCTGTTCAGTGGTAGACAAACAGAGGAAAAGAGATGATAGGGGAATTTGGAAGTCTGCTGAATAAAGTATAGCAAAAATGTGTATGTCATTCACCATTCTGAAATATCTTGTATGAAACAGAGGTCACATTTGTATAAAACTAAAAGGAAAATCAAAGTTTACTTTGTTTTCCATCAAATTGAGTTAGGTTTCAGGTATTATAAATGTATTATTAATTTTTGCTTCATAATGAATAATGCCATTTTAGTATAAAATGTGATAACTAGTTGGACTAGATGATCCTTATGGGTCCCTTCCAACTCGGGATATTCTATGATTCTATGAACTAAAAAGAGGAGATAACTGAGAGGGCAGTGCTTCCTGGACTTCATGTAAAGCCTTTGACACTGTCCTCCATAAGGTCTTCATAGAGATGCTGTTGAAGTATAGGCTGGATGAGCAGACAATGAGGTGGATTGAAAAGGTTGGCTGGACAGCCAAGCCTGAAGGGTAGTGGTCAGTGGTGCAAAGTCTAGTTGGAGGCCAGCAACAAGTAGAATACCCCAGGGGTCAGTACTGGGTCCAGTCCAGTTTAACACCTTCATTAACAATCTGGATGATGGGGTAGAGTGCACCTTCAGATGATAAGGAACTGGAGGGACTGGCTGATTCACCAGAGGGCCATGCTGCCATCCAGATGGACCCCAACAGGCTGGAGAGGTGGGTTGACAAGAATCTCATGAAGTTCAACGAGGAGAAATGCAGAGTCCTACACCTGGGGAGAAACAACCCCAAGCACCAGGGCCACCCAGCTGGAAAACAGGGTGACAGAAAAGGGCAAGTTGGACATGAGTCAGCAATGTGCCCTTGCTACTAAGAAGGCTAACAGTATTCTTGGCTGCATTAGGCCAAGTATTGCCAGCACGTCAAGAGAGGTGATCCTCCCCCTCTACTCAGCTTGGTGAGGCCACACCTGGGGTGCTGTGTCCAGTTCTGGGGCTCCCAGTACAAGAGACATACTGGAAACAGCCCAATGTAGGGCTATCAAGTAGAACAAGGGACTGGTGCATGTCTCATATGAGGAATGGCTGAGAGAGCTGGGACTGCTCAGTCTGGAGAATAGGAGACTCGGGGGGATCTCATCAATGAGTATGAATACCTGAAGGGAGGATGCTGAGAAGACAGAGCCAGGCTGGGCTCTATGGTGCCCAGTGCTAGGACAAGAGGCAGTGGGCACAAACAGGTTCTATCTGAACATCGGGAAACACTTCTTTGCTGTGGGGGTTGAGGTTGCCCAGAGAAAGGTTGTGGAATCTTCTTCCCTGGAGATCTTCAAAAGCTGCCTGGACGTGGTCCTGGTCAGCCAGCTTGAGGTGACTCAGCTTGAGCAGGGGAGCTGGACCAGATGAGCTCCAGAGCTCCCTTCCAACCTCAGCCATTCTGGGGGGGGGGAGAGGAAATCATGTAGAATACAATGTTGTAACAGCACATAAATAGAAAGGAACTATTTTAGACAAAACATTTTAGTGTAGCATTTTTTTGGTTTCCTGAACTTTTGCACTACATGTTTGTATTGGTCATTGAAAAGGAAAATGCGAGTTAGTCCAAGGATTTTGTTGTTCTCAGGGTAAGTCTTAAATTCAGTTTCTCAGTTGATCCAATGTATTAGTTGTTACTGTGGTTTCAGGAGACTCTAAAGAGAATGAAGAGCACATTGAGAGACTAATGGAGGAATAATATTTCCTTCAAAAGTAAAATAAGGTATACATTCTATATGTTGCAACTTTCAGAAAAAGAAGTATTGATCTCCTTTTTTCAAAATGTGTTTGTGGTCTCAGAAGAAATCACTCCTTTCTGTTGGTTTAGGTTTTATTTAATTTTATTTCTCCCTCAGAGTTGCTAACTTCATTGACATTTGTGATTAATCTGTTTTTAAACATGCTGATGTTTAAAGTTGATCCTCCCTTTTTGCTTCCTTACCTAAATATAGCTTAGAATTCTTTTTACCTAATTTCTTTCCAATAGCCATCAATGTATAACTATTGCATATGAAATACAGTAAGCTTCTGTGTCTGTTTTAGAACTTATTAGGGATAGAGGAAATAAACATTATTTACCTTTTTGATGATTTAAAATGGAAAGAGTACATTTGGAAATAAAGTATAACGAAGTAATACATATATTCCTGATCTTGTTATGATTTCTTGAAGGAAATTATGCTGTGCTCTCTGGGTTTGTAATTGTGTATGTAGTGCATCAAGAATATATCCTCACGCTGGAAAAATGGGGACCCTTATTTGTTTTGTTCTTTCTTTTTTGTTGTTGTTACTGTTTTTAATCAATGACTACTTGAAGGCTAAAAGAAAAAAATGAATTGCTCCACATGGCTGAACTTTCAGCGGGAGGGGTAGAGGATGGTCTGAAGAAGCCTAGCAGGTGGGTCCTTCTGTGGTGGATGGACCTTGATACTTACATGGTAGTAAGTAAGTTAAAAGTTAGTGAGTTCAGAGGAACTTCCTTCATACTTCTTCAGAGACATTGCATTTTTGATTGGTTGTTTTTGATGTAACTGAAGTCTTCATTTGAAAATACTTTGCAGCTATAGGTGAATTTAGCAACAAAGTATGTGCCAGTGGAAGCTCTTCTGTATCTTTAAATCAGTTCCCCATTTCCCCATCTGTTTTTTTTTTTTTTTTTTTTTTTCCCCCCCGAGGGAAAAAAAGAGAAAAAAAAGGCCCAAGGAAGATAGTAAAAAAGATATTATCTTCCTAATAAAGAATTATATACTGAATTAGTACAGTAATCATATTAGTAATTCAATGTGGTGGTAACTCTAGAGCTATATTGGTGGTAATTGACTCAAACAAAAATGGATTTTGTTGATGTATAGCTTTTTCCAAAGAAATAACAAACACTGAATGAAAATATTTTTCTACTGCTACTGTCTTCATCTTGCTAAGTTATTAAAGCTATTCTTCCATATGCAATTTATTTTTTTTTTCCGCACAGCTGATTTTCCCCTTGTATATTTATTTTTTTCTAATCTATGTTGCTGTTTACACATATTCAAGTAATCATTTTAAAGACATTTTTAAAGTGCATTTTCTGAGTAATGTAAATCTTTGCTCTCTGAAAGTGTTAGGGACAGCTGCATTCTAGCTCCCTTTTAGGTAGGACAGTCAAAAAGAGAAAGTAAACATGCACACATGCGTACTTACACACTGGAATGATGAGAAGTGCTGAGGGAATATAAGAGAGAACCCTGAAGAAATGACCTTTCAGCAACAGTGATTTTCTGTGGCTGGCTACCTCCAATAGAAATGTAGAGTAAACATACACTGACAGATGAGCTGAAGCTGTGGGACTGAAGAAAATTAGTTATCTGAAGAGAGGTAACCTGCATTCAGAATGCTGCTGTAAAGAAACATTGAAACTTTTGCACAAGAAACTCAAAATCTGCACTGAATAGTGAAGTGTCTTTCCTTCTTACACAGGCTGCCATGTTTCCACTTTTCCCTACATTAACCTTCACTAGAAGATTGGATCAGATTGAAGTTTCTACCTATTATGTTCACGGTGTTCATTACTCTGGGTTCACAGCATCAACAGATAAAGCTCTGGTATTAACAACTGTGATTGACAACTCCTCTATTCTGCCCAGTTACTTTCTCTAGTAATTGCTAAAGAGAAACTGAGCACTCTTAGGGGATGGTTTAAGCCAGTTGGTTACCTGCTTCAGAAATTAAAGACTATACCAGTCAGTGAGAAGAGCATATTTTTTGACCTTGATCCATCCATCTATATATCTATGTATTTTTGTTTGTTTGTTTTCTAGGAGCATAACCCCAGGTATATGTATGAAAAGAAAGTGTTTCCCTGTGTGTTTTTCTTCCACTTACAGAGAATTTGAAATAATGAATGTATATAATGTTGAGGACCTTACTGAATGAGATTGGGATGGGTATACAGATGCAAAGATATTCAAGTATTCTTTGTCATATTTTGAGAAAAGCATCATGTGATGACAGAATAAATATATACCTTGAGGAATATTCCATGATCTTTGCATGGAGCAAGAACATTTCAGAAGTATTGCCAAACGTGTTGTAATTAAGTAAAATATTAATATGTATACCTATGTATATGCATATATACATATATATATATAATGTACATATGTATTTGTCTTGCAGGGGTTGATAAGCTGATCCGGCATTTACACAAGCACAACATACCCATAGCTGTTGCCACTAGCTCAGCTGAAGTGACATTTCAGATGAAAACAGCCAGACACAAAGACTTCTTTGGTCTTTTTCATCATATTGTGTTGGGAGATGACCCTGAGGTGAAGAGAGGCAAACCACAGCCTGATGGATTTCTAGTTTGTGCAAAGAGATTTCACCCTCCTGCAGCTCCAGAGAAGGTAAGGAGGGGAGGAAATAAATGAGCTGAAAATCTAGAGGTATACTGTCCTGGCTACATTTCAATTTTTATTTATTGATTGATTTACTATGATAAATGTTTAGGTTAAGATTTAATACAAACATTTGAAAAGTCAGCAACCTCTTTTTTTTTCGATGTTTATATTGTTTAAACTAGAGGTTGTTGGAAAGCGTTATTTCCTTTCAGTGTATATAAAGTTTGTAATGCAGATTGCTCTGATTTACTGCATGATACTGTGTAGTAATAGGAAAGTTTAATGATTTTTCTCTCTGCATAAATCTGCAAGCATAACTTCACTACTCAAAGTTTAGACACAGTTATTTAAACATAGATCAGTTTGCTTTTCATACTTCCGTGGCTGATTTACCTTTGAAGTATCTAAACATTAAAGATACTTCTTTGTAAAGAGGGTATATATTTTTCTAAGCCATCGCTTTCCTCTTGCATTCTAAATCTTTGAGATCATATTTATTTATTTATTTATTTATTTATTTGATTTAAAACTGCATCAGTTTGAGCAATCTTTCTGAAGTAGTAGAGATGCGTAGATTCTCTCTCATATATAACTTTCCAGACTTGATTTTGAAATAGAAATCTGTAGGGAGAATATCTGAAAGATAAATGGGTAGTCAGTTGAAGTGATGTGTTCACTTATATTTCAAACTAAATTGCCATTCTTCTTAAAATATTTTTTTTCACTTCTTGTCTATCCTGATGAAACATAAGTTCTGAAGTTTAGGAGTTTCCTTACTGCAGAAAAATGCATTAGATACTAATTTTTAAGAAACAACTTTAAGTGGGTTAGACTGTGATTACTGATTTCTCAGTAGGGTTGTTGAGAAGAAATGTGTACACAAATATATATGGAATGATTAGATAAGATTCCTCAGCCTTTCATGCTTTAAATTCTCATCCGGAGCCCAAATGGTATTTTTGCTGTCAGGGAATTGGTGAAATACGTTGCAGTGAATGTAGCAAATACGAACAGTGTTAACCATCTATTTTTTTTTTCTCTTGCACGTCCTCTTGTCATTCTGTGTATGTGTATCAACTTCACTTGAAAAAGTTACCGCCAATATACTTGATCATATTCATGCAGATGACTACTGTGTGGATATGTTATTTTTTTGTGTGTGTAGGCCTTGTATGGTAATATTCCAAATGCTGCAGAATTGCTGCAGAATCTGAGTAACAAGGCTGTAAATCTACAACAGAATCCGGTAGTTATGTATTTAGAATATATTCATGCTTACCTGAGAGCAAATATTGGGAAGCAATAGCCCAGGATTTTGGAGAAAGTGGGAGGTGAGTTAAAAACACATAGCAAAGTTTTATTACACTGTTTTTGTAGTTTTCTCTTGCTCCATCTTGAAACCACAGCTTAATGTTGCTTTCATAGAAAATTGTTCTTTCCTCTTTAAGTCCAGAACATGTAAGATCAAGTTATGCTCCTGTAATGCTGTGTGGCATCTCTTTTTGTGAAACAGGATGACAAAGGTGCTTATTGTATACATTTCAGTTGGATGGAGGTGTTGGTGTAGGATATTCTATAATTCTGAAGGTGAAAGAGCAAAAGGTATTGAGAATTGATACAAAGACAGGATGTATTTGGTATCGTATCTGAAGGACAGGTAAGGAAATGTAATGTCAGTTGTGGTAGTGACAAATTAAATGTTATTCACAGAATCATAAAAATATCCTAAGTTGAAAGAGACCTAAAAGAGTCAGTGCGTCCAACTCCTAGCTACACACAGGAGCACCCAAAATGAGACCATGTGTTTTAGAGTGTTGTCCAAATCCTTCTTGAACTCTGGCAGGCTTGGTGCTGTGACCACTTCCTTGGGGAGCCTGTCCCAGTGCCTGACCACCCTCTGGGTGCAGAACCTTTCCCTAACCCCCAGCCTGACCCTCCCCTGTCCCAGCTCCATGCCGTTCCCTCGGGTCCTGTCACTGTCCCCAGAGAGCAGAGCTCAGCGCCTGCCCCTCCACTTCCCTCGTGAGGGAGCTGCAGGCCGCCATGAGGCCTCCCCTCAGCCTGCTCTGCTCGGGGCTGAACAAACCAAGGGACCTCAGGTGCTCCTCATATGTCTTGTCCTCTTCACCATCTTTGTTGCCCTCCTTTGGAAGCTCTTTAACAGTTCTATGTCTTTTTTATGCTGTGGAATCCAAAACTGCACACAGTAGTCGAAGGTGTACCAGCACAGAGCAGGGTGGGATAATCCCTGCCCTTGACCGGCTAGTAATGCTGTGTGTGTTGCACTCCAGGCAATAGCTGGCCTGTTTGGCTTCCAGGACACGCTGCTGGCTCACCTTCAGCTTGCCACCAGCCAGAACCCCCAGATCCCTTTCTACAGGGCTGCTTTTGTCCCCCAGTCTGTATGTATAGCCAGGTGCAGAATCCATCACTTGCTTTTGTTAAACTTTGTATTGTTGGTGATCGCCAGGACCTCTAATTTGTCATGATTTCTCTGCAAGGCCTCTCTACCCTTGATGGAGTCAACAGCTCCTCCCAGTTTAGTCATCTGCACGTGTGAGGAGCCTAATATATGGAGGGACGGCTTTCCCAATGCTCTTAGTTTGTGTCTCTATTTCAGAAAAGTCACAAGATGATAGTAATTTTAAGAGATGAAATCTTTAAAACAAAAACCAAAACAAACAAACAAAAAACAACAACACACAAACAATTTAAAAGACCCCCTGCTAACAGGGTTGGAGATCATTTAATATGTAACTGGAGAGAACTTCCAGTTAGCTTCCCACTAAGACAATCTAGTACACACAAAAATTGTTCAGTGAAACACATCACATACCCACTGAGGACTGTCAGGAGACATACTTCAAAACTGCCCTAATAATCCAAGCCAAAAATACAACAGCTGTAGAAGACCAAATCCAGAACTTTGCTGTAGTGATATATCAGCCTCGGACAGCCTTCTATAAAGAGGCAGTTCTAAAATCAGATAAAAATGCATATGATGGCTGCTTTAGTACTGAAGGGGGGTCAAAGTTGTCCATCTGGGAATTTCTTAAATTTTGGCCTTTTCTTTTTTTTTTTCATTCTTTAGTTAACTAGGGATTTAATAAGCATAATGGTGAGAACAGAAATTTCAAACAAGATACACACTGCAAATTCAGCCTAAGCCTTACAGTCTTTTGATACATGAAGTTTTATATGAACTTACAACACTATTAACACATATGACACATAGTCATATAAATTATTAATTAAATCTGTCAGGTAATTAGAATATGATCTGCAGTTGAATTCTGGAGTTTTTGTCTTTTACTAAATTCAGGTTTTTGTTTTATTTTAATATAAGCCAAAATCTGCTTTCAAATACACAAATGGAACTTGCATTCAAACCAGATGGAGCTGTACATATGTAGCCTGAGAAACAATTTGTACTTGAATATTGTAGAGATTTCAGGCCACACTGTTCCAAACATTGTATTCCTTTTCGTATATTTTATTTAGACAATTATTTACACACACACACAAAAAGAAAAGTGTTTTTATCATCATTATTTTCACACCTTTATATGAACATAATTTGGAAAACAAGTTATTTCAAATTGTCTTAGAATTAGTTATTTAGTATTTTGCTGTTACTCAGATTTTTACAAAGGGAATCCCTTTTGAAGGAACCTTTACAATGTGCTGCAAAAGCAGAATTTCATTGATGACAGTGCTCTGAAACTTGGTAAATTTAGCTATACAGTTCACCAGCTTGATCTGAAAAAAAGTAAGGAAACAAAAGTGTTTTTGATAAATGGTGGTTTTTGTTCCAGTTTGACTTAAAGGACTTAAATTATTTAAAAACATGCTTTTGGAATTTATAAATATTAGAATATTGATCTTTGGTTTTGATGAGCATCCTTTAAAAAACAAGTTTTAAAAACCTTTCTATTGCTGTGTATGTATACATAAAATATATCAACTATAAGTTTTCAGTGCTATCTTGAGGAAATTTTGTTTCATGGTAACAAATTTTATGCTATTAAATACAATTCAAATATGGCTCTAGCTCAGAGAACTTCAGACATTCTCATGCAAACATTTGAACATACTTTCAATATATTCATGTAATTAAAAACACAATTAATTATTTACGTTCTTCATGATGTGGAGGGTTAAGGCCTTTCTTTCCAATACTTTGGCTGTTTTGCGTATACTTTTTCTGTAAAATAAAAGCAATGCAGCTAAAAACAAAGAAATACCATTCGTATCCTTCCATTAAAAAGAAGAAAATGTTTGAGTAAGATAAGTGGTCATAACTCTCTTACGAAGAATCAGCCTGTTCTATTAAAAAAATTCCAAATGATTTAAATCTTTGTATTAATTGTATTTCTTTGCGGTCTATTCCATTTTTAATTAATTAATTGATCCCACAGTTATGAATAATCTCTGTATCAAATCTAGTGAGAAATCATTAAAAATTAAATGGCATTAGAAGTTATGAGTCTCAGTGGACTCATTGTGTCATAGAAAAAAAGAAGTTCAAAGAGATTTTTTTTTCCTACAAAAGATGTGGTGAGAAAGTAATGGAAATTCAGAACATTGAGACCATGTTGCAATATTAGTCTATGTTGTACAAGGAAAATAAAGGGTTAGAAGACTGATAAGGCACTTAATGTGACCACTACTGTGAGCTTGTGTGAAAGTATGTCAAAACCAAAATTTTACTTCTTATCCTTTCATCAGTGAAGTCAACATGGCTTCACTAAGGGCAGACTGTGCCTGATAAATCTGGTAGCCTTCTACAACGGGGTTGCAGCATTGGTGGATAGGGGAAGCGCAGCTGACATCATCTGCCTGGACTTGTGCAAAGCATTTGAAACTGTCCCCGATGCTATAAGCTGTATGTAAGATATATGATCTCTATGGATGAGGGTGGGCCACTCTGTGGGTAAGCAATTGTCTGGATGGTTACACTCAAAGAATTGCAGTCAATGGCTCAATGTCAAGGTGGGGATCAGTAACAAGGGGTGTTCCTCTCAAGGCTTGGTATTGGGACTGGTGCTATTTAACATCTTTGTTGGTGACGTAACACTGGGATTGAGTGCACCCTCAGCAAGTTTGCCAATGACACCAAGCTGTGTGGGGTGATTGACGTGCTGGAGGGATGGGATGCTATCAAGAGGGACCTGGAGAGGTGGGCCTGTGAGAACTCCATGATGTTCAGAAAGGCCAAGTGCAAGGTCCTGCACCTGGGCTGGGACGATCCCAACCACAAATATGAACTGTGTAGAGAATGGATGGAGGAAAAGGACTTGGTGTTGGTTGATGAGAAGCTCAATGTGATGAGCCAGCAATGTGCGCTTGCAGCCCAGAAAGCCAACCATATCCTGGGCTGCACCAAAATAAGTGTGGCCAGCAGGTCGAGGGAGATTATTCTCCCCCTCTGCTCTGCTCTTGTGAGACTGCACCTGGAGTGTTGCATTCAGCTCTGGGGCCCCCAGCACAAAAAGGACATGGACATGTTAGAATGAGTTCAGAGGGCCACGAAGATGATCAAAGGGCTGGAGCACCTCTCCTGCAAAGACAGGCTGAGAGAGCTGGGGTTGTTCAGCCTGAATAAGAGAAGGCTCCCAGAGAGACCTCATTGCGCCCTTTCAGTACTTAAAATGGGCCTACAAGAAAGCTGGAGAGGGACTCTTTGTCAGGGAGTATAGTTATAGGATAAAGGGTAATGGCTTTAAACTACAATAAGGTAGATTTAGATTAGATATTTGGAAGGATTTTTTTACAATGGGCGTTATAAGGCACTGGAACAGGTTGCTCAGAGAAGCTATGGGTGCCCCATCCCTGGAATTGTTTAAGGCCAGATTGGATGGGGCTTTGAGCAATCTGATCTAGTGAGATGTGTCCCTGCCCGTGGCAGGGGGGTTGGAATTAGATGGTCTTCAAGGTCCCTTCCAACCCTAACCATTCTGTGATTCTGTGATTTTTTAAAATTATTATTTAAATTTTTCTCCTTTATTTTTCCATTAACTTCACCATTTCTACTGTGTGCATGTAGTATATGTATTTCAGTCATTATGGTTTTCAGATAACTAGTTATTTTATTAGTAGTGTTTTTGTTATTTCTTAAGTATAGCTGGAGATTGAATTTATTAAGAGAACTCTAAATAAGGTACGGAAATTACAAAGGCACGAACAGTCATTCTAGATGGTGTATTGAGCTGAAAATTGGGATACCTGCTGTTGAAGTCATGTAATTTAGTCATCATAATCTGCCCCTTTTCCATTTTTAAAATAAATTGGCATGTACTTTTTCTTGAATGTTTACAATTTGCAAATCAGATGTTTTATTTTGGAAGTAACAAAAGCTTTAAATGCAAAAATGCATAGACATTTTTCAACGTAGTTCAAATGTGCATGAATAGCTGTCTCTTTAACCTTGTCTCATCTTTTCTTTGAATAGGTCTACATTAGCAGTTTTTCCTCATGTGAAACACTTTCACACGCCTTAAACTATTGTGAAGTACCCATACTCTGCTGTCTTGTCTCCTTGGACTCAGTTTTTACCAGTTATTTTAGCGTATTGCTAGGTATGTGCTTTTTCCAGTGATAGAACCTGTGATTATAATGGTCATGGTACACCCGATTTTCAAAGCATTAGGCTGCAGTCAGTGGCCACAAATGAAGTGGCATTTGTAGTAGATGACCATTGTTCAATGTGTGTTGCGTGCTGTACAGAAGCAAATGCTGCTTGTGCCAGCGGCCACTTGCGGAGTAAGAGGGGAGAATGTTGTTCCACTACTCATTCCACTATCCTTTCAAGCTGCTGGTACATTTCTGAGTAGAAGGCAGAATTTGGGCCTTTTCTTCTTAAGCCCTTTGACTTTCTTGTCTGTACTGATGTAATTACCACTCATTAATGAATTCAGATGAAGCTGTTAATGAGTTAGAGCCTATGTTATCTGATTTGTTGATGCCAATTCCTGAATAGCCAGGCAGTTAGTATACCCTTGTTGAAGGTATGGGGCAGCTAGATTCTAACCTTATGGGTGT
Source organism: Stictonetta naevosa (assembly GCA_011074415.1). Classification (NCBI taxonomy): domain Eukaryota; kingdom Metazoa; phylum Chordata; class Aves; order Anseriformes; family Anatidae; genus Stictonetta; species Stictonetta naevosa. Next base: position 127,229,365 of record CM021697.1, read on the forward strand.
TTCTAGTGCGTGTGTTTACTTGTTGTGCTTTTTCGGAGATTGTTTCCTCATAATTTTTTCAGAGTGCTCCTTAGGAGTCTCTTACATGCAAGGTTTTGACCTCTCAGTATCCCCCTTATCCTTTTATCCTGTGCTGTACAGTGGCCAACTTCCATGTGAAGCAGAAAAACTCCCTTGGAAGGTGTATTGTATGGTGGGGATGGCACCCCCAGATTATGGTGGATCTACTGGGTAACTGTTTCAAGGCTGTAAATCCACCAACCTCTGCATGAGAGCTTGGAAACTCTGTTCCTGTGTTGACATTGTGTGCTCAGGTTTACAGCAAAAGCGGAGTTCACTCCCTTGACAATTTAAGATTATGTATGACAGATTTTACTGTTAGTTTATGTAGGGTGACTGGGAGATGGATGAAGTATGTCATTGTATTTGTGTATCCAAATTATTTTAGTTGTTCATGCAGACATACCCCTAAGTGATGATAGTAAATGAGAACTGAAAGTGTGTATCAGTTGACTTGAGATCCAGATATTATGACTTGTCTACCTTCTAACCAAGATGAGGTGCCAATCACATTAGGAGTCTTCCTTTCTAACATAGTTTTTTGGAGAAATGTGTCTAAAATTGCATCATCTGAGCAGCCAGTGTCTGTTTCTCAGGAACTAAACATCTCTTCCAGTCAATCCTTTGCAAAGCATAATTGGAAAAGTTGTTCCAGGTCTCACTCCTAAAACATGAAGAAAAATTGGCTCCATAGTCAATTTAGTAGCAACCTGGGATTAAAGGTTTCTTCTGAAGCAGACCAGAGGAGAGGGTTGCCCTTATCTTGTCCACGGTATACAATATTTCCTCAAAAAAAATTGGGAAAAACAGCCTTTTGAACACTGTTCAACCTGATGAGTTTAGTCTTCCAGTTCACAGGCTTCCCTGGGAACTGTTCTGGTTATGACAGTATACACCAGATGTTGTTTTCTCAGGAAGGTTCTTGACTAAAACTTTTTCCTTAATTCATAAAGCTTTTACTTTTATTGTTCTGCAGTGGGTCTGAAGACATTTTTAGACTGCATTTGAGCAAGGTGTGATTCCAGTACTTAGGATACATTGCTGACATAGCTCTTGAATACCTCCTATTATGGGACAGTGCAAAATAATAAACAGGGTGACTTTATTTTATTTATTTTTTTTCCCGTGTTGGAAAAGCTGTTGTTTTCAGACACTCTAGAAATTCAAAGGAATGAGTTATGAATAAATAATACATTTGAGCATATCTCCAAGCTCTCTAAAAAGCAAATGTGTATAATACTTGGTGGCCAGAACTAGAAGTTCACAGGCACAAAATTACCTTTTAACTTCAGCCAGGCTATTGCATGTTTCTTAGCTTAGCTATGAATTTTGTAGTGTGAACTCAGCCTACAAGGTAGCATTGAATATCAGTGAGTGAGATACAAGTTACTGGATGTTAGTGAAGTTTGATTAGTAGAAATGATACATATGTAACAACTTCATCATGAACTCTTGAATCTTCCCTTAAAAACATTAAAGAAAGATTCTCCATTTAAACTTATTCCTTATTCTATTTATCATAGGCTCTAGGCACTTGTGTAATTCACTATTTTTCCTATAATCTTTTAGAAACATATAATCCTCCCATCCACTGAAATCATCTCTGTTTTCTCGTATGTTCACAACTCCCTGGTCCTGCTGGCTACACTATTCCTGATACAAGCCAGGATGCCAGTGGCCTTCTTGGCCACCTGGGCACACTGCCAGCTCATGTTCACGTGAGCATCAACCAACACCTTCAGATCCTTTTCCTCTGCACAGCTTTCCAGCTAATCTGCCCCAAGCCTGTAGCGTTGCATGGGGTTGTTGTGACCAAAGTGCAGGACCTGGCACTGAGCCATGTTGAACCTCATCCGATTGGCCTCTGCCCATCAACCCAACCTGTCCTGGTCCCTCTGCAGGGCCTTCCTACCCTCAGGCAGATCGACACTTCCCCTCAACTCAGTGTCGTCTGCATGCTTACTGAGGGTGCACTCAATTTCCTCATCCAAATAATCAGTAAAGATATTAAAGAGGATGTTTCCCAGGGGTCAGTATTGTTCTCCAACACCGACCCCTGGGGAACACTGCTGGTGACCCGTCACCAGCTGGATTCCACTCCATTCACCACTACTTTCTGGGCCAAGCCATCTAGCCAGTCTTTTATCCAGCGAAGAGTGTACCTATCCAAGCCATGGACTCCCAGCTTCTCCAGGAGAATACAGTGAGAGACCATGTCAAAGGCCTTGCTGAAGTCAAGGTAGACTACATCATCAACAGCCTTTCCCTCATCCACCAGGTGGGTCACCTGGGCATAGAAGGAAATGTGGTTGGTCAGGCAAGACTTGTCTTTCATGATCCCATGCTGGCTGGGCCTGATCCCCTGGCTGTCCTTCATATGCTACGTGATTGCATTCAAGATAGACCTGTTCCGTCACCTTTCCTGGCACTGAGGTCAGGCTGACAGGCCTCTAGTTCCTCGGGTCCTCCTTACAAACCTTCTTAGAGATGGGCATCACATTAGCAAGTCTCCAGTCATCTGGGACCTCTTTGGATGACCATGACTGCTGATGGAAAGCGGCCCAGCAATCACATCTGCCAACTCCCTCAGCACCCTCGGGTGGATCCCATCTGGCCCCATGGACTTGCGACAGTCCAGGTGGAGCAGCAGGTCTTTAACTGTTTCCACCTGAACTGGTAACACTTGGGTCAACCAGGAAGTTTAGCAAAAGTTTAGTCCTGATACTTTTTTTTCTTTTCTTTTTTTTTTTTTTTCTCCCAACCCCTCCTACTGCTTTCTTCTTATAAATTGTGTTAATATCACCCTGGACATTAATTCTAAAACTGGTGTCTATTAATCAAAAAAGGCAATAAACAAACATAAGACCAATTTCAGTCTTATCTCTGATTAAAAATAATAATAAAAAAAAGATGCTCATTTTGTCTACAAATTACGGTGTCAGAAGGAAGGCAATTTAAGTAGGTATTGAATAGTGTATGTTTTTCTGTATTAAAATCTCTGTCTTTTAAGCTTTTAGTAGTATTCCAAATTGGGGTGCAAATTTGTGATACTACACAGCAGTCTAGTGGAATGTATTCACGCAGTATGGTGCTGGACAGTCTATTGTCTGAATCCGTCACATTCCTTAGCTTCTAAATAGTCTAAGCATGTAGGCCTTATTTGCCTCTCCCAGGCTACATGATGAAGTCTGTGATTACGAACCTCATCTTCCAACTTCATAAGTGTAATGGATGTGGCTATACAAAAAACGCTAGATATTTCACTGCACCTAACAATGCAGGACTTCTGAAGATCTGTTGTATGCATGCACCTTTTCCCTAAGTCCATAATAGGCCTTTATTTTATATTTACAAGACAATTAAAGGAAGGAGACAGTTTTGAAGCTGTTTTTGTTGTTGTTGTTTGTTTGTTTCAATTATCATGCTCTCAGTTCATGCAGTTAATTTTTTTCCTCCCTCTGCTCCTGAGGCGTGTGTGCTTGTATATGCATGCGTGCGCCCTCCCACCCCCCACCATCCTCCCCCAAGCTGGCAGTCTTCATTATACATTTGTGGAAGAAAAATGAGATGTTGCATGGCTTGAAAGTAATTTAGCTCTTAAGTGTTCCAGACATTGCCCTTGTTACTGCACTGCATGTTTATTTATGGATGTATTTGTCTTATGGAGATGAAAAAGTCATTGAAATTCCATACAAAAAATAACCTGGTCAAGGTTTACTTTCTCTTAATGTGTCTGACTGGAAGAAGAAAGAAAGATTATAATTGGTTCTTAGTCTTCAGGGTACCCTACTTGGGGGGTGGGGATGCAGGAATATTTTTTTTCCTTGCATTTGTCTCGATAATGTATCAAGTAGCTGCTAAGGGACTTGATGAAATGTGATGCAGAATAATAAATTATGTTCTGCAGCCTTCTTTGCTTCTACGTGAGGTGAGTGTGTAAGCATAAAGAGACTGGTACACCTCCAAATCCTAAAAGCATTATGTTCAGATTAGCAGGTCACTGAAGATGCATTACTAATTGTTTTAGGGAACTCATTATGGGTATTATCACATATTAATTATGCATGGTAAGAAGTAAAAAAAAAAAAAAAAAAAAAGTGGGGGGAAATCCTTCCTTTATGATAAATTGCTCACTGAGTTATCTTTTCTTTCTTTCAAGACCTTGAGCATTTTCTGGAGATGCCAAAAAGAGCAGTCATTGAATAATTGGATTTTAATTAACAAGAATTTTCACAAAAATGTTTTTTAATGTCTCTTGCATTATAGTAAGCATGAATAAATCCTCTTTGAAAAAGATCTAGTGCACTGATCCTCTCCGCGTCCCAGGTTACCTTTGTAATCATCCCAGAGCTTGTTGTAACAATGCTTTTTCACAGTTTTGGAACAAAGAATGAAGACTGAAACAAGGAATTGCATTGTTAGCAGTATTTTTTGGTTGCTTCTTTGAAAATTATTATCATGGGGAGACCTCTGGAAACCTTTGAAAGACTAAGGTCTAACCATGTGTTGTTTTAACGCACTAAGGCAGGGGGAGGGTTCATTTATTTGCTTCTTTTATTTTTTGTTTAAGTTACTTTCTTGCTCTTCGTAGAGATGTAGTTTAGAGAGATGGTATTTTTGGCAGAATTCTGCTTATTCTGTTCTGTGGTAAAGAGTCTGTGTTTTTTGGCATGGTTGCAGAAAACCTACATACAGGACCATCAATTAACACTGACAAATTATTTATAGTCTAAACAGGGCAAAGCATTTGCTCAGGCTGATGGCTATATCACAAAATAAGTGTACTTAGAAGATGATTACAGAGTGTACTCCACAAAGCAATGTTTGGGATTTGTTATTATTGTTATTATTGTGATAGATTGTTATTATTATTGTGATTTCTTCCTTGTAGCACATGGAAGAGCTGAAGAAGTGACAGGTTCATCAGCTAAAAGAGCATGTTTAACACTTCCATTCCAGTATCTCTTTATCCTATAGTAATAGCATGATTCAAAGCCAAGACAGAAATGGTCCAAGCAGACCTGAAGTAGTTCTGATTTAAAGTAGCAAACAATTCCAAGTAGTGATAGAAATTCTGTCCTCACGTTCTGCAAAGGATAACTTTTCTTTATTGTCAAAACAGTGCTAAACGTTGAAATTGCACTTCGTGCTCAGATTCAGAGTCCATTGTGTTCTGTACCATCTCTGATGACACATAATAGCAGAGGCTTAATAATAATCCCCTCTTAGGTAGAGAAGGTTAATTAAATTCCATTATTCCCATACGAAGTAACTTAAGGCTGTTTTTAAAGGAGGAAAAAAAAATGAAATTTTTTAATAACCATTTCGCAGTATTTATTTATTTTCTTGATACTGGTGACTACCTGAGACAACGAATTCTGCAAATCTTTTGAATATGTTCTGTTCTAAATTCCTCACCTTTTAACTTCCTTGAATGGCAGCTTTTTTATGTTAGAGTTAGAAAGATAAGAACTGGTTGATCTGCCACAGTATTATAAGTACTTGTCACATTCCTCTTTATTTCTTGTTCCTCAAGTGAAAACACTTTACAGTTTGTTCAGGCTTTCACCATCCAAATGGGTTACCTTTGTTTTCTTAACATAAGCATTTTGATTACATTTCTTCTGCAGACCCTTCCTATCAAAAGAATTTTAATACAGAATAATGCCTGCGGCCTAGAGTACATAGAGTATTCCAGATGAGATACCACTCACTAGATGTGGTGTCAGCAGTGTGCCCAGGTGGCCAAGAAGTCCAACAGCATCCTGGCTTGTATCAGGAATAGTGTAGCCAGCAGGACTAGGGAGTAGATCATCCCCCTGTACTCTGCTCTGGTGAGGCTGCACCTCAAGTGCTGTGTTCAGTACAAGAAGGACATCAAGGCCCTGGAACATGTCCAGAGAAGGGCTACGAAGCTGGTGAAGGGTCTGGAACACAAGTCTTATGAGGAGTGGCTGATGGCACTGGGGTTGTTTAGTCTGGAGAAGAGGAGGCGCAGGGGAGATCTTATTGCTCTCTGCAGCTACCTGAAAGGAAGCTGTGGGGAGCTGGGGATCAGCTTCTCACTCACAGATAACTGGTGATAGGACTAGAGGGAATGGCCTCAAGTTGCACCAGGGGAGGTTCAGTTTGGAAATTAGGAGACATTTCTTAGAAAGAGTAGTCAGGCATTGAAACAGGTTGCCCAGGGAGGTGGTGGAGTCACCATCCCTGGGGTTGTTAAAGGAAAGACTGGACGTGGTGCTTAGGGACCTGGTTTAATGGGTGAGTGACAGTGGTGGTAGGGTGATGGTTGGACCAAATGACTTTGCAGGTCTTTTCCAACCTTAACGAGTCTATCATTCTGTATATGTATATGAATATATACACTATCACCAATATTATTTACGTTCCTTTTTTTTGTAGCATCTTGTATACTTGTTATTATCACGCACTGATGTTTCATTGAACTGTCCACAGTGACGTCCAATACATGTTCAAGATGTGCATGTGATTTATTTCTTTCCAGCTAATGTGTATTACTTAGATTTCTTGACCATTTTATTTCATTTGCCATTTGCCTGCCCAGTAGAGCACCATGTCACTCTTAAGTTTCTTACAGACATTTCTCATCCTAACTAACCTACATAACCTTGTGTCATCATCATCATATTTTACTAACTATGCAGGCATGGCTTACTAGTTTATAATTCCCCAGGTAACATTAGAATTCTTTTAAAATGTGCCTACAACTACTTTCTATAATAGTAGCATTTTATAAGAAATGTTTTTTTTTAATATTAATAACTTTATTACTTGATAGTTAAGTTGCTTCAGAGCATCAGAGTCTTGCTAACTAGCAGATGAGATTTCATCCATTACTGAAAATGTTGTAATTTACAGAATATGTTTTCCTCTGTTAGGAAATTGACCTTTTTATCCTGAATAGATAGTCTGGTCAGAGCAGTCCATTCAGTTTCCGTCTCCAGAACGTATTACTGCATTCTGCAGCTTCAGACTGAAGAGCAGAAGCAAGAGATTTCAACCTGTTGTCCTGAGCTTCAGAATTCTTAGAGACTCAGAATATTACAAATTCAAAAAAAAGTGCCATGGGCAAAAAGTGTAATAGTACGTAACATATCTTATTGCTTTGCACTTTCAATAATGCAGTTTTTCCAAGAGAAGGCCAACAGAACCTTTTATTTGACAAAGAATGATTGTGAATTTTAGGTAGAATACATTTACAGCTTTAAAACTAGCTATGATATATCCTTTGAAGACTGCATTCAGTTGTGAATTTTCAATTTTTCAGTTAAAAATTTTTCATTGAGAAGATGTGTCTTTTCTTAAGCTTCAGCAAAAGCAGTGCTTGTATATTTTTTTTCAGTTTCCATAAATAATTATATTGTATGGAGCAGATGTTTGAGGTCTGGTTGACTGAGACCTAGTCAGGTGTTCCAGGAGTCAGCAACAGTGCTATGACTCTATTATACTATGACCATTACTAGACCTGAAGCGCTCCAAGTTTCCTGATAAGTGTGTGCTATGGCTGCTCACTGTGTACATCATATTGATCTTTAAATACATACTAACCCCTGGGGAAGAAAGGAAATCAAATGCATGTAGGCTGGATGATAGATAAGAAGTCTGCCCTGGACAAGTGGCAAGTGCTATGATATAACCATGTAGTACTACAAGATGTACAGACATACCTTGTAGCTACTTACTCCCTGCCACACACAACACACTGATTGACATTTGTTTTATGAACACTATGGATTTTTTTAGTGAACAAGTTTTCAAGTTCCTATTTTAGATGACGAGAAAGTATTGTCCCTCAATTTTCCTCAGGGTTAAGGAGTTAACACAGGTCATTTTGAGTACAGTTAAGAACTGAATCAGCCAGTTCTGCTTTAGCTTTCAGATGTATTCTCTGCTGCCCTGGTCCAGCTAGGAGGAAAACTGGTTTAAGCAAGACAAATTTCAGTTAATAGTTCAGCAATAGGAAGGGGAGTAAGAAGAGAATGTACCAATGATTCCTGAAAGAGTATTTTTAAAGATACTGCTGAAGAAGGATGAAGAATGTATGTATGGAGATTGTACATGACACAGAGGTCAGCATGATATAAGGCGCACAGCTGGAAGTAGGAGAAAGAGATAAAGAACGCAATTAAGTGAAAAGATAGAGGATGCCTAGGGAGTAGAAGGAAATAAAAGCAAGACATACAGTAATTGTGAGTAAGATAACATAGGGCCATGAAGGTGAAAATGAAAACTTGAATTTGTGAGTGCATTAAGTAATCTATATTCTATATAGCTTCATTATAAATTATGAAGAGTTAATAGTGTGCAGTAGCCCATCTGTCCTTAATGATTTCCCAAACATTTTTAGGGAGTGTAGATGAAAAGTCAGGAAGCACTAAGTAAGTTAATGATGTATATAGTGAAATAGTAAAAGCATTGACTTTTTTGAGGCTAAGCATTCTTTCTCAGGAGGATTGGTAGATAATGTGACAGGGCTAACATTACAGCAGAAGCTCGTAAAACATTTAGGATGTTACACTTCTAAATAAAAAATCTCATGAAGATAGTGGAAAGAAGAGTCAGCTGCAAATGTGTGCTTTGGCATGTCTCTCAGAGCAGAAAGGTTTTCTCAAGAAACACTGATGTCAGAGTTTCATCTTCTGTTCTGCCTTAACTAGTAAGTCCAAGACATTTGGACAATTTATTACAGTTCTTTTCTCTTTCCTGTCACTTGCTTTTATTTTTTTTTTTCGTATCATCTTAACAAGCAGTTGAAGGTCAAGTATGCCTGATCTTTGAGTAAGCTGGTGGAAGACTTTTACTGATACTTTGTTTTAAGCCTATCTACAGCTATTCTTTACAGCTATGGTGTTAGTATATGAAAGCCTTAAATTTCCTTACAGTGATTAATATTCAGTGGAATAACTATCTTCTTGTTTCTCTGATGTTTTAGGGGGCTGATTCTGTTTTAATGATAAAATATTAATGAAGGGTGAATAAAAAGTTCAAAAAGTCAATTACTCAGAAAATGTTCTTAGCCTAGTTTCTCTCAAATTTTCACATATATCCATTCTTTGCAGGAGCAATTCAGTCTCACCAGCTTTCACACCATTTTAAAAAAATCTGTGAATTGAATCCTTAGCTTCTTAACTTGCAGTTGAGTATGTGATCTGGCTTTGTGTAAAGTGATTGCTAGTAAGAGCTTCAGGCTCAATGTCACTCCAAGGATGAAGAAATCCATCACAGAATGCGGTATTTTAATAAAAGGATTTCAGTTACTCTGCAGTACGAAGACATAATAATGCTTGTGACATGCTGTGCTGTATTGCTTTAGGATCAGACTGAACATTGGAATAATAGCAGCATGGAAAGGAAAGAAAAAAAATAGGATGTCTGATTTGAGCATCTCTTTTTCTCCTGTTGATTTCTGTATTTAGCATAGTATATGGTATGCAAGACCTTAGTTATAAAGACCTGTGAAAGAAACTGCTTGGATTCCTGGTCTTGCATATTAGGAGTCAAGCAGCCTGTGATACAGAAACTTGGATAGCATTGGATGGATCATAAGGAATAACTACCACAGGATGCATTTGTCCAGTTTTCTGAGCTCAAAGCTCAACTGCAGACCAAGGAAAGAGCACAGAAAGGCAACGGTATGATTTAGGGAATCCCAAATCATACCCTGTCAGCCAACTCCCTAGCCATTCATAGGAGCCCTGAGTCCATCAAAGGCCTGTCTCCACAAGACCAGAGGAGCACAAGGAGCCAAAGGTAGATGAGAACCCAGATTAAGGACTTGGAGGGGCACGCTGTCTGGGCTTTCCCAAGGCTGTCCCAGGAAAGCCTCAGCTGCAGGTGCATCTTTCATGCATGGAAGGAGTAGCTGCCTGGGGTATGGGACACATTATGGGATGCAGGGGAAGAACCTCTACAGATTGCCCAGGATTTGCTATGGGATGTGTAGGAGAACAGAATGTATGGAGAAGGATGAACCCAGGTGATATGGGGAGGAACAAATGTGGACAAATGAAAGGATATGGGGTTAAAAATGGTTGTTGTGTAGGTAGTCTAGGGGTTAGTATACTTATCTGGCCATGTCCTATTATAATTGTAAACTCTGTTGATTAATTATTTTCCTAGTTCCTATAGAGAGGAGACTCTAGTCTCTGTGTGCGTGTAAGGAGATCTGAGTGCCGACAAACCCAGCAAGCATGGCTCTGGGTACCATGAGCTGGTCTGGGACTGTAGGCCAGAGCACCTCTGTGCCAAGTGCCCTTGGTTGGAGAGACCCAAGTGAGTGAAACCACACACCCATCCCAGAGAGGGACCTCTGGTCACACGGGCTGTGTGTCTGTGGAGCCAGAGGCTGGAGTGAGTGCGGGTGTGCAGGTGAGTGTCTGAGCGCTTGTGAAGAGCAAGCTGGATGAGTCCATAGATAGGTGAAGTGGCCTGGGAGCCAGATAGGAGTGTGCGTCTCCAGGGGTACGACCAGAGGGAACAGATAGTACCAGTCAACTGCCAAAGAGATTGTGGGGCCTCGGGGTCATTAAGGGAAAGACTTAGTAATGTGTGTGTGCATGCATTTGTGTCTTTGGACAGTCAGTACCAGCAGCTGAGGTTGGGACTAAAGCTTTGGCTTTTTTTCTGACCAGGAGCAAGTGTGTTGGGCTTCTGTGGCAAGGTAACAGAAGGTTGCAAGGGTGGCCTCTGAGCAGAGCGCAGCAGCTGCCCAATGTCAGACCAGAGCCAGCTCCAGCTGGCTCCAAAAGGGACCTGCTGCTGGCCTGAGCCAAGCCAAGGAGCGACGCTGGGTGGGCCTCTGGGAGAGCAGAGTGGAGAAAGGAAAAAAAAACTGCTGTGTGACAGCAGCTGAGAGAGAAGAGTGAGAACATGGGAGAGAAACAGTCCACAGACCCCAAGGTCAGTGCAGAAGGAGCGCAGGAGGTGCTCCAGGCATGGAGCAGAAGTTCGTTCCCCTGTGGCACATGGAGAGGAGCCCACACAGGAGCAGGGAGTCTGGGGGGGAGCTGCCGCCCGTGGGGGACCCGTGCTGAAGCAGTTTGCTCCTGATGGATGAACCCATGGTACGGACCCATATTGGAGCAGTTCTTGAAGAGCAGCCCCCACAGGATCAGTTTGGGAAGGACAGCATCCCATGGGAGGAACCCCGCATGGAGCAGGGGCAGGGAGTGACCATGAAGGAGCAGTGGAGGCGAAACGTTAGGGACTGACCACAGCCCCCATTCAGCTACACTGCTAAGGTCATGGAGGTAGAAGAGGGTGGATGGGCAGGAGGGAGTTTTTTTTCTTTTAGTTCTTGCTGATCTAGTCTGTTGATATTTGGCAATAAATTACATTAATCTCTGTCATGCTAAGTCTGTTTTGCCCCTGATGGTAACTGGTGAGTGATCTCCCTGCCATCTCAAACCACAATCTTTTTTTAAAAAAAAACACTAATATTATCCCCCTTCTCCCTCCGAGGAGGGGGAGTGAGAGAGCGGTGTGGTAGAACTTAGCCAGCTATTGGTGTGAAATCACCACAGCAAGCAATTGCAGAGACAGGGATCCAGGAGCAGCTGCTAGATAGTGTCTGAGCCCAGCAACTGGAGGGTCCACATTGTATATATATGCATATTCCAAATACCAGAAATTTATCCTGAGCTGTGAGAGAGGGTAATAGGATGAGGCTGTTGGTGTTTCTTTTCATAGGACTGCTGAGTGTAGCTGTTGATCTGTGTGACCAGATGCGTATGTTTGTGTTCGTTCGTATGTGCCTACTGAGAATACATGCTCAGCCTCACTATTTGGATCAGGGGGAATGGAGCTCTTGGTGCCTCCCATCTGCCAAACTACCAGATTAGACCTTATTCTCAAACAACAGTAATCCATTCCCTAGAATCACACAAGTCCCTCCATAAAGGTGGACTAGATAAGCAGTTCAGGTGTAGATGTTCCATGTATGTATTTTAGTCCCATTTCAGTGTTTTAATAAACCCACTCCTTTCTAAACATTTGTCAAAGCTGTTTGAACTTTTCCATTCCACTTTCCTTGGTATAGCAGATCTACAGTAGATCTGCATTGTCTTTTGCCATATTTTCTATTGCAGTTCTGTTGAATCCACTCTTGCTCCATTTGTTCCCATCCGGGAACATCACATTACTGTCACTGCTTTCCCACCCCCTGACTCGGGAAATGGGATTTTCTCATAGTCAAAACATAGACTAAGAGACCAAAAGATGTCTAACGATAATATTGATTATATCATGGAATCATCATAGTTTATGGTAGGACTATACTAGAAAAATCTTTCACTCATTCAGATATCTATTGTTTTTCCTTTGTATTGCAGAGATGCCAGGAAAGTGAGTATACAAGAAAGAAAACATTTCCCTTCAGTCTGGCAGGCAGGCTTAGTTAATAATTGCTCTAATATGCAGCAGATATGAGAGGCCAGCATCAAGTGTACTGATAATATTCTAGAAAAAAATCTTAATTGTCTGAAAACTTAAGCAGAGGAATACTGAAGGATACTTAATACATTGTATTAACTCTTCCGTAGTCATTATAGTTTGAAGGCACCTTGCAAAGTAACTAATCCATGCCTCTGAAAGCAGGTCAATACTGAATTCAGACTAGGTTACGCCAGGCTTGTCCAGTCATGCCTTGAAAACTTTGAAAAGTGAAGATCGCACAGCTTCTCTGGACAACATTTTCCAGTGCTTAATCCTTGCTGTAACTTTTTTTTCCCTTGTACCTAGTCAGCATGTGAGAAAAATCTCAATTTTCTTCAGACAAGATCTTCTGTGAAGCTTATTTTATTCACGATTGCAATGGCGGGCGTCCTGTCAATCAGGAGCGCATTTTAGTAAACAAATTCCCTTTTATTCCCTATTACCCAATGCCTGATCACCTCCCCTTTTTCCTCATTGGCTGAGTACTACAGGTTCACAAGCTACTCCATGCTCCTCTATACCATATGTGTACAATTTTTCTTTTTTTTCAGCCCTTTAATTTCTCCTTTTGGATGTTTTGAGAACTTGTGATATTTGTTTTACTGTTCTCACACTGCTCATCCTCTTTTTCTGAAGTTTCTACCTTATTTTGGAACAGTGAGGCCTTCTACTGTCCACTTATCTACTTAGCATTTCTCCTTATTATGACTACACAACTACCTTGGAATAAAGAAAAATAATTCTCTACTGCAAAAACACAACTTTGTTTCTCACGAGAACCTCTCCTATTTCTGTTTATCACCATCATCTCATATTCATACCGTGCACCTTGGTAAAGAGCCTGTCTCCATCTTCTCAGAAATGTCCTCAGAGAGATGGCAGCTGCTGGTAGCTCCTCCTGAAGCCCTCTCTTTCTCTGGGCTGAACAAACCTGGTTCTCCATCATTGTTGCCTCATATGGCAAGTACTACATCCCCAACCTCTCTTGGAGGCTCTCCACTGGACTTTCTAATTAGAGTTTATTGTCATCCTTCAGTCTTCTTCTTGCCTGATTTTAATGACTGATTAACTTTTCAAATACGTTCTTGCATATTTGAAGTTTGTAATACAAAACTGTAATGGAATTTTTTACTCAAGCTTCTACTCAACAGATATTACTAACTTAAATTACGAGCCAAATGACCTTCCATAGTTATTAAGACTTCCTCGGTGGTGGTGTTTTGTTCTGTGTTTAAATATTTGGAGAGCACTGAGAAACCTGACACTTCTTTTAGCTTTGTCTCATGGTTATGGAATTTCATAGCACAAAATACACAAAGTAAACAATGAGCTGTGGCCCTCTTCTGTTTCCTCTTCCATACCCATCAGTATTGTTTAAACATGGGGGTCTTCTACATCATCTCCTGGGCAGAGGCCATCCTCCTTCAAGTATTTTGGTATATAGATATTCATTTGAAGTGTTTCTCATTTCTGTGCCTCTGTTCTGTTTGGTGTAAATTATTGACAGCAAAGGTTTTCTTGTTTGTTTGGTTTGGTTTGTACTTTTTGAGGTAGTCACTGCAAATGTTTGTTTTAATATCAAACATTAATCTGTTTAAATATCTTAACATATTATAGGTTCATGATTACTTCTTTCTGCTTCTGCTTCATTTACAATTTCTTTCTCTAACATGTCTTCCTTCTCACTTCAAGGAGAAGAAAAGGAACAGATTGCTTAAGGAAAATCTGGATTTTCTGTTTACAGAACATTAAATGTTCTGAAATGAACTACAATTGTATATGTTGTAAAATTGCTTTTGTTTGACAGGTTAATAAATCTCAATCAAAGGTCTGAATGACTAGAGATATTAAAAGCTTGTGCTGCCTGACAAAAACAAACCAACCAACCACTTTTTTTTGTATTTCTTTAAAAATACAGCAAAGAGCTCAGTATTCTCTTTTATTTGCAAATGCCTTTATTAATGGGTACTCTGCACCATTTGCCTCTTTTTTTTTTTTAATGGAGATCACAAACAAAAATCACCTTTATTGAGAAGAACATAAAAATGGTGTGATTTTTCAACAAGTATATGTGTTTATGGTGCAGACAGTGAAGTGCGAAACCTGTTGACTTCAAAGGCTTTTGCTAGTATCAATAAGCTTATGAATTTTAGACAACTTAAATCTACATTTTCAAACCTACATCTGTGTTGATCTTGTGGATTCTTATGGATTTTAAACTATATGCTACATATGTAAATGCATATAACAAATGTGTCAAATCCAGAATCCCGATAGAAGGAAGGCTGCCACAGCTCCATGGCTCCACATCCAACCAGCAGCAAGGCTGAGCATGTATTTCCAGCAGCAGCACAAGCACATGTGCATATACAATGCACATGAACACACATACCTTTGCCAGCCCCACAAAACAACGCTGCAGAAACACCCAGTACTTACACAAATCCAAAAAGCACCAACAACCTCATCCTGTTCCCCTCTCTGGCTGATCAGGAAGTGCAAAATAAATACATATATGCAATATGGAGCACACTCCCTCTAGCAGCTAAATTTAGGCACTGGGCTGGTCCTGAATCCCAGTTGCTGGCACCTGGACAGATAAGCCTGCAGTGCCACAGCTCCAGTCCAGCCTCCAGTGCAGACCTTCTCTCTGTCTTTGCCTTTATCCTTCTCTCACCCACACGGTGGACATGTCCCTCCAGTAGCTGGGTTAAGACGCAATCCATACAGTGGGCCTGGGTCCTCGTGCCCCCCTGTTGCCTGCTGCAGAGACTCCCTCACGTAGACACAGAGCTGGGTCTCCCAGCTGGCCCCTGGAGATGTGCCAGCCCCGTGTGCCACCTTGCTGACTTGCCGACCCGTCCGGTGTGCTGTTCTCTAGTTCTCACCTGCACGCCTGCTTGCTTCAGGTGCCACACCATGGGCACGCAGGCCTCTGACCCCTGGGTCTCTTGGCAGGGACGGCACTGAAATCTATACACATACACTGAATAGGGAGCCCTGGACCAGAAAAAGCAAGAGAAATGGAGTTTAGTGAGGAGGCAGGAGAGGCTGTGCTGGCCAGTGCAGGCATGGCCAGGCACACCAATTGACCACCCCCTGCACACACCGCTGTCCACTTTCATGCACTTTTCCCACATGGCATCCTGACCCATGGGTGTCACTTGCCCACATCTGCCCAGGGAGTGCTTCTCCCAGTGGCACCTTATGGGGGTCTTGCCTGGCCCCAGGACTGGGTCAGGAGCTCCACAGCCCCTGCTGGGCTCTCTTGCCTTTCAGCCTCCCTGCTCCTGTCATGAAGGCCTGGGGGTGAGCCTCCAACGGACTAATGGCTCCTCTGATGGTCCTGGGAGGAGCTGGGGCAAGGTGGGATTAAGGCTTCCCCACCTGCCATCGTCACTCCTGCCATGCGCCTTTCTGTGTGCAAAGGCAAACATTTTATTGCATAACCTAACGCCTATATTTGTGTGCATATATATATGTATTTGTGTATATGAACATGTACAGTTTTCTCTCTGTAGAAACATATTTGTGAATTTTAACCATTAATGCTCCATAAATGCTCTTTGGACTTGTTAGTGGCATAATGTATTGTAACCACAGAGGAGTTGGAAGGGAGGGTTTTTATTAATTAAAAACTGTCTGCCTAAATTGTGTTCCTTTTCTCCAAGGAGGATAGTTACGAAGGCACCCAAAGCAGGGATAAAGACTTTAGCTGATAGGGAAATGGGAGAACACATGGGAGTGAAGAGCTTTCATTGGCATTGCTCTATGTGGATTTGGAAAGATAAAACTGCCACTGCTTAGCACATGAATATCGGATTGAGAAAGCAGTTAGGGTGTCATATGCAACATCTTTGCTCTCCATCCAAGTGCAAGATGCTGGAAATCTAAAGAAACTCTAAATGACAAAGTGTCACTTGATACTGTAAGATTTTCTTCACGTTTATTTTGCTAACAAAGTTAAAATTACATGGCTGAGAATATTAGAAATGTAATTTTAGATACAGTAATTGTTTCTTTCTTGTTTTAACCCATTATCTCTGTATTCCATAGAACTACTTGTTATACTACTACTTTACTTGTCAAATAGCAAGCTGTTCTTTATGGCTTTGAAAGTATTGAAACATTTTTATCTGTAAATGCAGGATCAGTGGAGAAAACAGCAGCTTTAATGACTTTCTTACATTGTTTTCCTTGCTAACATTAGGACTGAAAAACATTTTAGGAATACAAAACCAGATGTGTTTAGCTACACCTTCAAGACCTGAAAACCCAGAGCGTATATCCCCAAGGCAATCTGTATGAAAGAGAAATTTCTGTCCTCACTGTTCAGACATTATATTTTCCATCTGATTTATAATTCTTCTGTATTCAGTAATGAATCTTACCTGTATCTCACTAGAAGTAGTTGAAATCAGTATGCAAAGTTTTAAAATATTATATAGAGAAAACACTACTTGTCTTTCACTTCTTCAACTGACAACCTGTCCTCCTTCTTTTTTTTCTTTTCTTTCTTTCTTTTTTGTAGTCACAGCACTTTTTACTTGGTCGCCAGAACATAACTTTCGGTGGATTGTGTGGCAGTGATACTTTGTCACCTTGACATACCTGCTGCAGTTTGGTTTCCCCAGGGAATCCTTATATACTGTCTAGGAGCTGAAGCTTCCAAGTTATCAGCAAAATGCTGCTCATACCACTCAGCTGCCTGTCAATTTATCCAGAAGAATTTGTGGCAATACCTGTGGCAGTGTCTATTTCAGAACTGATTGTGTGGCTGTAATAGAGGTGGTTTCTTTCAGGTCATGTGTTGTGATGGTTAGAAAAATGTAAAATCACTGTTTGTGGTATGCTATGGTAGTCTTGCTAACATATAAATACACATGGTTTGATTTTTTAAAGTGTGCTGGGGTGGGGGTGGGGGTTGTGCTTACAGAGTATTTATCTTTCTTAGCTTTTTTCTCCCCCCAAATATAAGTACATAAACTGTCTTGCAGGTGCTTGTTTGTAAGTTGACTGCAAGCATTTGTACAGAATTTACCTTTGACTTAACTGTGAAGAAATGCAAAGTGTGTAAATAAGTGTGTATATTAGTATTGGGGTGATTGAGACATTTCCTAATAGAATGTTCTGTCTTCTCATCACAGGTTCTCTAACAGTCACTTAGCAGTATGTTTTGACTGTATTTTTTGCACATTTGTCATTCAAACCTTTAAATTTAGAAGTTCCTTTACAGTGCCATCTGTCTTTATTCCAGTGGGTGTAGCTGTACATTTCTGAACAGGAAAGAAAAGCAAATTGATCCCATACTCTCAAAAAATACATATTCTTGATAGCTGGTGGACACTAAGTTGACCAGGAGCCAGTAATGAAGCTTTGTGGGAAGAAGGCTGTTGGTATCCTGAGCTGCATTAGGAGGAGCGCTGCCAGCAGGCTGAGAGAGCACTGTTCTGGAGTCTTGTGTCCCATCCTTGCGGTGTCAAGAGTTGGACTTGATGATCCTTAAGGGTCCCTTCCAACTCAGGATATTCTATGATTCTGTGATTCTATGATTCTATGATCCTAGGTTCCCCAGTACAGGACAGACGTGGGCATACTGGAGAGAGTCCAACATCAGGCCACAGAGATGATGGACTGGATCATATCTCCTATGGAGAAAGGCTGAAAGAGCTGTGACTGTTCAGCCTAGAAAACAGAAGGCTCAAGGGGGGATCTCATCAATGTCTATAAATACCTGAAGGGAGGGTGCTGAGAAGACTAAGCCAGGCTCAGCTCGGAGGTGCCCAGTGCCAGGACAAGAGGCAGTGGGCACAAACAGAAACACAGTAGGCTCTGTCTTAACATCAGGCAGCACTTCTGTGCTGTGCAGGTGGCAGAGCACTGGCACAGGTTGCCCAGAGAGGGTGTGGAGTCTCCTGCTCTGGAGATCTTCAAAAGCTGCCTGGACGTGGTCCTGGTCAGCCAGCTTGAGGTGACTCAGCTTGAGCAGGGGGGCTGGGCCAGATGAGCTCCAGAGCTCCCTTCCAACCTCAGCCATCCTGTGATTCTCTGTTATTCTGCATGAGGTTTATGTTGCATGTGTTTATTTTCTCTGTGTGTTTCAATTTCAGCAGTTACAGACAAATGGATTGAGAAGTTAGCCCTTATGTCTTTTCCAAAGGCTTGCTCAAACTGTTAAGGGTCAGCAAATCTAGGATACTTCAGATCAGTTGATTCATTAACTAGTGATTCTTACTTTCAATATAAAATCATTATTGTTTTGGATGAGCAAGTAGTTTTCACTAAAACATATGGCCTGTCAGTGTTTTGAGGACTTTGCCCATGAGAGGTCAATTTACAGACAGATAGGTGGTAGTTTCCCTTTTAAATTAGTCTGCCATCTGTCAGGTTTTATTCTGGATGTTCTTTCTGATTGAAGTATGCAGGTGAGCAGATTCTTAAATAAAAATTATATTTAAAAAAATCATGAAAAACCAGGTAACAATAAACTTAGTTCTTTGAAAAAATGATTACCAGAAAGAAGTTAACTTACAGTATAAGATGTGTGACAAACATAGTGGTTAGTATTCCCAAACTAATGTTAGTGTTAAGCCAATGTCATATCTGTGTCAATTACTGACCTAATATATATTAAATTGAATAAGCCTTATGCCATATATGTATGAAGACTGTAGAGATATTCTATAGACCATATATTAATACACATGCATGCACAGAGTTAAAGAAATATGTTCTTCTATTTTGTATTTTTTTTTTTTTTTCTGAAAGGTTCACTTACTTCTTATGTCTATTATTCCTTTCACTGAAAATGACCTGTTATCCTGCCCTTAAGCATGCTTGAGTCAAAATAAGTACTGATAGCCACTGGTTTAGACAGCTAGTAGTATTCTCTTACATGATAGAACTAGTTTAATAGAAAAACAGGCACTGATTGATAACTATGGATTGTGAATGTATTTAAAAATGTTTCTATGCAGTATTTTAAATAGCTAGATTATATTATCAGGGAAGTTTTGACAGAAGTATGTTGAAATATATTGCAATACAAGATTAAGACTTAAATAGAACAGGTTTCCCAGAGAAGCTGTGGATGCCCCTTCCCTGGGAGCGTTTAAGGCCAGGCTGAATGGGGCTTTGATCAACCTGGTCTAGTGGGAGGTGTCCCTGCCCATGGCAGGGGGGTTGGAACTAGATAGGCTTTAAGGTCCCTTCCAACCCAAACCATTCCATGGTTCTATGAAATAGTTTTCTACATGTTAATTGTTTTTTAGAGTGGATTAATTTTCTTATTTGTAGGAACATCTGAACTTGGAGTTTACAGTATTAAAAAAAAATAGAGAACTAGTCTGTTTGGAAGATTGATTCACATGAGACTGCTTGATATTCGTTGGTTTTGCATCTTATAGTTCTCATAGCTTGACATACCTGGGGAATTATTGCTTCCCTAAAATCAACAAAGTAAGCTGATAAAAACAAGGTAGAGATTAGTGTGAATGATACTATTTCTCTGCTGAACTCTTAAAAATTTATTTTGACATTTTCTTTATAACTCTTCTCTGACTATAATAATTATATTCATCCAGTGGATCTTGCTGTGCAATTTTCATGTTTATAGTATTGGTTGGGTTTTGTTTTGTTTTGTTTTGTTTTCAAAATACTGTATTTAGCACACAGATAGAGAACATATTCTAAGAAATTTTGAGTTCAGAGTGTTCTGAGCTTTGTTTGCCTGCACAATCAGAACAGCTTTGCTAACTAAGAGGTTGAGAAAACATCTTTTGAAATCTTGAGGGCAGTTACTTAAATAAATCTGATTATCAATGCAATGTGGCATTTCATTTCAGATGTGATATTTTTAGATTGCTATGGCAAAATGAATTCTGGAATTGTGACTTTCGTAACCATAATACCATACCTAGAGTTGGGCTTGTGTTGAAAGACCAGTCTCTGCAAAATTTTATACAGTTGTTTTGTGCTTTTACACATACGGAGTGCTTTAGGCAAATGGAAGGCATACCAGGACTGGTTTGGAAGGATATGATGAACCCCTCTGTGAGTTAAAACACTGCCCAAAAAGCATGACTTACATTCCACTTCAGTCTTCCTATTCCCTCCTAGATATTATGTGGTTGTTCTCTAATTTATGAGCTTAACATGAAAATAATTTCCTGTAAGGGTACAGAGTTCATGTGGAGTAGGGCATACAGACACAATATTCATCACTTGGTAACAGATGCAAGCATCCTAGTTATTACCAAGAGATTAAAACAGAGAAGGAAGGAACATCTCTACCTTTCATTGGCAACAAAAAAAGTTTGACTCAGCTACTTTTAAAACTACCTCCTTGGAAGAGGTTAGGAAACCGAATAAGAAAATACTGTCTAATGTGTTTACCTTTGCTTTTGTCTTCAACATGTACGTGAAATTTAATTTCGTATGATGGAAGTAAGTTTAACTGAAGCGTATATTATCCTTTCCATAGAGGTAACAGACTATTTTAATAATAAAAAATTACTGTATTACTATTTGCAAGTTCATATTTTAGTTGAAATAGTACTTAGAATATCAGTGAGTTTAAAAGAGAACACTGCATTAATTCTGTTTTAGCAAACATCCCCCCAGATGACCCAGAGTCAGTTCATACTATTGTGTTTCCAAAGATGAAGCTTGACATATTTCTACCTCTGTATGATGCTAATTTATTCCTTTTTCAACATAGTGTGTTTATTTCAGATTCTAAGGGACTTCCTAGTGCTAATTACCTTAAGTTTACACTTTTTTTCTGGTTCTTCTGTTTCTTTGACTCTCTCCACCATACTGCATTAAGACTTTAGGAGTTGTTTCTTGGTTTTGTTTGTGCTAGAGAAGAAAAACAAAAAACAAAAACAAACAAAAAAACCTTTTGATTTCCTGGTTTCATTCTCTTGTTTTTTTGTGAAGGCGTTGCTGTAATGTTATTCTTCCAGACAATCTCTTTAAAACTTGGCTTCATTTTTTCTTCAAAAAGTCACAAAATCCAATTTCCAACAAAAGGTCTTTAAGGTTAAATTCAGGTGTTTACTGGAATTCAACAAATTAGGAGTTAATATTTTTCTAACTCGTTTTATTTTTGTACTTCGTTGTCTACCTTTGTCTTCAAAAATATATATTCAGAACAGACAATTGCCATTTTTAACATAAGTATTTGTTTCCTGTAGTTGAGCTGTGTGTGTAGTTATCATTGAAGCTTTGTTTATTTTATTTAAAGGTGCTAGTTTGTGGCTTCGTGGTTGAAGCTTTATGCTATTAGGCTGAAATATTCTCTGAAAGGTAACTTGCAGCTGCTTGAAGTTTGAAAGAGTTGTTTTTCCCAATTATGAAGAACTAAAACGTAACAAAGGTACATTTCGCCAAGTCACTCTAGACCAGTGGCACTGCATAATGTATGGTTCAATGCAAAGGTTGTTCTGAAAATTGAAAAAAAAAAAAAAAAGACCTTTTCCATGACTTTTTTCACTCCTAGTGAAAACTGGCTTACAGGTGAATGGTGAATACTTCTCACACTTCCTTTCTTTATTAAAGAAATTAGAAAATGTCTGAAGTGTATGTGGTAAACATGTGTCATTATTAACACTTCGATCAATGATATTAAACATTATAGATGATAATTAAATCTCATGAAGGTGTATTTCAGTATGCAAGCTGGTCTTTCTCTGCAGGAAAGTAACACTGATCAAGGAGAAATTATAGAATGAGATTAAATTAATGCCAAGAAGTATTTACCTTGAAAAAATTGGATTGCTTAATGCTGCCTACTGCAGCTCTTGCTAGGTTTATTGTAGGCAAGCGGTGTTGTCCAGGTACAGAAACAGGCCAGGTAGCTGCCATTAGCAGCTTGCTGTGCAGCGGACGTGAGTTTGTAGGCATTCACTGGGACAAAAAGTTGTTGCATTTATTCATGAAATACTTCTGATACCTACTTCCAGTTTCAGCTTGAGACTTAGAATTTGGATTTGTCAAAATGACTTCTCCATTGAATGTACCTGGTTCATATCTCTGACATATTTGCTCTTGAGTTGGGGCCAGACGGCAGAGTGATAGTACAGTAGGCAACAGGCACAAGCTGGAACATGGGAAGTTTGCACTATATACTAGGAAAACGATATGCACCATAGAGTGGGGAAATGGCGAACAGATTGCCCAGAAAGTATGGGGAGTCTCCATCCTTGGAGGTGCTCAGAGCTCAACCAGTCAACCCCCTGAGCAGCCTGCTCTAGCAGGACGTGCTTTGAGCAGGAACTGTGACTGAACAGCCTCAAGAGATCCCGTCCAGTGTAAATGATTCTATGACTCTGAGCTTTGCATTCGAGATGCAGTTACACGCATGTGATGCATGTTGACTGTCAAGAAAGTCAGTGGTTTTAGTAAATATTCTTCTGTGTGGAAGGAAAGCCAGCACAGATTAACAATTTCATTGAACAGAATTCTATTTTCAGGCTACTTTTAGAGATAAGTGACATTAAAACAAACAAACAAAACCAACATGTTACTCTGTATGAGTAGCTTCAGTAGAGAGTATCTTGAGTATTTGCCTTGTGTCCTCCATAAAATAAAAGAACAATACTCTTCTATTGCTAATCCAAGCTGCAGTTGATTGAGTTAGATTTCTGCTGCTGGGATAATTGGACACTGTTTCAGAAACGCCTGGGAATTTCTTGAGGCCTGTAACACAAGTTGCCATACAAAGTTCCCAGTGTGCTGTCCTCTAAACACACAATCCTCTATAAAAAGAATGCTCCAGCCATCCGGAATGATCAGAATAACCCCGCATGTAAATGTGACCTTCTCCTTGCTTCACAGAGCCGCTGTGTCTGGATCCGACTGTCACTCACAGAGGCACTTTCTTTCACTTGATTGAGTCTTGAAAACAAGCAAGATATTTGAAATTTCTTCTCGTTCTACCCCATCCAAACTGTTTTACTCCTTCTGGCCCACCTTAAGATAACTTCCTGTGAACTGGTCTGGGAGGCAGTAGCTGCTGATACGTGCTTAAATGTGGAGTGGCATTTTTATGAGAGCTGGAAATGCAGAGTAACCTAGTAATGTGCAGATGTAATCATTTGTCGTGGTGGTGTTTCTGTTTAAATCCTACTACTGATTTTTAGTTTTAACTTGTAAGCCTTCTAGTAAACAAGTTGATTTTTGTACTGACCTGCACGATACTAACACCAGTGAGTTAAAAATCTGAATTAAAAAGCAAGTGTGCATGTAATTTCCAAACAGTTCTTAATATAAATCATACAGAATGGTGGCTGATAGTTAGTATTCCAGATACACTGGCTCTTAATTCATTTGATTATAACTTTCCAGTTTGTTTGTTCATTTGTTTTATCACTTAAAAACATCTTGGCTTACTGCTTATTTTTCTTAATAGAACTGACTTTAGGGGGCTGTAAGCTGCATGTCTTTCTTACATAGCATATGTAATATGACTCTGTTACCCCTGTCTGGTCAAATTGGCACACATCCTTCAAATAAAATGAAGTGTAATTTGTTGTTGCTGCTGAGACTTCCCAATGATTTCTGGAAAGAGTGTAAGTCCAAAGATCAGGAGCAAAACATTAATCAAGTAATTTCATTATTTTTTTTTGTTAATTCTTCAGAGTTAACATAGTAGGAGGCCAAAATTGCAAATACTATAGCTGTTTAAAATGCATTTATTCAATTATGTTTAAGTAAGCCTGCTGGTAAATAGGTCACCCAGAAATATATTTTCCCCTTGTTCCTAGATACTTTTTATATCGAAGAGTAAGAAAAATTGAAAGCCAAGTTTCCTGAATAATAGCCCACCAGTTCTGTTGTAATATGTTAGTGAAGGTGTTGGTGTTTCCGCTCTCTGTGAATTTTCACCACCAACCATAAATGATAAACAGCATCTTTTCAGCCTCCCAACATTTGGTAAGGGATGTAGATTAGTCTGCATTGCATTCTGAATTATATTATGGTTCTTGAAAATTCCTACATCACTCACACTAGCAACAGTTGGTCAGTAGCGGAATTGCACTGAAAATCTGAAAAATGAGTCAGTAAGAAAAGGAGATAAAAGTTGCTGAACAAAACAAAAAAACAGAATTAAAGTAGTATAAGACTTCCGACTAATAATTTCATAGATGCTACTTAGTTTTTAATTATGGACACAGATTATGAATTGGCTTCTTTGAAGAAAGTATTTGGCATTCAACAGAACAAATTATTGGTAGGAATGAAAGGCCTGACCATCTTCTAGTTAGCAGAGATGAACAACATACTTCTGAAAGCAGTGTGGGTTAGCTGCAGTTGGGAGATTTCTTCTCAAGGCCTGTTTTGGGGCTGACTTTGATGCCCACTGAGGTTAATAGTGTTTTTTTTTTTTAATGATATGATGGAATTTTAATTAAGCCTTAAATGATTATAGAAGACTGTATTGTGCATGTATACATAAATTAACATTTAAGGCTGCTAAATGTTTCCAGAGTGCAAATTTTACAAATAACGTGTTGTGCTTTTATGCTGTTGATTTGATCATGGAGAAAAATCAAAGGTGATAACTGGTGAAATTACAGAAGTATCATTTGTGATCCATAAGAAGCCCCAAATTAATACATTACATTCTGATACCAAGTAACTCTGCCTCATTTGAATAATAATCTACTGTTCCTTCTCACCAAGCACAGAAAGAGACTGGTCCTATTCAGAAGCTGGAGAATGAACGTAGGGATAACTTCTTAAAGGTCTGACCAGCCCTCTTTAGAATTACTATCTGAAACCTCAGAATTTCACTGTTTATGCTTTTTGTTTTGATTCAACAGGAGTTATATTATATTATATTCTAACAAAATCTGAAATAATTTTAGGCTGTATTTACCATTTTAAGACTTTTTTTCATTCTTTCTTTATAAAGCAGTAGATGGTAGTGTTTAATTTGCAAAAAAAAAAAAAAGTTATAAGTGTATAAATTTGGCCATCTTTAGTCTCATCTGTAATTCTATTTTAGATTTGATACAATAATGTCATAGGTGATCAAGGTTATGTGTTCGCTAAGCACTTCCCATGTATATTATGCACACAGGCTTTCCAAAATCTGAATTTCAAAACTGATTTTAATCTTCTATCCTTCCAAACTATTTGGCTATCACTATTAGTATTAACGCTTAAGGATATCCCTGTTAGCTATATAATTATCCCATCCAGATATTTACAGTACATAGGTTGGACAGGACCTGCTGTGCATTCCAAAGACCTAACTAGCAATTGTTTTCTTATATTCTTAACTTTCATCTAGGCATATGAAGTAATGAGGTGCTGCAGTGATTTTAATATTTCCTTCTTAGGTTAAGTGATTCATTCTTCTTTCTTCTAGATCCACAGAATGAAATATAAATTAGTGTGCTTTAGTACTTTACTTTTCAAAGTATGTAGTTCATTCCAAAGTGAAAACTGTCCTATATTAGTATGACCTTTTGAGAAATGTCATATCAGTAGTATTGATCAGTGACACAAGTTATAGAAATAATGCAGAAAAGGAGCCAGAATCTCAGCTGAAGTCTGTATAAATCTCATCTGTCTCTCTCAGTTGGAGTGATGCTGATGTTGCAATATTTATGCAAAATGGGGAAGAACTTGGCTGCTTTCATATCTCTAAATTTAGTGTGTGGGTGGGCCAGGACAGTGAGCAGTTTATAACATCTCTGTGCAGCAAAGTTAATAAATCCATTTTGTACATGACCTCTGTAAACCTTTCGTCATCCATTAAAAATGTTGCTGTGCTGTTGACAATAAGTGTCAGTAGCAAGGAAGACAGGAGGAAGACCTAGTACACTTATTTCCTGTAACATTAAAGCCACTATAATTATGGGTCATTTGCCTGGTTTCTTTGGTAATTAAGAGTTTTAATTGCTTCTAGTTCTAGGGAATTAGTTAAGCTTTTCATTATGCATATTGCGTTCCATAATCATCATCTCTTCTCATACACTAAGCTTACTGACATCATGGAAGTCAATTAGGTCTTTCAAGGCAGAGCAGTGAAGTACATTTCTTTGTATGAACTGGATTAGAAAGTTTCCGAAAAGCCTTGGTAATGCTGTTCTGTGCAACATTTAAGCTTAGTCTTCAAAAGGGAGAGCCTGCCAGGGCTTCATTTACTGTTTGTGAATGCATAGAGTGCTTAGGGTCACAAACTAATCTGTTCTTAAGAAGAAAACCTTTAGGCAGAACTGTACTTCAGTCCTAACAACAGTTGTTCCAGGATTACATATTTGTAGTACAAATACTGATCAACAGTTGAAAATATCACATTGATCAAACCAGAGTAGGAAAAGAAGGAATTTAGAGACTGTATAAAGGAAATTAACACAAGAGAGATTGGTTTGGTTCCATTGGCTCATTGAAATTCATTAGTTAAGGTTTGCTTTATGAAATGCAAGGTAGAAGGCACATTTTGCTTTTCCTTGACTGACTCCAAGTAGTTGCTGACATCTTGATGCTGAGGGCAAATATTATAAAAAGAAAAGGAAGTAGAAAGGGTTTGCTCCTCTTTTCTTTTCCAGTCTCTGGTTACAGGCCATAGATATACAATATAGATATATATAGTGCATCTATTTAATATGTCTTGCAAAAATGTTTTCTTTGATCATAAAAAAGTTTTTACAGGTTGCAGCTTGGTTTTCTGAGATCACAGCCAGAACAGATAAACTTTGTGCATCCTTAATCTTTTCTGGTCAAAAAGCGTTTTAAGGAGCCTAAAAGATGCAGTGTACTAATGTATGTTCTCCCAGTGCATCAAATCTGGATTCAGTCAAAAGTTAAATTAAGTTTAATAATTCATTGCTCTCACCCAGCAAGTATTAGGTGCCACAATCTATTATATTGTGAAGAAAAGGATAAGAAAACCCATCCTAAATATGTAGGAAAGGATCTGATACTTTGGTAATGACTGCAGAGAAGAGCCTAATGGATGAGAGATAAATTTATGATAAAGCAGAGTTGCCATGTCTGAAGGGTGTAGGGAACATTGTACTTATCATCCCAAAGTCCATATTGAATTACTGAAATGACTTGTGACAGTGATTTTTATATTAGTAGTATATTATTAGTAGTATATTATTAGTAGTAGCACTGCTAATAATATTGATAATAGATGCAGTCTGAATTGCAGAACTGTCAACATAGGTCAGAATTCTTGGATGCTTGGACACTAAAGGTTGCTTTGTATTGTCTGTGACCAAAAATTCAAACTCAAGACCACTTAACATCAAGAAGAGATGCTCTATTTTGTACAGGAATGAACTCCAGAAGAATTATTTTCTAATATATAAAAGTTCAGACTAGATGATCCACCTGACTTTGTATGAATCGTTGACAATCCAGTTGAAATGTGTGTGTGTTTGTGAAATTGTTTTAAGTGTGTTTTAAATGGTGTTAAAGTCATTTGGCCTATTTCATGTCCTTACTAGGGTCCTCAGCTAATACTACTGCAAAACTATTGGATCATCTTACCTTGCATGCTTAATGCTGTCTTTCTTGCAACTTTTGATGAAAGGAAAAACTTTATGCTCAGTGTTACTAATTACCAATTTTTAAAAAACAAAGATGACTCTGCCATTGTAACACAATTTAAAATATGTAAACATATTTCAATTTAATTCAATTACTTCAATTCTTCAATGTGATATTTCATGTCTGGAAAATGTTTAGGTTTTGTTGAAATGTGCCCTAGCCACAAAGTACAGAAAAGTTCTATGAAGTGGTACACTGGCAAATTGCAAAAGCTGCAGTATTATTCAGATACATGCAAAAAAGTTGAAAGGGCAAACTTTTCAACACTTCAGTTATTCATATATATTTATATTTTTGAGATCTAAACAGATAACACTATAAAATTACTGCAGCAGTGGGAGGGATAAGAAGCAGTATGGGTCAAGGTCTAATTCTAAGTCAGGTGTTGAAGTAGCTTTCTAATTTTTCTTAATGAACCATGAATTAGGCAAAACAAACATTACTGAAGGTGGGGTTGTATCTTTGTTATAATCATATTTACTTTTAATGAATTTTCCTATTGTAACTGTGGAAGTTTATTAGATAGTTGACTGAGCTCATGATTTTTTTCCTTAAATCAACCATAGATACTGTTTTCCAATAAATATGTGTAATTTTTCCCATAAGAATATACCTTTGGTTGTTTTCTTCAAAGTTTTTCCAGTCTTTGTGTATTTTATATATGTGCACCTACATAGGTAATGCATACCATAAATGCATGGTATAAAGAGGTAGGATGGTTCATTTCTGCTACTTTGATTAGTTTTTTTACAACAGTGATATTTTTACAGTTGGTGTAGTAATCAAAACAAAGCAGTGAAAAGTACTTTTAGATTGACTTACAAAATACTAGATTTTAAGTGCTTGCTTTTTTCAGAAAAAAAAAATCCAATAATTAAAA
This sequence comes from Stictonetta naevosa, assembly GCA_011074415.1. Lineage (NCBI taxonomy): Eukaryota > Metazoa > Chordata > Aves > Anseriformes > Anatidae > Stictonetta > Stictonetta naevosa. Next base: position 127,258,334 of record CM021697.1, read on the forward strand.
CTAGCAGTAATTTGACCACATTAGTATGCAGTGCTGAAACACTGAAGAAGAGTTGAATTTTTAAACAAAATAGTATAGCATTTCCATTTTCAAAATACTATGTTATATATTTATTATTGAATATTGTACTGTTAAACTACAAAATTCACACATATAATGTATTCATTATTTTTAACAACTTTGATTCCATACTGCAATCTTGAATGATTTTGACTATTTTAAGATACAGAACTTTTACCTGACTATACTACCTCTTCTCTAAGAGTAAGAGTCCAATATAATTGCTGATTTTCTTTGTCAACATTGCTTTGGAACTAAGAAACTAGAACATGAATTCAAGAGCACTCTTTTGTCAAATAACTTCTGTCTTACTTACCTAGGGTCCTAATATTGACCTGGGTACTGTAGTCTTCGCCACTCTCATATGCATAAAAAATGTCACACCTGCAAATGAAAGCACTACTTCTGCCATTTTACAAGTTATAGAGTTATGTTGCCTGCTTATAAAGGTATTTAAACACACATTTTACTTTAAGCTTGTGCTTAAACCTGTCACCAGAAAAGGATTCACTTAGGAGCATCTGCATAACCAGTTGTTGAGATTTAAGTATGTGTGTAGATGCCTTTTTGAATTGAAATGAATTTAAAGTTAATTACCATGCAGATGTTCCAGCTGATAGGTTTACCCTTGTTCTAATTAGAGATGTCTAGGCCAGAAATTGAAGTTCACTTTCCTACTAATTTTTATTCAGTATCATTCTCTCTTTTTAAAATAGAATACACAAAGTTTGTAATAACAATGTTTTTTCACATCTTTCCCCTCACCTCTTTGTTTCTCAGTGTCTTGTGTTTGAAGATTCACCACTAGGAGTCAAAGGAGCACTGGAAGCAGGAATGCAAGTGGTTATGATTCCAGATGAAAATTTAAATCCAGATCTTAAAAAGGAGTCAACTCTACTGCTGAACTCCATGGAGGACTTCAAACCAGAACTCTTTGGCTTACCAGCATATGATTAATGCCTAGTGTTTATGCACATAAGCTTGACTGGAGTTCGCAAAAGTGAATTAAATCCTGTTAAGGTTTTATAATTGTTTTGCTTTTTCTCTTTTTCTTAAAGCTAGCACACAAAAATACTGTTGACACCAAGTCTTCCAACCTTTGAAAGTTGACTGGAATATTACTTATTTGCTCTCATGATAAATGCTAAATTAAAGCAGCATTTCATCTTGTGAAGTGAATCCAGCCTTGTTCTCTGTAGATCATAATGTTTTCTGGGAATATTATGAAACTATTTAGACAATTTATGGTAACTGCATTGGAAGCTTCTTGTTCTGTTTCTCCTTGAATGGCTTACTGTTTAGCTCTTAACCACAAATCTGTTCTGGATTGGCTTTTATCCCATTACATTGTTTTTGATACAGTTATCGCTATCAACATGTTTATCCATTTCCTCATCCTGTAGTTGCCTGTCTATTCCCCTTTGTATCCTCTTGTCATTTTTTGTAGTTAGTTTCCAGGATTTCCTTGTACTTATTTTTCTCCTTGGAGATTTAATGAGATGACTTCCAGAGATCCCTTACAACCTCCATTATTCCGTAATTCTGGGATTATCTTTTTTGGACATGTTAAATGCCTACTAGAGGTATACAAGGTTATATGGTCCGACGTTTTAACCAAAGTGCTTTGCATCTTCCTTCCTTGTATTCTTCCTGTTTTCCATGTTGCCATGTACCCTTCCCTTTCATACTTCTGAAATGAATTCATCCATTCTCCTTGTTTTAATGCTGATGAAGTTAGAGCTTCTAACTCCTTCATACCCAAATAGCTTTCTCTAGGCCATCCTTACTTTTCTGCTCTTTCTTGAGTCCTTTTTTTGGTGTGTTCACTGGAGAGAGTCTTGAAATCTATTTTTAAAATAAAGTGTACTTTGGGTTGATTTAAATACTTAAAGTTGATTTTCCTGGCTACTATAATTTCCAGAATTTTTTTATGTTGTCATCTTTCCCTGTTACCTTTGTTTCTGGAATCTTGTCAAGGCAAAGGTAGGGACTCTTAAGAAATTGTTAGACATCGGCAGGTTTTGGTAGAATCCAAAAGTACATACATGCCAAGATGGAAGCAATGTCTTTTACTTTTCGTTGTTCAAAGAAAGCTGTAGTGTGTGGGTTTATTACCTTTGTAAAAAAAATTATAGCATTTAAAAAATAATTTTCTGATTGATTGTCCATAAAGTACTCCAAAAATCCTGGGAAAATATCTGTCCCCATAAAATCAATGTATATGAAGTTGGTCAAATAAGAAAATTCGAACTTTTATTATTATTTTTTAATCATCTGTTTATCTATGGTCTTCCTCACAAAACCTTTTCTAGGCATTTTTTATACTCACTTTTAGTTGGAAGGTTTTTGTTCAAGAACAAAAATAAGTGACTCATTGATGCTTCAGTGCTTCAGTATTTAGCGTGACTTTCCTTATGTTTTTTTTCCTCCAAAATTAACAAATAAATAAATACATAAATTACTTTTATTTCTTTTCACAGACTTACAATTTTCTGTTTCATAACTCCAAAAAAAAAAAAATTAAGACATTAAGACAATTTTATTCCATATAGTCAGTCAAATATGAGCTAGATGGTACTAGAAGAAGATCTTTAATACATATAGTATAAAATTTTGAAGTTTAATTCTTTTCATTCAAGGATCTGGAAGCATTGTTTTATAAAAGGGTAAATACTATTTCAATGTAGATACGTATTATATAATTTCTTTAAGCCCATGGATATTTACACAGTGACAACAAACCACCCCGTCCAAATTAGATTCCATTTCTGGTCTTTCCAGGCAAGATAACAGAAATATTGCTATATATTTCCTCCATTACTTATGTTATATAACACAAAGTGTTACTGTAGAGCAATAATTCTGAGCTTTCAAGTGTAAAACAGATGCCTGATGGGATCCCCTTTGTTCAAAATCACTGAATTCCAACAGGGAAGTTGCTACGTAGAACAACCTTTAATAAGCTGTAATTAGTAGTTTTTTTGGAAGTTTGGCATATAGTTAATTTAACTGTAGAGTTTTACAAAAAATAAAAATAAAAATAAAAATGAAGCATATCTCATTTACAGTTTACCTCAAAGGAACTACTATCAAAATCTTGCTTTTATTTATTTTTTTAAAAGATGCAGAGAATAATAAATATAAAACACCACAAAATCAGAATTACTTTACAAGGAGAAATAATCATGAGATCAGTAGACTCTGTGATCCTATTTTAATAAGTTCATCATACGCAGAGAATTTTGAAAACTTTCACTTCTTAACTCAAGAGTAAATTGTGCCCCACAGAATTATTTTTCTGTGCATTTGAATATCCCACCTGACAGTTTTCAATGAGATTATTGCCCTAAACTGCAATCTCTGAATCTCAGCCACATGTGATCACCTTCCCTTCCTTTTAGTAAAATTCTATTCCACATAATTTACTGCTTGCTCTCGACCAGTTTCTTGGTCCTGTGCTCATGTTTATTAAAGGATCATTGTTAGCTTTTCTCTTGACTATGTACACACAATTAAATTGTTCAGGAATAGTAATCTCAAAAATCTTATCTCCATCATGTAAGTGTTGGATATTCATGGCAGCCATAGATCACTGTAGTCATGAACCATATACCAAATATCAACATATGTTTGTATATATTTCTTTATCCACTTTTGGTTCGATTTGTGGCTGTGTAGCTCAATCATCTCAACAACATCTGTTCAGGAAAAAAAAAAAAAAAAAAAAAAAGATTAAAAACTTGGATCCTTTCCCTTCCTTCCATCTGGTGCTTTACAGATGAAGTCCTGTTTTGACTGAACTAAAAAAAAATCCATACCAGATCCTGGCTACAGATCATGAGGACATGTGAGCAATCCAGACATTTGAATGCTCCATCTGTGTTTTGTATTAAGAGGACTGTTAAAAACTAATCCAAAAAAATCTATCCTCTAACTCAGCAAGCAGACTTCAATCCCAACAAATACTTAAGTACATGCTTAATTCATTTTCATTAAGTATAGAAAATAAGCACTGGCTTAATTTTAAGAATACATTTATTTTAAATGTAGAACATGTGCTTTAGCCATATCCTGAGAATTCCAGCCTCCAAGGAATAAGGGCAAAACTTCCTGACCAAGTTTTTGCCATTTGGAAATAGGATAAGTACAGCAAGATGGAGCCAAATTTAACAATGAAAATTAAAAAAGTAAAAATAAAAAGGAAAATGAAAAAGAAAATGCTAGTGATCTACGAGGCGTTCTGCTGCACCTTGAACTCCTTTCTGCATCACAAGTGAACTACGTTTTATATTTTACTGCAACTCTGATGGGACTCATCCTGATATTTTCAGGTTTGCAAAGATTTTCAGGTTGCAAAGATAAACAGGAGTTTCATTGAATATATTTAGGTGAAAATTCATTGCATTCAGAAACTATTCCTGTTCTAATGCAATCCGATGTCTGTGAAGGTCAGCATTTGCCTTGTACAAATAAAGATCAGAAAAAGCTGAGATGTTCATTCCTTGCTTGGATTAGATTTCTTTCTAAAGAATGCTGTAGTTAAATCATACAAACCTCTGCCCAGAATCAAATTCATGTTGCATATATTCCAAAAAATTGTCTTCAGTAGAAGCCAAACTAGATAAATCAGAAAAAGTTGCAAGAAACTTCATGTTTATTAAGAAGAAATTAAATGATTTTCCACAGTGTTAAGATTCATCTGTATCTTTAATGGAATGAAGCTTGAGATTTTGTTGTACTACATATTACATGCTTCAGATTTTGTTAATGATAGAGAAAATCACTTTTTTTTTTTTTTTTTTTTTTAATCTTGATAAACTTGGACACCAAGAACACTACTTAGGCAGTACAATTCTATGAGCCATATAAAAAAAAATAAATCAATTTACATGTTTTTCATTTTCCACTTCAAAATTTTACTGAACTTTGTGTTTTCCATTTGGGGAAATAGAACAGATTTTTGCCAAGGTAGTGGAAATAAGTGGAAAGACTGGAATAGAGGAAAAATGAACTCTCAGTACACTCTGTCCCAAGGGAAGCATAACTGTCATCAACACATTATGTTAACTTTCCCTTTGGCCGTTGCTTCGCAAATTGTAGGTTTAATTTCCTTATTAAAGTGGAGAACAGAAGGAGGAAGAGAATTTGAAATAAAGCACGTATCAGAACTTCTGAGTGCTGAGGAACCTACCTAGCAGGTATGAGTATGATGAGGCTGAGTGTGCTGGAGGCTGTGTCCTCATCAGGTAGTTCACTGCAATAAAAAATTGATTTTAGAGGGCAGGGTGTAGCAACATATTTTGAGAAAGGATGTTAGTCTCCTGTTCTTCAGTCCTTTGACCTATGGGCTCTAAACTATTATATTAAGATGTTGCTGCTTCTCTCAGTCCCACATGGCCTCAGCAGGGAGAAAGCATTTCAACTCTCATCCCTTTTTTGCAGCCTTTTCCTCAGAATATCTTCAGCATGAAACAGGAATGTGAAGCCAAATATTAGGAGGATAATTGTGAATGTTGATTCAAAGAATAGCAGAGAGGACATTACTTAGTGGAGAAAAATAAAGTGTTAGAAGAAAGGAACTGGAGACAAGGAAGCAATCCATGGTGTAAACCATCTAGAACCAAAGAAACCAGTGAAGTGAATGAAAAGGAGACAGAAGAGTCTTTAGGAAAAATGTAAAAGCAGTAACTGTGGAGGGAAAACCTTAGCATTAACAGAATCAAAACCCAGGTCAAAAACATATTCAAAGACATTGTGATATGAGCTATTGAGAGAGATAAGAGGCAAGTTTCTGAAGCATCTTTCTTAGAACCACAGTCCAAAGAAAATGGAACAGTTGAAATCCAGAATCGAAGAAGATTCTGGACTATTCATAAACAGTATTTGATGAGCATCAGAACACAAGTAAATATAGAAATATGTCAATAAATGCCTTAGTTCTTATGCTGATAAACTGTGGGGAACTGTTTCAATTTTGACTTTGAAATTTTGAACTGCTTGAACAACTGGGAAATGGAAGAGTATGTCATCAGCCTGAAGACATCTGAAAGAAACTGCATCATACCATTGTTCTCCATTATCTTTACCTCCAACTACATATCGGTGAAGTGAATTCATCGTTTATTCAAAGTCAACAACATCCCTACGGTAACCAGAGCAGTTTTCCTGCAGAAAGGGATATTTGAAAAGATTTTAACTGTCTTTCCTATGTAATATTTTAGTAAATTTTTAAAAAAGTGTGTTTTGTGTTTTAATTTACTCCTTATTTCACATAAAGCAATAACTACATAGCCAGCAACTCCTCCTCATTTAGAGGACTGCAGAAGTTGGAGTACAGAGGTTTAATTAAGTCCCTGTAGATTTGACAAAGTAGTTTCCACTTTTCTTCTTGATGTCTTGCTAGTAATGTAATTGGCTACCACTATCTATATAACTAAATCCAGGAAATGTGCATAATAGTAACGTTATCCAAACCAAATCACTGTATGACTGCAGGTAAATAAAATGCTGAATTACACTCAAATGTGATAAAATTGAAGAATTAGACTTCAAACTAGAGGTTCCTTGACCATATCACCCTTGTACATTCTGTGAAATTCTTCTAGGAACTGTTTAGTGGAACTGTGTAGATCTATGACACAGAAAAACACACTTGGTCATGCAAAGATTCAGCTTGTTTAGCAAAGAACGTATATATGGTATTTCCACAAAATAGTTCGATGTCTAATGACTTTTTGCAAAGGCAGGGTAGAACTGTGCATAGACAAGAGAAAGGATACACGGATACATACGTACGGGTCAACCATTCTGAGCTTCCTTTGACTCTCCAAGAGGAAGCGCCTGAGACAAAGAGGAAGAGTTATTCTCTTCTATCTGTTAATGAAAGTATTGCTTTGGCATAACAAACATCCTCAGTATTTCAGATACACAAATTTTATATCTATTCCCACAGCTTTATCTAAGACACATGGACTTTAAAGGTAATCAAAAATATGTGAAACACATTTTGGCTTCACTTGTAAACAATTATCTTTATAAATTACTAGAAATGCAAACAAGCATCTCTGTGACATGCCTGTACAAACCTGAATCAAATTCTCTGTGGTTGCTCCAGCTGCAGCTTCTTATGCTGTTTAGTTAGTCAAATGCTTAGTTTTATTAGATACTCAATACCTCAAGCACTGGACCAGGGCAATTATGATCAAGAAAGATGAAATGCTACACTAGAAAAAATAATTTTTTAAAAAATTGTTTTCCCTTTTCATAAAATGCTGAAGATCATTCCATAGCATTATACCTTGTGAAATGTATTTTTGCTGTAGCAGAATGTAATTTCAGCAAAAATTAGTTTTATCACATAGGCATATTTTACACATTTAACTTGCTGCAGAGTATCCACTGAGACATGGATTTCATAAGCCAGTCCTAAGTAAGGAGAGAATGGTTTTCATTGCCATAGCAAAAAAAGTGGGAAGAATGGAGTACACAAGATAGGGGAAAACAAATGTTAATCTTTGCTAAAATACCATCTTGAATTAAAATTGTGAAGACTGTGCAAACCTTACTAAGCCATTTTATTACTGTATCTTCATTGCTTGAATATGATCCAAAAGTGTTCAATTTTACCTGAAAAATGGGAAAGATGATTAAATCAAAATGGATTTCCAGATGGCTTATGACTGCAGCCTTGTAAACTTATTGATTATGGCCCTCGACATTGTTCTTATTGATGGCTGCATCTGAAACGTAAAACCTATGGCATTCACTTTCTTTGGACCAAAAACGTTAAGAAAGTGACTATTTTTCAGTGCAACACGAGGCAGCAAAATCTGGTGGATTTTTTTTTTCCCCTTTCTGAATCAAATCTTACTGTAAGGGAATTCTTAATCATATAATTTCATCCTGTCATATTTCTTTAGCCTATGTTATATAACTCTGATTAGTAATGATTTTATCAAATTTATGGGGCATATATATGAGTTAAATTTGTGGCTGGAAGTGAATTTATTTGTCTAGAATCTACTAAAAACATTCTATGCCTATCTGATCAAATTAATATTTTGTGGTTATGGTTGAAGGGAGGTGGTCTGAAATTGTGTAGGGGGCATAGGTCCTTTCAGCTCTGATTTTCTAGTAAAGACTCAACTGTATTAGGAACAGTATGCAAAGCTCTTCTTAGAATGACATTTTGACATCTGGATGAAAGGAGCTGGTGTACAGCTGTTGTTTGTGCACTTCTTAAAACCATTGCTGTACCTGATAGGAAATGCTCCCTGTAAACACGGAAGAGGGTGCTTTATCTTTGGTGAAGTTCACATCCATGTGAAATCTTGCTGAAGAAAACCAAACAGCAACATCTACTAGCTCTACAAGACAAAAAGCACTCACTTTCTTCAGTAAAGTTCTTCCTTACAGCAAAAGTCTGTCTTGTTCCCTCCAACTTCAGTAAGATTCTGTTAATTAAAATAATGAAATAATAAAATAAAATGTAGGTTTATATTCTTGTGTCAATGTGCCAGTCTCATAAAGCTGTTATTTACTAGCTTCATCTATTATGACAGATCTGAAAGAAAGTATATTGAAGGCCTTGCTATAATCCTTCTGAAGACTGAATCTGTTGTATCAGTTGGGATACTGACTCGTCTTCTTCCTCCTAGTAACAGACTTCATTAGTTGGGAGATTAAGATGACAGCTTTTCTCCAAGGCAGTTAAAAATGACGACCTCATGCTGAATTCATTCACAGTACTGAATGCACTCCCAGAAAGGGAAGATGTCTTTTGGCAAAGTCAAGATGCAAGGAAATCCTACTACATCTACATGTTCACAGAACCACAAAATAGTATGGGCAGGAGGTCAGTCACCCACACAGTAAAGAACTTATTCCCAGTGTTCAATATTTACCTGTTGCTAAACATGACTGCTCAGGGTCTGTCTTGGCATCAGTCAGCTGGTAATGAACAATTGCACTGTGCATCACGTCTCGTACAAACTTTTATTATAATTATTATGCTTATAATAGTTATCATAATTATTATTTATTTTCCCTTATTTTCTGTCCTACTAAACTGTCTTTACCTTACAGTTTTACCTTCCCCCCCCCCCCCCTTTTTTTTCCCACTCTTTTGCCTATTCTCTCCCCCATCCTACTGAAGGTTGGGGGTAGTGAGCAAATAAATGACCATGTGGTGCTTAGCTGCCTGCCAGGTTAAACCACAGCAAATACTGATCCAGATGTCAAAATGAGAAATAAAAGAGAAAAGGAAAGAAAAAGGGAGGAAGGGAGCAAGGAACTCTGCCCTGCCCATTGAATTAATGCCAATCCTTCTCAATCAAGCTAATAATCACTTCAGACATGGAAGATATTTGTAATTATGAGATCTAATTGGCATTTCTTCTTCCTAGCTGAGATTCCATGGGCTTTAAAAATGCAGGATGTTTCTCAAATGACATTTGATTAGGTTAGCAACATTCCCAGGAAATGGAGGTAAAACCTTATCACCATAAATTCTGCTTTAAAGAGAGAGACTGGTTAAAAGACTGAACACTTAGTATTAGCACCCCACAGGGAGGTTTACATTTCCTTTCCCAGTGATACTGAACCAAATGAAGACTACGGAATCTGATTGTTTAGCAAATAACAGCATCTCTCATCTAACAGCTTTATTTTTATTTTCAAAGCCACTAACTGCATTGATATTTACCTCACTTCTAGCCTAAGCTTTACAACTAGGTCTACCTCTATGCTTCTATGGGAATGTCAGCTGTTATCAAGTTATTCTGTAGATAATCTGGACATGCATTATATCAGCTTTTAATTGCTATAATGACCACAGCAAAGACTACACATGTGGGAAAGTGGATCTGTGAGTGATTTATATACTGAGTATCTGAGATAACCTCTCACAAATGTTATTGGAACCATCCATCTGGGACTATTATTATTTGTTCTGGTCTAGCTATGATTCTTGTACAAGTGCCTGCATTCTTAGTTCAATAATTTTGAAAGTTTTGTGCTTACATCCTTCCTTAGATTAACCCTATATTGGCCTTGTTGGTTCTCATTAAGATGTCTATTTCACAAGAGTATTGTTATTATTTTGTTTGTTTGTTTGTTTTTTGTTTTTAATAGAAGCTAAATAGCAGCAGAACAAAGTAGTCACATCAGAAGTGACTACATCACTACAGATCACATCATAATCTGTCTTGTATATGCTGTTTTTAAGCCCCAGTAAGGGAGCATTAGAGAATAGACAAACCTCTGACTCCAGGAGGGCTGGGTTAACCTGGAAAACTTCTGCCATTGCTTGCAATGAATGTGGTCTATAGCTAAATGTCCAATCAACTTTGTGCCATGACACTAGGTAAATTTAACAATATTTCAATAGTATAAATGAATGTGTACTATATCATTGTTTGTACAACTGTAGACAAAATTTAATAATAGTAATGCAGAGTATAATGTTTTATGACAATTCACGATACGATCTTCCTATCTGGTTCAGTGGTAGTGTTAAGACTAAACGGGTGCCACACATTTCACGTTTGACTGTGATGGCTAGAACGAAAGAAAAATCTCTCATGAGACATACAGGTAATTGCAGCTCATAAAATCTTCTGTTAAATGTGCTATACATCAAATGAGTACATCCAAGCAATTTCCTTTTAACCCATCTCCCTCTCTCCCCTGTTACCTTCTTCTTCCCTCCCCCGGCCATATAAACACATTCGTTTTTAACATGTATTAGAAGTTAAATGGAGGGATTAAACTATGTTTTAAATTCCTAACAGTAGATCAATATTTTTGACATGATGGAACACTATGGCTCATACAAATTCTTCTTTGAGGGTAAGAAGTTGTCAATATATGTATGTGACTCTCATACTAGTGATTAAATGATGTCTTTGCTTCTGGGTTTCACAACTGAAGTATCCTTCCTGCTACAGCAGTTTTCAGATCTCTTAGGTTTACATTGAAAGTATTAAGGTAAATGCTGTCTTTAAAGGTGTAGATGCTTATCTAAATAAATGTCCTACCATGATATTTTATACACACACACATATATATTCTTGCTGATTTTCTTTCCAATATGTGAGGTTTCTAACTAAATAAAAAGTAAAAAATTATTGCTATTATCTGTTTTGGACATCTGGGGAGTTAAATATCCAAAAGTACTTTGGTTAAAAAAAGTATCCACTGGGCTTTGAGCAATCTGATGTAGTGGAAGGTGTCCCTGCCCACGGCAGGGGGTTTGGAATTAGATGGTCTTTAAGGTCCTTTCCAACCCAGATATGGGACTATAATTCTGAGTATCTGAAAAAATATCTGACAAAAATCCATTCAAAATTTAAGATTTAAATAATTCCAAATAGCCAAATTTGTTTGCACTTATGCATTAAACAGAGACCTTATCTTTGGTATGAGATTGTGACATAAAAGGTATTCAGGGAAAACACAAGCCATTTGAAAAATGAAAAGGGAAAAAGTGTGTTCTGCTAAATGAAATGAAATGAAAAACAGCCTGAGATGTATTAGTCAAAAGGTAGAATTTGTCACCTCATCAACAAGTCCTTGGGGAAACACCACCTAGATCTTTCTTTTCTTCTCATCCTCAGAGTTTTCTGTTTAGAGCACAGCGTACTGATGCTGTTATCCCTAGTGATCTGAACACAAATTGCTTTTGATGTTGAAAATTTAAGCTAATATATAGGGGCTCCTGGAATTACGAAGTTAGCCTATTTTTTGGGCCACTTACCATGTGAAGTCAGGGTTAATATCTTGAACAGCATATCCTAAAAGAGCTTCTACATAATAAAACAACTGTCATTAGTCATGTTCTCCTAAGGGAAAGGCAAGAAAAAAATATCAACAACTACAAGCAAAATATTCATATAATTCATGGTCAGACATTCAACAGAGCGAACAGATGACAATTCAGACATCACATCATTCAGAATCCTCTTTGGTATCAATAGCCACTTTCAATGAACAGAGTTCTTTGCACCAGACAAACAGAACTGCCTGAGTAAGAATTGTCACCGTTACAGAATTATACCTGTTTTAGAAGTCCAAAGCAAAGCCACAGACTTGTGTCTTTGTAATGATAACAGTAATGATAACATTATTTATATATATTTCCCTCTTTTACCTGCATTTTTTTTGGAATTGCATGTAAACTGGTTGTTATTTAACTCCTCTAGTTATCTGATTGCACAGCTGATGACAGGTGTAAACAATCAGCAGACGAGTTTTGCAGATGCAATTAATCACAAAACACAGACATACCAATTCTGTATACATAGAAGCTAAAAGCTTAAAAATCTGAATAGAAAAAGCGATTTGAAATACTGTGAAAGTCTTAGTGATGCATTTGAATTTTTAGATGGATTTTGCTTGAATATTATATAATAATATTTTAGTAAACAGTTTGTAATTAGGTTGTTTGTAAGATAATTGCTGTCAGGGATATCATAACTATAACTGCACAACTTAATTACCATTGAAAGGAAAAGGTAAAATTTGCCCAAATGATGTATTTTACCAACATTCCAAATCATTTAATCTTTTAATAATAGCTGTAAATTTTACATGTAAATTTTACAAAGACAAACTTCTGGTTAAGATTAAAAACTAATATAAAGTGAAACCTCTAATCTATGAAATTAAAAAGGAAAATGCATATTTTAATATTTTTTATTATTCATTGGAAGATAGCAAACAAAAAATAGCTTCTAAATCTAGAATACACATAAATCCCTATCTGTTTCTTCTCTTTTATCCCCTTTTTCTTTATCCTTCTTTTATCACTTCAAATATGCAGCTAAATCACTTGGGATTAGTATGTGTACTTCCTCTGATCAACACAATAAGAAATTAACATCTCAGAATAATAAAAAGTATTCCTTTGCCTACATACAGCCAGGGTAACTGGAATCAATACAGTTGAGCTGTCTCTCCACTCTGTAGGTAGCAGTAATGCATACTTCAGTTCTAAGGTGGCTAGAAAAAAGTTAGTGTCCACTGAGTGGATTTTGTTTGTAGATTCAGCACTTTTTCAGTTTTGTTCAAGTGCACATTTGACCAACCAGAATGTAAAAGTAAATAAATAATTAATGATCTGAATGCAATTACATCCCTTTAGCTGCTTAGTGAAATTAACATTTCTGTGCCTTTCTCTGCTATGTGTTAGCTGTGGGCTAGGGGGACTGTGAACCTTGAGGAGGCCTTCTGGCCCGTCACGGTGGAAATGCCTTAGCACACTGTCCTACATCATGGATCCAAAGTTTCCATGGTAGCAAATCAAAGAGGAAAATATGTGGCTGATTGTATGCTTGGATCATGGCTTCTTTGTGTTTGTACATGGAATAAAATAAATTATAATGAATTCACAACAATAGTCATAATAGTCAAACTAAAAATATCCTTTCATTATTTATGTTCTGTTTTGCAAGATATCCAGATAATACAGTCTCATCATGGTTGATTTAAAAAAAAAAAAAAAAATCCATTACTAAAGTTACCTTAAAGAATGTTAAGCCCTTTCTCCTTTCACTTGGATGGACCATCTGCATGCCCATGCAATTTGCATCAAAGACTTGTAACGAAAGTGTCAGAGGAATTCTCTACACTGTCAAGATTGATTTTCAGAAGTATTGAAACATGGAGGACATTCAGAAAACATCTGGAAGAAAAATGAATGTAGTGCCAATATTTAAAAAAACAAAAAATAGAATAATCCATTTAATATTAAGCCTGTCATCTTAAAATCAGCCTGAAGAAAAATACTGAACATTTAATATGGGACTCAACTTATAAAGAATTAAAAGAGAGTAATTTAATTAAAGCAAATCAACACAAGTTTCTTTATAACAGATCTTGTCAAAGTAACTTGAGTTTTAGTTTGATTTTTTGACATATAAAATTTTGACTTAGAAAGGTACCATTCGTATAATATTCATGGATTTCTATCACTGCCTTGATATGGCACAGAGTCTTGATAAATACTGTAAAACAATAAAAAAAAATGCACACTGTACATAAAGTCTATTAAAAATATGTCAGTGTAATTAAAAGCGAGATTCACTGTTAAGTGGATATGGAAGTTAATTCACAGGGATCAATTTTTGGCTCTAAGATACTTAACACAGTTATGAATGTCTTGGGGAAAAATAATTACTGATACAGTCTTCAAATGATACACAAATTGCTGAAGGAGGGAAAGGGCTGGTGTAAGCAGATGAATGAAGGTGACTGAATACTCATCCAGAAAAATATCCACGTTACTATCTCTCAGCAAAGTATTTGTGAATACTGTTCATTCCTACAGTATGGAGAGTTTTGTACTGTTAAGTCATGGCTCTGAAAACACTTGGGTTCACACTGGATGAGTGCAGGAAATGAGTTTCCAGTGGAGCAGTAGACATACTTCATAAGAGTTGCAAGATCTCTTAGTGAGAATGCACAGCAGCTCTATGCCCTTGAGTCCAACCATTTGTGGGGCTGAGCTTGTTCCCAACAGACACACACAGACAAAGCACAGGTATACACTGTATATAAATTGCCAGCCACACAGACAGCACAGATGGACAGAGCACTCACATCAATGTGAACAGCACCAATGGACTAATCCCGTTCCTCTCTGGCTGAGCAGGATGGATGTTGGCCTCTGAGAATACACACACACACGCCACGTGGATCAGCTGGGCTCATACACTCACTCTGCCCAGTAGCTACCCCGGGTCCCAGTCTCCCCAGCATCTGGAAAAACAACCCCCTGAGGCTGCTGCCTCATCCAATTTGTTGTTCACTCACCTGCACACCTGTACTTGCACCAGCTGCTGGCCCCACAGACATACAGGTCCCTGTGATCTGAGGTCCCTCTCTGGGGCTGGCATGTGGTTTCACTCACTTGGCACACAGGTGCTCTGGACCATGGTCCCAGCCCAGCTGTTGGCAACCAGGACCCCATATGCAAATATACACAGAAGAGAATCCCTCAACAATAATTGGTAAATGGAATATAGCAATGAAGTAGAACAGACTGTGCTGATCAGGAGAAGGGTATAGTTAGACAAGTGAAACAACCAGACAACTTTTTATACATGACTGGTTCCTTTGCATCCCTTTAATCCTATATTCTCCCACCCTAGCTCTTGCCCAGATCACTTGGATCCATCCTCCTTTTTATTTATTTATTTATTGGTTCCTCCCCTATGCATCCCATGATAAAACTTGTGCTGTCCCAAATGTTCTTCCCCTGCATCCCATAAGGTGTTCAGTTTACCAGGGTTTTCATAACACAGAAGACTTAAACTTGAAACTAGAAAAATAAAGATTATAAAAGTTATGTGTGAACTGCATACTGTTGCTAGAAGTTGCCAATCAATGTATTAAATCCACTATTTCTTGTAATGTTGAAATCAGAATGAGAAAGATTTATTTTTTTCCCTAAAATACATGCTTAATTCATGCAAGAACTAATTCAGGGAAATACTTCATCTGATGTCAAGAAAGAGGTCAGATCTGAAGATTACAGTAATTTTACTTTGTATTGTAATCTGTGAAAATGTGCTTTAGGGGCTGTTTAGTCCTTGCTGGAAATATTTCCCGGTCTTTCATCCCATTAAAACATGGAGTTGAAACATCCTTCTTAATCATGTCCAGGTCTACTAAGTGAAGTCAGTAATAAAAAAACAGACAGACATACTCTTTCATGCATATTTAGTATCAGATATTCTAATTAATCTCAAAAGCAATTAATCAAATTTTTAAAGAATAGTGTATCTACCTGGACTGCCATCATTCGTTATGAGAAATAGACATATGGCTGTATGTCATGTTAAAGGGGAGTAGCCGATTAACCATTATGGGTCCAGTCAGATTCAGGGTAGCAGATTAACCGTTACGGGTCCAGTTGGATTCAGAGCACTGAGCACTGAACTACACAGTCAAGGATTCACCAATAACGTATAACCGCCTTTACTTTAGTAGCCGATTAACCATTATGAGTCCGGTCGGATTCAGGGTACTGAACTATCACAATCACAGATTCACCAATAATGCATTAACCGATATGGGTCTGGTTGGATTCAGAGCACTGAACTACCATGGTCACGTATTCACCAATAACATATAACTGTCCTTACTCTAGTTGCGTTCAATGAGAACTATCACAGCTAGGAACAATGCAAACAAGTGCAATTTATTACAGCAACAAGTACACAGGTTCTTTGAATTGCTGGTGATAATTACTGTCTGCAAAAGCAAGCTAGCATGCATGAATACACAGGTGTGCAGCCTGGAAATTAACACGTTGAAAGGAGTATAACCAAGTATTCAAATCTCACCCAAAGGTGTCCCAGTGGGGGGGAAGAGAGGCTCAGCCCATTGACTGATCCCAGGAGTCAGGAGGTCCTCGGGATGGTATCTCCCCTGTTGGTGGTATCTTCCCTAACATCCCCTTTCTCTTAGGCCAATTTATATTATTTTCTATCTTTTAGGTGGAGCTTGAGTGACTCTAGTCAAGCATATCTTAGCAATGATTGGTGAAAAGTTTTCCTGTCTCCATTTAAAGTAATAGGCTCCGAGAAATTCAGAGCGCATGCTCCATGAGGGGTGGTCGTTCCTTGGAGGCACGTAGCTTTTTGGATGGAGGTATGTTTTGGTATTATAATGAGCAAAAGTACACTAGAGTACAGCATTTGTCAAAACATGACAAGTCATTAGCTCAGGGTAGCAAAAAGTGCGGCTTATCAGTCTCAGTGTGCACAAGAACAATCGAGTCCCCACCTGGTCACAGAGCCTAGCCGTGGTGTCTCCACTCCACTCTACGCTCCACTCTGCTCCACTCCACTCTGTGCTCCTTAGAGCCAGCACACCAGGTTCCCCCAGCACGATAGCATCTAAGGTTGGAAGCCTAGGAAATGCTCAGGTAATGCAGCTACGCCCTACCCTGAAAGCCTCTTCAATGCTGTACATTTTCCTTAAAATGTGAATGTTAGTTTTATTTTCTTAGTTACTTTAGGCAATTGCACCACACTGTATTGTGAAATTTTCACTATAAAATACTATTTCCGTTTTCCAAATTAGATTCAGCTTTAAATTTCTTAGGATAGTAAACTATAACGTAAAATATCTCAGAAAATACCTTGACAAAGACTTTTAATAGTTATTTCTTTTTTTTCCTTATATCAGACTGGAATTGCAGAAATGTCCTTTCCTGCAAAAATGCTGAAAACATAGTAATATAACTATCAGCTTCCTCTCTCTCAGGAAAAAAAAAAAAAAAAAAAAAAAAAAAACAGTTTGAAGAAAGAAATTAAAAAGTAAATAAGTACATGAAAGGGTCACCCCCATAGTGATCACGTGCAAGCACTGACATAAAGCTCCATGAAAACATTAACCCTCTTGTAGTTGCTTTTAATTGGATACTAACAAAAATAGCAAAGTGTGACTGAGGTGGAAGACAAGGATTCAAGGGAGAATTTTCTTATTTCACTTTTAAAAATATTCTTACATCCTTTTATTTTTTCTACAGTAGGTATAATTTAAAAAAATGCACTAGATGGTCATCAGAGTTGACGTGAGGGGGGAAATATCCAACTATGAAATAATATTTAAAAGTTTGTTGAATCGTGTCTACAGTTTTTAAACTTTATAAAATTTACCATGTCACATTCCTATTAATCAAGTTAATATATCATTATTTTAGCTATTTCATAATTCAACATAAATATACCATATATGCATACATGTGCACACTGTATAAATATATGTGTTAATAATAGATCTATTTTTGCATACAATATATATTTTTGTAAGAAAAAGAATGGAAACCCAATCGTTCAACATTCCAATGTAAAAACATTTCCTTTTACTTGTTTTTCAGTGCTAGAGACACTGAATGGGAAGTATGAAAGAAATATAGAGGGCAAAGTATTACTTAGCATAACAGCTATAGACTGCTATACTGAAGTGACCTTTTGTTATAAAATAAGCCTTCCTCCCCACATTCCCCAGATCTGAAAGATTTTAAGAGGCTCACCTTTACTAAGTTCTTTGTGTTACAGTGACTTTTGTCTTTTATTCCATCATACATATGCTATGTCCTTGAATATGTACCTGCCTCATGTATTTTAATCTATATGTTGTGCTAATAGTGTAGCACAATTGTTCCACAGAAAAAGCCATTCTCCTCCAAGGGGCTAAGAACTCCAAAACATTCTGCTGCAGGATTTTTATCCTCATCTTGGTAAAACAGAAAGCAGAAAGTATTGTTTCTTCCCTCAATACTAGAAACATAAAATACGACCTTTTCTAGGGGATATTCTCAGATCTACAGTTTTTCAGATGCCTGAATTTGTAGTTTGAATTTTCATAGGTCCAAACCCATTACAGGGTCTTCGCTATTGTCAGCTCCCAAGGCTGAGACAGAACTGAGATCTGAAGCTGTATGTTGGCAATCACATTACTCTACACAGGCATAAGGACACAATCCACACCTTTGCTCTCTTTGAGCTTTAGCATCTTAGTTCTACATTAGCATACAAAAAGTAGCCAAAAAGTACCACCAAAAATAGCACCTCTGCACAGGCTTTTGGTACTCATAATTACAACATTAATTTGGTAGTAAATCTCCTTACACTTGCCTCTTGTCTGTTATTTCCTTTCCCCACAAAAATTACTTTTCTTATACTCTTAGAGCATCTCAGCTACACTGACTGTAGGTTCACCCTTGCTAGTGAAGGATATATATTCCAATGCTGCTCATTTAGCTAAACCTTCAATTAAATCTGTGTTACCTACACAGTGATTCTGTGATTAAAATCACCTGACCAGAGCATCATGTCACATTTCCTGAGTAACTACACACACTTGTAGTGGAATGCTATTCACTTTAAAAAAAAAAAAAAAAAAAAAAAAATGAAGAAAGAGCCAAAATAGAACAATGTTATTATTAAAAGATACAGCAGCTGATATAGCTATCATGTTTGCATTCTTTAAATGATCCAGGAACTTGGATTCATATATTCATGTATTCAAATCCAGGAACTGATTTATATATTTATTTATTTTGTCTGGGTAAATATCCACATGCTTTATGAAAGAAACAATGCAGATCAACAACTAAATATATTTATATATTTTAATTACATGAGGTTGAGATTATAATCTTCAGGCCATTAAACCTTTAATTCTTTTATATCTCCTTAGAAAAGGTACTATATAGCCAAATCTGGTTGAACACATTGTGCAAATAGACCAAAAAAAGCAACCAACCAACCAAACAAACAAACAAAAACAGTTAAACTTTTTAATAATGTAAAAAAGGTAAATTGTTTTTTTGGGGTTTTCTTAAGATAAAAATTTCCTGGCAGAATTTACAGCAATTCTTTAACTAAGGGATGAAAACTTTGGAAAGTAATTTGAGTAGAAAGCTAAATTAAAGTAGTTTTTCAATAGGTCCAAGGAGGGGAGTGAAGGGGAGGGAAGGGAGGGGAGGGAAGGAAGAACATCTAAAATAAATTTTAAGAAAGTATTGGATTTGGAAAGATTTAGAACAATATATTCTTTAATGCATAAAAGAGAAAACTTTTGTTGGCTGTTCTTGTTTATAGAATGTATTGTTAGTGAGGCAGATCATGTTTTTTAAACATGTTACTTACCTTTGACAGTAGTCTCTTAGTTTTCATGGTCCTTTTTATTGTCACCACTTATCTAGAGATAAAGTCAGGTGTTGGGTGCAGCCTCAAAAACTTAAGAGAGTTTTCCATTATATTTTCTGTACGTAACTTTATTAATTTTCTGCATTTGTAAAGACAATAATTATGAATCAACTAACCATTGCTTGAGAAGTCAAGAATCCTTCTCAACATATAGTTAATTCTTTTTGATCTGCAACCAGTTCACTTAAGAATTTCATACCTGCTTAAGGTTTTGTACCTGTATGTTTTCAAGCAACACTTACGCTTTTTTGGGGGCAATTTGTGGATGAGGAAGCATAGCTTCCTCTGGGGGTAGAATATGCCATTTCTATGGGAACTGTATTTAAGGTATGCTTTTGGAGGTGTCACTCTGCAATACAGATAGATGCTCTCATTGTCACTTATTGAAGAATGTAACTCATCTCCATTTTCCTTCTTACTGTGCAGGAGATGATGATTCCTAAAGGCAATGGAGGTAAACATTGCAATAGGTAATATGATGTAGTCATCATAACTGAGTTGCTCTATTTTGCCCTCCATTAGCTAGCTGTACATGAGATCTGCAACTTCTTCAAGTGAATTAGTAGTAATATTGTTACCAAGTGGACTTTTTTGTTTGTTTGTTTGTTTTTAATGTATTATGTTTATAAACAAAGAGAAGGAGAATTGAAGGAAATGAACCAACACAATTTGGAAAATTATAGAAAGATTTTCTTTGTGTACCTTACCATATGGGTTCATTTTACTTTGCAAAATGTCCATGAGGAGCACATTCCATCACTAGGAACGAGACTAAACACTCCAAAGTGTTCATCCAAACTGAATGTGCCATGCAGGATGTACAAACTTTGAACCTAAGCAATGGACACTGAGGGAGTCCGGACACACTTATAAATTAGTCTTATAAAGTATTCATCACATCTCTTTAGTGCATTGAACAGATGCATATACTTTATACATTTGCCTTTCCTTCAACATCTCTCTCTCTTGATCTTTCCATACACAATTTATGTGAGTTTAGACTCTCCAATTCAGTTAAAACCAATGGAAAAATCTGGAGATGATAAGAAGGCTGTAAGCTACATTTCAGTGTATGCCTGTGATTTCAGTATATGCCTGGGACAGTGAACATTCAAAAACATATTTTTTTCCAAACTTTGTGCTTCCACTGTGGGGTTGTGGTGATTTACACTATCTGGGGATGGTGTCCTTCTGAGTTTACCTCACAAATAGCAGTGCAGATAAGCTATAAGGACTAAAAACTAAAACTAAAAGATTGCAAATTACACAAAATTTAAAGTAATTATAGTTTTGGTGTTGTGACCATGAAGGTAAAAAATAAAATAAAATAAAATACAAATAGAAGTATATGTATTTTCTCTGACATTTTTGTTTGTTTCCCTCCTCATCTCCTCCTCCTCTTTTCATATCCTCTCTGAAAAATGATGTGTAGATTTCACAACAAAGGACAGATAAGCATGAATATAGTTCCTTCCACACTATTTCAGAGACCTTTTCAAAGAATCAAGGTAATTACTTCCACTCAAGAGATTTTAATCCAATTTAAGAAGAAAAATTGAGTGAAGTGTGGGAGCAGAAAGTGGAACAAAAAGTTTATTTTAAATATTGTGACCAGGACTGAAATAAAAATATATATATATAATAAAAATAAAAGTTATGCTTACTGTGGTTATGCTGATTTAATTATCCAAAGATAATTAAAAATATACTTTATACTTTCTAGTTCAATTTTCTAGTTCTAGCTTTACCATGAAGTTTTATCTATAAATATATCTATAAAAAGAAAAGCACATGCAATTATAAAACAGGATGTTGTTTTTAGAAATTGCCATTTTCATGTGCATGTTTCAAAGAATGAAAACTACCACTGTGCAATGTGCAAGATGGATTTTAGTTAAGATAGCCACCATGTATACATTTCAGTTCAAACAAAATACAGAGAGATGCAAATATTACTTGCATACAAAGCAAATGCTTTATATACTAAAAAATTCCATGCTATTCCAAAAATCCTGAAATGTAAACTTCCCAGTGGAGATATATAACACAATGTCTATAAAACAATGTATGGTTATGTACTGCATATTAACATGTCTCAGTCTGAGAAGGAAGGAATAAATATATAAGGTTAAATAAGTATATATTTTCCTACACATTAAAGAATCCAACAGTTTTGCATTACTCCAGAGGTCATAAATAATCATGAGTCTAAAGACAATCTTCATTGGGATTAACAAAACCAAACCAAACCAAACAAAACCCACCTGTACAGGAGTTAAAAGTATCACTTTTTATTGTACACCTGTGATAACGGCTCTGTAAGGTGAAAGAAATTGCACGCTACCAGAAGGATGTCTTCCTGCTCTGAAGATATAAAGGACATTTCTGTTCTGCTTGTGCACTTATATGAAAGAGGGTGGGCATGACTCATCCTAACAAACAAAACCTGTTCCCAGTATAAATGTGCAGACCCTAAAAATATCAAGGCGAACAAACAAAATGTGTAAAGGAGAAAAAGGAAAAAAACTTCTTACATAAATAAAGGAGATGAAAGAACAGATACCCATCTATCAGTAAAACAAAAATAAAAATAAAAATAAAATGCATTGGTATGGAAGCAGGGAAAAGCAGTACTTCAAAGCTTAATGTCTTATGCCATTAATGTCATGCATGCATAAGTTGTCTCTTACTATATTGTTCCTAAAATATCACATTTTTTCTTCCATGATTTACCAAAGGAATTGCACTTCACAACCATTCGCCGCATCTCAGTTTTGTGGTAGATTCTCAGTTGACATAAACCACTGTTTTTTTTTATTTTTTATTTCTTATTTTTTTTCCCTTAATTATTATTAAACTCTTTATTTTTTCCTTATTTCATTTCCTTTCCTATTTTTCCTTAGATATTCTGCACAACATGGTATTCAGTGCAATTAACAAAGTTAATAATATAAATATTTTTAATATTATTTGAGATCCAAATAATATTCAAAGCAAATAAACCATCAAAATCTCAATACCTAAGCACATGTATAATTTACAGTTGTGTGATCATGCATGGAAAATATCATCCCTAATTTTTCTCTGTGATATAACACCCTTTAGGCAATTTATTACAATATCTATTTTTCCTCCAACAATGCTCATCAGTTCTTAGAGTAGCCAGGATCATTAGTGGGGAAAAATGTCATCTGTCACAGACATAATACAGTATTTATGTCTCATAAATCCTTGATTAGTTTAGAAGAACCCAAATCCTCTAGGGACTGTAGCAAATTCAAAAGCTGTTCCTAAATGATAGAGCAGATGCGGTTTCTGATTTGCCCAGCTATTAGGTAAGAAAAAAAGAAAAATACAAGCAGATAACTGTTATACAGGATGAAAAATTGTCTATTCAACATTAGGACTAATGTGCAACCAAACTTTATAGCAACACTTTGCAAATGTAATGCAACAAATGGTGTGAAATGATGTAGTACTGCCAAGTCAACACCTGGTGAATCTAGTCTATTGATCTTAACATGGTTTTGTGTGAGGACTAAGGTCTAGAGGTCACTGAAAAATAGTGAATTGTTAGATTCAAGGGATCTTCATATCTCTCTAGTTCTTTGGCAATGCTTTAAAACATTTGAAAATGGCTTTGATACAGTAAGAAAGAAAAGTAAGTGTGGATAAGTAGAGAAAATATCCTCACAGACTATGAGCTATGGCATTTCTGTTTGTTGTTGTTATTGTTGTTGTTTTTTTTCCTTCCATTGAGAGTTCTCTGATGCTGATTTCCACTTTTTGGAAGCAACTAGCAGTTAGCAGCTCACTGGAAGATGACCAAGGAATATTTCACTTTGATATATTGTTTTGGAAGCATTACATTGGAATACAAATCTGATTTGTCTCTCAGATTAGGAGAGTACTACTAAGTGAAATTGTTAATTATGCTCCTGGCGGTCACTTAACACAGAAGTCCTCAAAATGCAGTTTCAAAGAAAAGTCAGTGATGTTCCACAAGGAGCTGCATCATCTCACAGTGATACCATTCCTCTGAGGTTTCCAGTAGCAAAATTATAGTAAAACATAGTTAAAAATATGTTACTCTCACAATATTAGATTTCCATGTAAGCAGTTTCTGTAGGTATTGTAGAAATGTTATATATAATATTGATGGTGGGATGGCTCATGGGGGGCGGGGGGGAGGGGGGGGGGAAAGGGGTTAGGAATAAGAAACCATTATGAAGTATTTGGAGGTCCTTTGGAAGACCAGAAAATTGAGCAACACTTTTAAAACCTGAGATTTTAGAAGGTTATAATTAGTTTTAAAACTCTCAGAATAAAATATGTTCATAAATAATTCAAAATTTCAAGTACTTATATAGAAAAAAATGACTTGTGAAGAGTATTTGGGGGGGAAGCTTTTTTTTTTTTTTTTTTTTTGTATTGAAATTTTTCTCCTGCATTCAAATATGATTCAATATTTGCTACCTGCAAATCTAAATATATCTCTACAGGTTTATTATTTTATTTTTTTTTTCTATCAAGTGAAGGAAAAATGTGTATGCTATTGTGTGATAGAAAGCTGAAAATTAAAGTTAAAATTCATCATATTGTTCTGCTATGTAATCCAATATTTTTCTGCAGTGGAGATGAATTTTTGGCTCCCTTGCAAAAGACAGATAATTAGCAGGAAAAAAAGAAAAAAATCCTAAAAAACTACCAGTGCTATCTCCATGTTCTAGAGACTCATTACAGAACAGAGACATTCATCCTAAACTCAGTTATTTATAATGCATGGATATATTGATCCATTATTAGTGATACCTACTATTTATCAATTGTTTGTATAATGTTATATATACATACCGGGGTTTTAGTCACTAAATGTGCTTGTTACTTCCTCAGTTGTCCAATATATACCACATATTTGTTTGGATAGCTGATAAGAGATGGATTATGAACTAATTATGGAAAAAAAAATGCACCAATCCAGTTAACAACAATTAACCTTTTTGATATTGAGTTACTCTGGAAAGAATAGAGGGAGAGGAAGATGGAGAGGGAGAGAGGGGAAGAGAACGGAAGGGAGGGAAAGGGAGGAAAAGTTACTTTGTCAGAGAGAGGAAGCCTTCTGACAAATCAATGAGAAAAAAATATGCATAACTTAATATCTGCAGTATATTAGTTCACTGAATCAATTTGTAATGTTCATGCACCCTTGCATCTGTGGGTGAACAAACAAATTATTACTCTATTTTATTAAGTCCTTGTACATTTATTTATTTATTTATTTATTAATAATATATGATAATAAGATTTTCCACATGGCTGCATTCTTCTCCTAATGAACACTGACTTTTGCTAGAATATTTTCTCTTTCGTCGTGAGTAAAAACTTCAGAAGCCAGATGTGAGTTACATTTTTAATAGTAACCCACATGGTAAAGATTCCAAACCTCAGAGAAGATGGTGGGGAAAAAAAGCCACCTCCTATTGGATTAAGCATTCACTTTACTTAAACATTTATCTGTTTCTTCTGCACATGGCTTTGAAGGATATAAGACTGATACACAGAAATTGATATTTTTATTTAATGAAAATTCTTGCTTTGAAACAAAATATTTGGTATTATTTAGAATATTTACTTTGAGCACTCATAATTTGTTGTATTTTTTAAGTATTTAAATTAAGGTTTTTTTGGTAGAATTTAAAAACAAAACAAAACAAAAAAACTAACATTAAACTTTAGCTTTATGTATCTATAGGAAAAAAAGAAGCTTTATTTACCTTCACTCCACCAGAATGTAGTTCCATTTTTCTTCCACATAAATTACCAGTAGAATGGGAAAACAAAACAAAACAAAACATAAAATAATATTTTAATCATGGAAATGAACAGAAATTATTCCTAAAAGTACTACAAATTTTTGCATTTCTCATTGATAAAGTAAATTAATGGGAAAAAAAATGGTTCAAACGAAAATATAATCTAAAGTAAAACAAAGCAGTGGAAAATCACATTAAAATTCCAGTTAGTGACTGCTTCAAGGAAGAGAGAGATTCCAAGAAACATTTTAGAGATCTTCACCCTGCACAGCATCTGTGAAAGTCACAGTGCTCAATTTGTGTGACTTAAAAGCTCACTATGGGGAACAAACAGGGTTGTAATAGAAGATGACTTACCAATAATATTTAACTGAGGTTCAAACAGCAGACAGTTACTCTGATGGTTACTTTGAATACAGGCAACAAGGTGAATGAGGATGTATGAAGATTCATCGTTAAAAATACTCCCCTTTTCATTATGACAATAAATTAACTAACTAAATAAAAAGAACAAACCAAAATCAGAACATTGCATATTTTCTTCTATTTTCTATTCAGATCTTCTATTTTCTTTTGATTTACTTATTTTACTTGAAGGTAACAAGATATAAAAGAAAAATAATTTAGAACAGTTTTTTCTCTCCTGCTGCTTGTGCTCTCCTGGAATATTTCCAGTAGAAGTTTTCTTTTTTACGCTCATGATAATTAATACATGAATTAATACATGGTAGAGTACAATATTGTGCAGTGTATATGCACATTAGCGCTACTAACGTTTTGCTACTTCTATCACTAATTAGCATGGAGGATGAAAGGAATTTTTTTCCACTAATGAATGTTCATACAGCACTTTGAACATGTAAGGCCCTATAGAAGCTTGAAGTGTAATATTTCTGGTACTTTCCCTGAAGCTTTAAGTCCCCATTTGTCTGGCTTCATCTTTTCTCCTGTGGCTAAAACCTTTCATTTACATACTGAATTTCAGTGGTATTAAATTATAAAATGGAAATATTCAGAACATGGAAAGATTAAAATTCAGATTGACAGGAGACACTTAAGTATAAAAAAGCAACAATGGGACTGATATGCTATTACACTTTTCCAGTTGATTTTTATTTGTTTCAAAGAGGTTTAAATTATTGCCTGGCCCTGAGCTTATATAATTTGGTGATACTTTTCTAATATCAAGCTAAAATGATGAACTCAGCTTGCATAGATTAAAAGCTGTGCTCCATTGCAGATGCCCTTGTGGACTTTTTATTGGAAAAAAATTAAGTATTTCTGCAGAAAACAAGTTTTTAAAAACTCAAAAGCAATTAGATTTTTTGCTGTTCATCTGAAGACATTTCATGTTCCAGAGAATGCTGAGCACTTTTCTTATGTAGAAATATACCGTGCTTTTCTCACATTGGACACAAAAAGGTAGTTGTATATATTTATATTGCTTAGTTTCCTTCTCTTCTGCAGATTGTAGTAGCTGTCTCAAAGGATTGTGTTTCTTTATTAAGTTTGTTCTGTTTTTCTCTGGTTGAAGTGAGAATTTAGGCTCTGTATATAGTTTCTTTTGCAAATCAATAAAAGAATGATGGATGCTAAAACTTAGATACAGTTCCTTAAAATGTAATAGTAGTGACATGATAAAAGGAAAGTTGGGTCTGTGGTAGCACAGAAACTTAAACAAGCAGTTATCTGTCTGAGAAGAAAATATCACAGAGACTGCATTTCAACAAACATAGTTAAGTAAATAAGTTCAGTCTCTGTTGTTTTCCATGTATTTATTATGGCAAAATAAGAAAAATTGAGCTCAAAAAATGAGCTCAAATTTCATTTAAAAATAGAAATAAGTGAAAAAAATCAAACCACGGTCAAAAGTAAACTAGCTAATCAAATTATTTTATTTCTCTGGCAGAAAACAAAAGAGGCAGCACCAACATTTTCTGGGACAAAATAATAATATTAACTCTCCTGAACTAACAACATCAGCTGAGTTTTCTTACTGTGCAACTAAGCTAATATTGGGAAGTTTTGTTGCTCAATTCCTATTCACAGAAGCAATACATTGATAAACTGTTTCCAACAGGTGGATATGGCATGTTCTTTTTCTGTGACCATGAAGCTCTGATCTTCTGGTTTATCTTGGTATCTTGGGGCATATTTCTAGGTCCCTTGTCTTCTGCTGTTCTCCTGCAACAAAAAAGGAAGAACCTTTTTCCTTTTTCCTATTTTTTTTTTTTTCTTCTGATGTTGTATTGTCTTGGTCCTTTCATCAAGGAAAACTCAAGTATAATTTCTTCTCTCTCTGCGTCTTCTTCCTGTGTCTTCATCATGACTCATGCTTTAATAAAGAATTGTATTCTGTTCTAAAGCTTCTTTGTTCCTTTCTTGGACATGGACTTCAGCTTCTGTTGATAACTTTCTGACCACATGTCATTTTGGCCATATCATAACTCATCCTCAAGTAATATTTCAAAATCTTTCACTCTTCTGTTTTTATAGGGGTTTTATTTTTTATTTTTTCTAAAAGTTTTGCAATGAGTCCTGTGTTATCTTTACATTAAGATTCACTGCTTCTAATATTACAAAATCATAGTTTATCCATTCATTCTTTCTGATGAAACCTGTAACCCTGATCAATAAATGTTGTAACTAGGAATTCCTGCATTCTTTTCTACAATTTATTTTTCTTTATTTTTTTTTAATGCTTTATTTTCCTATATTTTATTTAGAATCTTTCTGTGTTTTAGTGATTACCCATAGTAGAAACCTGGTTTATAACACTGGCTTCATTAGTACTGCGTTAGAACAGGTGAGTAAAACAGGAGGAATCTTCTATAAGCCTCATAGCTTCCAGATTTTTGGTAAACTGGATGTGATGTTTCTATCCTGAAAAATCATAATAGGTTTGTGGAAAATCATCCTTAAACATAAAAGTAAATGTTACCAGCTAAGTACAAATCTTCTAAAAAAGTTAAAACAAAAGGATGGAGAAGAAAAACAAAAAAAAAGACCTTTTTTTTTTTTTTTTTGAGACAACAAAAATACAGCCAGACAGTTTCTGACAGAAGCTGGTATGTCTTCTTTTAAAGCTTGAAATTATACTGTTTCTGCAGCCCATTAAACAGACTGTTCCGACTTTTAACTATCCTTAAATTTGAAGTGTGTTTTCTGATCTATTCAAAATTTCCATTGCTGGAAATTAAGTTGAATACTTAATGTGCAGCACTCATGGGACATAAAAAACTATTGATCTCTCATTAATAGAAACCTTTTATATTGGAAGATTCAATTGCTGTCTTCTCTAAACTAACCAAAGGCAAAATACCTGTCCTCACATCTGAATTTCCTATTTTATTTTTTAATGATTTTGATGGTCTTATTTCAATTCTTTCTAACTAGTCTAATTTTTTCCTAAATGTTGTTGTGAAATGAATGTGTAATACTCAGCAGAGGCCTTTCCGTTGCAGCTAGTGCTCATTAGCTACCTCTTGGTGCAATCTTGCTCTCCTTTGCTTGGCTGCCTACTAAGTTCTGTCCATTTTGTGTTACCAGTAATGTCAGGACTTTACAACCAGTGATTGTGGCAAACTGCAGAGATAATTTTGCATTCTGAGGTTGTCTTCCAAAGGGCCTGAGTTCTCTGCCTGATCAATGTCACTTCAACATTTTTTCATCACTTTATTCCACTGTCCTGATTTTTAATGAAAATACTGAATGCTACAAAGCCTAGAAAATAAAGTATATCCATAGTTCTTCAGTAGCTAGTTTCTGTTCTGCAACTTTTTGTAATAGAACACTTTTTATTTAATTTTATTTTTTTCTCCTTGTTTTTGAGAACACTATAATTGTAACAAAAACCACACAACTTGAAGCTTTACTGCTTCTTTCTTTCCCCTTAACATAGAAGTTCATTAAATTACTATAGACTACTTAGAAAATGACTGTTTAATAGGATATCAATGGGGATCCTCCTCAAGGCACCTTCTCCAGGCATCCAAGGTGTCACCTGGTCTGCATGAATTCTGAGACAATCCATAACATTCAGTGCTTGCTATAGGTTTTCCTTATATCCTCACTGCTATGTTAAACAAAAGCCAACAAAGAACTTAGTTCACAATCTTTTCTTCTGCAATACCTAAGGAGGAGAAAATTTTTATTTCCAGCCATAACAAATACACTTGGAAATCATTAGCACTATTGCAATACTAGGTTGATAGTACAATGTAGTGTACTATGACAGTAATAGGTTGACTTATACAATGAGTATAAAGAAAGGACATGGGCCTGTTCATCCTGGAGAAGAGGAGGCTGAGGGGGGACCTCATCGTGGTCTACAACTTCCTCGCGAGGGGGATTGGAGAGGCAGGAGACATTTTCTCCATAAACACCAGTGATAGGACCCGCGGGAATGGGGTTAAGCTGAGGAAGGGGAAGTTAAGGCTCGACGTCAGGAGGAGGTTCTTCACCGAGAGGGTGGTTGCGCACTGGAACAGGCTCCCCAGTGAAGTAGTCACTTCACCAAGCCCATCTGAATTCAAGAAGAGATTGGACTGTGCACTTAGTCACATTTATCTAAACTTTTCGGTTGACCTGTGCAGTGCCAGGAGTTGGACTTGATGATCCTTATGGGTCCCTTCCAACTCGGGATATTCTATGATTCTATGACATATTGTTTGGAGGGAAGAAGTACCTTAAACTACATACTAAGATAAGGTGTTGGATGGAGAGATGTTATTTCCATCTTCCATTCTGACTTTTCTAAGGACTGATTTCTGTATGATAGGCCTCTGCAACTAGCTCAAAAACTTCCATGGATCATACTTGATATGTAAGCAGAAACTGAATACCACTTAGTTTTCTTAGGATATTCCTACGGTGTATTCAAGGACTTCTGAAGTAATTTTTGAGATATAACTCTTTGTTATGAATACCTTTTTAGGTTCCCACTCCATTAAGCAATGGGAATAAGTCTGGATCACCAAGGTGCCCTTAGAACCCTTCCTTATCAGATCAGGATAATAAGCTTTTTTTTTTTTTTTTTTTTTTTTTTTTTTTTTGTCTGTCTCATCATCATACTCTTGAATAAGATGCTGAATAGCTTGGCAAATAGCTTCTACCTAGCCAGTACATTTTATCACAGTTTCTGACATACCAAACAACCACACAATAATAAAGCAGAATCTGGCTTTCAGATGATAGTAAATGAAATGTATTTTAATGTCAGTTCATGGCTAGAGGTAACATTTAAAGAAGTTCCTTGTGTCAGGTCTGCTCCAGGCAGGTTTCAAATAAACTCTAAGACATACCTTGTTCTGGATAAATACATTTTATGACTGCATTTAAGTTAGTCACCTGGGACAAATCTTTTTACAATAATAAATATAGATTTAGTTGCTGACTGTACAGGTAATAAATGATTTACATGTCTTGGGGATACACTGATTCAGAAGTTGCCTAGCAAACCTAAAGAAAGGCAGAAAGTAAACCAATGTAGACCATAAAAACATACAAATCAAATATCTAGAGATCCATTCACTGTGACTGGAAAACAAACAAACAAAAAAAGCAAATATGTTTGAATTAGAGAAAGCACCTTTCCATAGACACTGAGATGGAGCATAAATAACTGAAAAAAATGCAAAATAATGCTGAATCAGGATATTCACCATTAGCAACCAAATATGAAAGAAAGACTGGTTTATTTGTCAGAGATTATGAAGGCTGCTGACTGGTCTGGTGCCTGACTGAGATCAGCACATAGCTGACAATGAGTTAATTGAAACTAAATCCAGGTAAGACAGAGGTTAGGCCTGCAGGCAGGATAAAGCCCCTAGGGAGCTTTCCATCATATTTGCTTCTTCATCTGAAGACATGTTGCACAAATCATCAAAACAGCCTTTATTTTCTAGGAACCCCTCTGAACCTAGACTTATAAATAGCAACCTATACTCAAACACTAGGACTAAGAGACTTTTCACTTGTTTGGTGATGAAATGACCTTAATCATATATACTTTGCTTAGCTCATGAATTAATTATCATGATGAAGATTACTGAAGCCTGAACACAGTAAGTACCTACACCCACTGTTTTGCTCTTGGCACTAACTCCTAATAGAAAGAACACTGAGTCACATTTAATGTTTCATCTAGTGTTTTCCAGCCTCTGACTGAGCAAGGCCTGGGTTACTCTGACCTTCAGAATTTAACTACATAACTACATGAGAAAGGCAGTGCGTCATCATATTTTTGGAGCTTAGAATAAAATAATGGAATTCACTACTTGAAGAAACTGAGAAGGACCGTAAGATTCATTACTTTCTAGTCCAAATGTAAAGCCTATTGGTTTGAACTTTCCAATGGTAAAACAGGTTAAAGGGATATCAATATTTAATAAAATTGATCTAAAAATGTTAGATTTAAAATATGTCAAATGTTTAAAGGAAAATAATGTATTTTATTTTTTTCTCTATGAAACAAGAATGGTGACTGGTGATATAAGTTACATTTGTGACTTTTTCAGAAAGTCTTAATGAGAATTAAAGAGAAAAAAAAAGGGCCAATTCAGGTTGACTGCAAACTTTGTTTCTTGATCATCAGCTAATTTTAAAGGTAGTGTTGTATATCTCATTTATTTTTTTCAGGCATTTCTAGCACCATCAAAAGTTTAGATCTAAGTTTTCATGTTATAGATCCCACGCTAGTCTAGAAATATGGAGCTGATTTCCCTTTCCAGTTTCAACCAAATAGTTACCTTATTAAAATGGGATATTGGAGACACAGCACAAATCCTACATTTCTGCCTCAGTTTTTCAAGCCTTCTGCTTCCTTGCAGCAATTACCAGTTGGGCTGCAAGAGATACTGAATTCTTTGCATATCTTACCTTGAAACTGATTTACTTCATATAAAATAGTTTACAAACTAATACTAAAAGAAATCATTGAGACAAGGAGAAAAATTTGTCAAAAGACTTGTTCTGAATTAGGTGAGGAGGAAAGATGAGACTAGATTGCCTAATTAGATTTCTTAGGGATGCTTCTGTTCATCAAAGTCATTTCATTTCTACACAAATGAAAAACAGTGTTTTGGAATAACCAGAATGAACTATTTAGTTTTTATTTTATTTTATTTTGTTTTTATTTTTTTCTGTTTTATGTTATAGTTATCCAAGACTATTCCTTGAATTCTTCATAACCATCAGAATTTCACCTTTTCCAGTGTAAAAAGCTCTGTCAACAACTAATTACCTGATGACTCTACTCTAGGACTTATGATTCTCAGTTCTATTAGTTCTTCAGAGACATCTTCTGAGATGAGGGCTTCTGAAATGTTACCTGATTTTTTTTTTTTTTTTTTTTTTTCCTGTGGGGAGGTAAATTAGCTCTCCTGGTATCATGATGCCGTGATCAGAAAAGACAGCAAGGTTTTGTTTCACTCATTTTCCTGCCATTTTTCCCCTCTGAAGAACTGAAGATCATAATGAGTAAGTGGCCAATTTTCATTTTACTTAAAAAACATTGCCCAGATCATTATGTGTCTTGATTTAGAGGCTCTAGGAACCTAAAATAGTTATGGCTAGATCTGAATTTTATTTATTACCTTTCTACCCCTGCAGCAGAGTTATTAAGGAAGGAATATCTCCCAAGGCCACCAACATCTTTTCTCACATATGATGTGAGTCCATAAGGGAATGGGAGGAGAGCTTGTGGTCATATTTTCAGAAACCTGAAGAAGTTAATGGACAAAGGAAGAAATGTCAATTTCCGAAGTGGAAAGGGGGCAAAAAGAAATGCTTTTAACTTTATCCTCACTGGAACCTGAAGTCTGGAAACACTTGTGAATAAAACACTGCTCTTGCCCCCAGAAAAAACAGACTGCTGTGGGAAGCATGTCCGGGACATGAAGGCCCCATTGCTCACTTCAGCCAGAAATAGTCAATTAATATTTTTGGCAGCAATGTGGAAGTTGTTCCCTCTTGTTAGACTGTCTGAGCCATTGCTAGAGACTAAAACTCCAGCTTTTCAGGAAGGAAGAACGACCTGGTATGAGAGAGTCACCGAATGCCAACAGCTTCAGGAAGAAGAATTTTCTTAAAACATTTTGCATATTATAGTGTTGTAGAGGTTCCCTTTAACCTCACTCTCTAACTATTGCAAGAGTTGATGTTCAGGTCATCTACTTCTATCTCAGTTTCACTGAATCAATGACCCACAAACCTAGTACCTCCTCCAGGGTAAAAAATGCATGAGTTTGCTCTTTAATGCATATCCTCAGGGTGCACGCTTATTTTAAGTCTCTAAGCTGGCTATCAACATTAGTAAAGATTGTTATATCCTACACCAAAAAAAAAAAAAAAAAAAAAAGAATTGGACATTAAGACTTCATTATCCTGACACAGCAAATTGTCCTATTTGCTATTGTGAGATGTGGAGATGTGTTAATTTGATTCGTGGCAGTATGGAACAATGCTAGGGCTGCATGATGAAATATAACCTATTTAAGAAAAACAGAGTGATTAGTGTACACAGTTCTTGTATCATGCAAAGGAAGGGCCCAGCAATTTGTGTAAATAGAGGGTTTGAAGGGCGAACATTGAGACTCTAGTCTGGGAGATTAGAGGACCAAGGAGTTTTTTATGAAACTGCTGACTTTTGCATGGGACTCTGCCCAAGCCTCTGATATCCGGCAAAGAGATCCACCAAATAAGGAGAAAGGGGAAGTTGAAGAACGACCGAAGGACAAAGCCTGGGAGGAAGACTACTAGCCTTCAGCACAAGAGACCCCCAGAAAGACCACAAGAGACTGATACGCATGTGTCCAGAGAGGGTTTGGATTCTGGGAACTAATTATAATAACCCTGCCCTTTCTAGGAATAGTGATGAATATGTCTAGGAGCATAAAAATCAGCCACTTGATGTAATAGGTGTATGTCTTGGTGGAGCAAAGACTCCTGGCGCACCCAGCGCTGTTTGCTTGCCTCTATTCTCTTAATAAATTACAAACTTTAATTAGAATCCTGTTTGGGACTCAGTCATTTATCACACTATTTTGCTTTAAAGAGTATAATCACGTGGAAGTGAATACATGCAGATAATAAATGCAGCTCTAGTATTATTTCAATTTATTGGGAAGGTAAAGTTTTATTTAATGCTCTGGAAACACCCACAACAGACCCCTAAATTTGAAAGGTTTGGTGCTGTTCCTGTGTTTAAATAATTTACGGTGATTTCACACTATCAAGCATCCAAACCATTCTGTGGTTTTTGTTTTAAATTCCCACTCTATTTTATGAATTACCCTCCCTGTTTTAATTTCCTTAATATCCTATGGTACTAGGAAGCATGCCAAATCACTTTCTAGTCAATTTTAGATGTTCTGCCTTGGAACTTATGATTTTCTGACATTATCATTCTATTTAGCATGTCTATTCTTCCATTCACCAAATCATTCCTTTGAGTCATCATATCAAGTATATAACTGCAGCGAAAAATCATCAAAGAATTTTGTTCAGTACTTAAAGATGACTGTATGTCTTTAGAGAGTTATATGTCCCCAGGTCCTGTTATTTTCAGGAGAGACTGCAGCTGTTTCAAAGTCACTGATTTGTTCTTTCAGCCTGACTTAATTCATATGGAGACACTCACATACACATTTTTTTTTTTTTTTTTTCCCGGAGACAAAATAAAACCAGGGGAAAGAAAATGTCCAAATGTCTAAAAAGCCAAGTAGCATAAAAAAACTAATTTTGTTTTGATGCTAAGAAAGGTATCATGCTAAGTCAACTGAAATACAAGATTTACTGATGCCATTTTCTGCCAGCTCAAGGTAGATAGCAATGATCTATTTTTCAACTTAGACCTTGTCTAGTTTATATTTGTTCACATTAAAGATCACAAGTAACACACACACATACACACTTTTGTTGCCAGAATTTAATATCTGACAGTGCTATTTAATACAGCATTAACAACTGAATGGTGCCTGGTCAAATTTGCCACTCCTCCACTCCCTCTTTTGGTATTCTCTGTCTCTTTAAACCAATATATGTGCATCCAGTTTTGAAGCAAACAGTTTCTCAATTTGTGATTGTCAATATTTTTAACAGAGATAATTATCTCACCATACCATATGCTGAGGATGGGATAAAATGCCCAGAAACAAATAATGACCTATCAGGTAGGTAGTATCATTATCAGATAGTTAGCAACCCAAGGGCTTTCTTCACTGTAACTCAACCAGTTCACAGTTTAAAAAACAAGTAACCAAACAAAATAGATTTTCCTAGAGGAGTTTTAAACTTCCAGGATTCATGGAGGACATCTTTTAGGATTATTTTCAGACTTCCTTGGAGATCAGCATTTCTTTCTGGTCCATATCCTTTCTGGAAACTTATGCATCCCATGATTTTATTAGTGTATAGCAACTCCTAAACCTTTCCCTGCCTTCTACAATGATTCATAACATGGTTTAGCTATAGGTAGGCCAGCAGTTCCTGAATATCTTTAAGGAGTGCTCTGTTAAAATACAAGATTTAAATGAAATATTTTAGCAAGTTTGTGAGTTTCTGTCCCTTCTGAATTCTTCAACGCATATACTGGAATCAGTATTCAGAATAGAGTAGAAAAAAAGTATGCTTATATTTTTTTTTTATCAAAGGACAAGCCTTTCTTTTAAGCAAGCAAAGCCCCTAAACATGTGGATCTGTCAGACAATAAGGTTCATTGGTTTCTTTATTGCCTGGAAACTGCCAGGAGATCTTCAAACAAATAGCAATACATATGAAAAATGACCACTCTGTTCTCTTTACCTAACTAGAAGGACACAATGTCCAGGAGTATGGTTTAATATCAGAATATACATAAACAGTTTCATATTTGAGTAGTAAGGGAGTTGCTTTGAAATAAAAGATAGTGTCTTAATTGCAAAACCAAGTAGAATGATAGTGACTTTTAAAACATTTTGAATAAACAGCTATTCCATTTGTCAAGCTGAGTGCACTTTATGACAAATGGAAGTCATAATGGAAGTCATCAAGTATATTTCTGAAACATTTTAGGGCATATTATATCAAAGGTATAAGACATCAGATACTTCAAAGGACATGGAAATTTCCTATGCTCCCAGAGGAAATCCAGAATACACTGAACTGCATATCTGAAGAAAGAAAGAAATTTAAGGGAAATACTATTGTCAGTCCAGGTCTTTAAAGGTATTTTGGCTTTGCAATGCCCAGTTCCTGGGTGCCTTGCTGCTGCAAGGTACATATTGTAGCCAAGACTTTTCAGAAGGTGACTGAAGAGGGTCCTGCCTTAGGCTAGGCAGTGCTGAGCTGCAGGAAAGAACAGGCCTTTCATAGCATAGAACCAGAACCACAGAATCATAGAATGGTTACAATTGGAAAGGGACCTTAAAGATCATCCAATTCCAGCCCCCTGACATGGGCAGGGACACTTTCCTCTAGACCAGGTTGCTCAAAGCCCCATCCAACCTGGCCTCGAACACTTCCAAGGGTAGGGCATTTACAGCTTCTCTGGGCTGCCTGTTCCAGGGCCTCATCACCCTCAGAGCAAAGAGTTTCTTCCCTATATCTAATTTAAATCTACCCTCTTTTAGTTTAAAGTCATTACACCTTTGTCCCACCACTATACTCCCTGACAGAGTCCCTATCCTGCTTTCTTGTATGCCCCCTTTAGGTACTGGAAAGCTGCTCTGAGGTCTCTCTAGAGCCTTCTCTTCCTCAGGCTGAACAACCCCAACTCTTTCAGCCTGTCTTCATAGGAGAGGTGCCCTGTTACTCCATGGGCTGTAGGGGGAAAAACTGCTTCACTATGATCCTCTCCACAGGCCACAGGGGAAATTCTGCTCCAGCACCTGAAGCACCTCGTGCCCTCCTTCTGCACTGACCTTGGTATCTGCAAGGCTGTTTCTCACTCCTCACTCTCCCAGATGCTGTTGTGCAGAAGTTTTTTCCCTTTCTTAACTCTGCTCTCACAGAGACACAAAAAACATCATCTACTGGCTTGGCTCTGGGCAGTTTCAGGACCTTTTGGAGCTGGCTGAAACTGGCCCTTATCGAACACAGGGCAGCTCCTGGATTCTCCTCAGAGAGGTCACCCCTGCAGCCCCCCACTACCAAAACCTTGCCACATAGACCCAATACAGCATCCCAAGATACAGTTGGTTTCTGAGCTGCAAACACACATTGCTGGCTCATATTGAGCTTCTCATCAAGTGACATACCCAAATCCTTCTCATCAGGGCTGCTCTCAATCCAGCTAGTATTTGTACTGGGGATTGGCCTGGCCCAGGTGCAGGACCTTACCCTTGGTCTTTTAGAACTCTCCTGCTGAACCATGACCTTTCTCCAGGCTCTAGGCATCCATCACTGACGCTGGCACCAAACTGGGATGAACGAGATGGGTTGAAGTTCCTCTTCCCCGGCAACTCTAGTTTAAAGCCCTCTGCCAGCTTGGCAAGCCTATGACCAAAGATGCTCTTCCCCTTCTCTGGCAGAAGGACCCTAGCAGTCCCCAGTGGACCAGGTTTCTCAAAGCAAGTACCATGGTCTAATAACTGAACCCCTGCTTGACCCCTTCCCTTTGACTGGGAGGACTGATGAAAAAACTATCTGCACTACTGAGTCTTTTACTGCTGCTCCTAGAGCTCTGTAATATCTCTTGATACTGCTCAGACTGCTCCTGGCTGCATCATGTGAAACAATAAATGTGGATAATAGTCATTAGACTTTACAAGGCTTTGTAGTTTCTTCATGACATACCTGATATGGGCCTCCAGTAAGCAGTAGACTTCTCTTGGGGGTGGATCAGGTCAGCAGATGGGTGCCTCCGTACCTCTCAGAAGAGAGTCACCTACCACTATCACCCATTGCCTTTTCATAGTTGGACTGGTTGTTGTGCAGGGAGCAGACTGGGCTGTCTTACTCAGCTCCGCTCCCCCTGAAATAGGTCTTTTCTTTTCTGTCGGTAGAGGGGTGAAGAGGTTCTGTAAAGGTACCTCAGGCTTTGGAGGAAGACTCTTCCTCCTGGTGTTCCTTGCTGTTGCCAGCTTCTATTCTCTGGTGCTATTGGTCCCCCTCCATTCTGTGAGTGTTGATGAGGGAGTTTTGGGCTGTTTTTCTGTGGGTCTCCTGCAGACTGTGCTATATGTCTAGCTCCTGTTAGGCAGGAATCTTTCCTTGTTTTTACAATTATATGGCTGTGTTTCCTTCTAAGCTCCAAAACAGTACATAGACTATTATAGATATTTAACTTTTTCTGTAGTAACATAATTGGCTGTTCAGCAGTCCTTTAGGATGGTTCTGTCTTGAGATGTATTCAATACCTGCTATTGATTTAGGCCACTCCAGCAAAAGTGCTTTGGAGGATTCTCTATGCTTCATGTTGAGCTGATCTCTAAGCAGTTTATTGACGCTGAATGCAGCACTGACTTTGCAAATATCTGCCAGCAGAAACATGACTCTAAGCAGAAGCAGGTGGCACTGATTACAGGCAGTGTAGTAGAAACTTGATACTTGGGCATATACCTGAGTACATCTGAAACTGTAGCCCACAGGTAATATTTTTCTATATAGGTGCTTTTTGACACTTCTAGTCATTTGAGTGAGATTGTTGTTGCCTCATTCAGTGAATATCTTGATTTATATCATTTATTCAGGGGACAAACCAATACTTTATAGGGGAAGCAGCTGCCTGTCTAACAGTCAGTTCTGCCTTTATTGTAAAGGCTTCACCATTCATGAAATATATATGCAGTAGGTCAAAATGGTCAAAACAATTTATTATGCCAAGAGAGCTCTTTTAACGTCATACGTGACATAACAGGGTTCATAATCCCTGAAGCCCAGGCCATGGATACCTAGCTCCACATTCAGAATGGAGTTCAAAATTAATGTTTATACAAATTTTTTGCCAAAATGTTCTTTACAGTGAAAAAAGGTTGGAAAGATATATTTGGTTGTCAGTGATTTCTTTAAAACTTTTGGTTTCCCACTTCAATACCTAAGAAGTAAGGGGTTATAACAGACACTTTTCCATATACTCTAAGAGTAGCCTATAACTTTCTGCCTTTTAGAAATATGTTTCAGAAATATGCAAAAAATCCCTCTTGACGACTAAGCTTTTCTCTGTCGGTTCAAGACTAAGAAGTTTTCTGTCTTACTTTTCTTCCACATAAGGGTTTGTAGACATACTCTCTGTAGGTGAATTGTTCCCATAAGCTATCCTCCAATCTCATTTGGAGATCAAACACCTGCTTCTAGTTACTCTCTTTCCCCAAGCCTGGGTTCACTTAGGTTTGTTTTGACCTCTCTAAAGAACTTTGTTAGACTTATTAATCAGGATGCAGCTGGATCTATAATTCCAGCAGGAATTTAGTCTTAGGTTACTACCATAATATCATGTTCAGGTACTTAGTCAAATACAAAACTATGAATTAAGCTCATGGACTATATAAGTCAACTGGGGGTTACCCCATCACAGGCTGTGCTCCCTCTGAGAGGACAGCCTCCCAGGGCCTGCACAGGGTGGGCAGTGCTGATGATGAGATCCTCAACAGTTCCAGGCATTGCAAGTGATGAGCTAGGGCTTGGGGCAGCCTTAGACTCGAGCATGGGGCAAAAAGAGGTGTCTGTCTGAGGGTCCATCCATGAGATAAGCTACCTGCAGAGTAGAGCCAAGATCCTTCCAGGAGGCAGGGTTATAGATAGGGCTGGAGACCACCATGCCAGCCACACAGCTGAGGCAGGACTGAGAGTCCAGGACTGGGCTGTAACAGCTTTTGGTCCTGTGGGAAGATGGAAGGGACCAGAAGAGTCTGGGCAGGCGCAGTGGGGCCTGGTAGCACTCTCAGGGCCCTGATGATATATCTATAAGAATACATGTACAAGGTCAGTAAATGCATAGGTATACGTGCTTTATGAGGTAGAGACCTAGATATGACACTCAAATAAATCAGTAAACCCACTAGGGAGTCAATTAAACTGAATACTGAGAAACACCATGGGCAAAATCTGATTACTCTGGTAACTAGATGTGTAGCTGAGAGAGAAGTCTTTCTGGCTGCATAACAGTATTCCTTCTTTGGACACTAGATAGTTGTGCCAGATGTTTCTCCTAAATAACGTTTATTTTCCCATAGTCTATTAATCTTTATCTTAATTTCAGCTATGTGAAGCATGCTTTCATGCATTAATTAACTCTAGGTGTCTCTTTGAGGCATGTTATAGTGCCTCTCTTGTTAAACTTCTCTGCAGTGATGAGAATGTTAATGAGGAACTAGAGCTCTGGTGATCATTCTACACATACGTCCATGGAGTCGTTGTTAGTTTCTAGTGAAACAAGTGTTCTAGCATACATACAGCAGACCAGAGTAGGAAGAAATAACTTGCTGCCTACGCTACCTTACCTACAAGGAAGGTTGGGGAGGAAACTGAAGAACAAATTCTTACTCAAGATTAAAGAAAGTAATTTCAGCTGATCTTCCATATTTTATATACAGTTCCTAATTACTTACTGAGACGTAGTCTTGGCATTACTTATTGTGCTGGGTCTGGCTGGGATGGAGTTAACTTTCCCTGAAGCAGCCCATACAGTGCTGTGCTGTAGCTAGAACAGCACTGTTATCACACCAGTGTTGTGTCTATCACTGAGCAGTGTTGGCACAGCATCAGGACTCCCTCCAACCACCCAAGAGCCAGCAGGCTGGGGGTGGGAAGAGGTGGGGAGGGGACATCACCAGCGCAGCTGACCTAAACAAGCCTAAGGGATATTCCATGCTCTATGATGTCACACTCAGCAATAAAAGGTGGGAAAGGGGAAGGAGAGGGGGGCTCTCGTTATGAAGACATCTGTCCTTCCAGACAACTGCTACGCATATTGATGCCCTGCTTCCTGGGACATGGTCAAACATTGGTCGTTGATGGGAAGTAGAGAGTAATTTCTTTTCTCTGTCTCCATGCTTCCATGCGGCTTTTGTGTGTGTGTGTGTGTGTGTGTGTGTGTGTTTTTCTTTCTTCTTTTTCCATTTAATTAAATTACCCTTATCTCAATCCATGATTTTTTTTTGTTTTGTTTTGTTTTGTTTTGTTTTTTCTTTCCAGCATAATTCTCTTCTGAAGAGGAGGAGTGAAAGAGTGGTTGTGGTGGAGTTCAGCTACCCAGCAAGGTAAAAACCACCACACTTATGCAGTCAGAAGCTCTGAGCATGCCTACTGAATCAGAGTGTGTACGTAAGTGAAATAATAAGAATGGCTGTTTTGTAAATTACTCTCAAACTTCACTGTATACTAAGCATAAAATCTGTTCAGTCATTTACTGCTTGAACAGAAATTTAGGACTGTTGGTGGCAGATAAGTTGGATTTTGTGATTGCCAGTGACAGCTAACAAGACAACTGCACATCTAAGTCCACTTCGTAAATCTTGCCCTTTGTGCCTTTCTAGCTCTTCTGCATTGCCAGTAAAACAGTAACTACTGTCATGAATCCAATTTATAATCAATCCAGTATTGCAGGTTTGCTTGAATGAACAAGGAGGCTGCTTTTAATCTAAAGTGGAA
Organism: Stictonetta naevosa; assembly: GCA_011074415.1. Classification (NCBI taxonomy): domain Eukaryota; kingdom Metazoa; phylum Chordata; class Aves; order Anseriformes; family Anatidae; genus Stictonetta; species Stictonetta naevosa. Next base: position 127,300,500 of record CM021697.1, read on the forward strand.
CTAAAACTAGCAGTATAAACTTGCTGCTAGATTTTCTCAACAACTCCAATCAAATAACTACAGTTAATAAACAACAACACTAACAACAACAACAAAACCCACAACATCTTTAAAAAGGCATTTGGAACCAGTTGGAGTGCACAGATGTTGAAGTCATACAATGGTGATCATCTGGAACTTAGGCATTGGAGTTTAAATGTGTAAAACCCTTTTGCTCTGAATGATTACTGAACAGGGCATCTGGCTCCTGAAAGGAAAGTTTAATTTTATATAGTATCAATGACAAAATGGATTGCTATTAATTAGCCATGTTGTTACTGAAGTGGCTTTATTTATAGACTACAGTTCTTCTGTGCACTCTTCCAGAAACACTAAAAACACAGAACAAATAATAACATCTCTTCCCAAATAACTGGCTCACTGCAAATATTGCAGCAAAGAGAACATCCTCACCTTAACTGCAATTAGGAACTGATCCTAGCTGGCACTGGTTGAAAGGAAAACTGATGTTACTTTACTTTAGGTTTTCAAGGTCAACTACTGCAGCTCTTCACCTTAAAAACCACAGTCTGAAATGCACCACTTGGCATAGGTGGAGATATATGGGTGAATAACTTCCCATTTCTAAATTTCAGTTTCCATTAGTCTCTGCTTTTCTGTTCCTAATGATTTGCTCTTCCTCCTTCCCATTCCTGAGAATGGAGTTATTTTTGTGGCCATTCTCTAACTGAAATTAATTTTATTAATTACACAGATGGTAAAACACTGTCTACCTGAGCTAAGTCTTACAAAGGTGTCTCACTTTTGGAGTTATAGGTATCACAGGAATAAAGAGACCAGGATGTACTCCTCATTTTCTATTTAGTCCTAATCTATGAATTATTCTTGTACTCAGAGGGGAAAAAAAAAGAAAAAAGAAAAAAAAAGTTCTGTGCTATTAGAATTGTGATGTCTGCAGATAAAATTAGGGGTGACATCCTTCCATTTAACCACATCTAATGGCTTTTTCTTCTGTGAATTTTATTTAAAATTCATATACATTTTGACATCCACATATTCGAATTACTATGATATTTGTGCTTCTTATGATTTCTGGGTATGCCCTACATCTACTTATATCTGTCACTGTTCCAAATAATTTTGACCTCAAAAATAGGAAAACAAAGCAGCAGAAAATCCTGTCTTTTGTTAATAAATACCTTATCACTTTAGCCAGCAAGCTAATTAGAAACATTTGCAGAATACAGAATAGAATCCATAGGATTTTAAAGTCATAATTTTATGGTTATTTTAATCACTGACATAGACATATCTGCTTTTTATTTTCACAAATGGTAAAAAATAAAAATAAAATATTGGGAACATTAGAATGAAAGGAAGGAGAAAGGCATTACTGTAGTGTAAAAACAACTTTTTTGGGGGGATTTTTTAATTATTTTTTTTACTGAAGAAATAAAAATGTTAATTAGAAACTATCTTCTATTTTTCAAGAAGGAGGCAACAGATGCTTTCGTAACTGTATGGAGTGCAGATGCCCAGGTGTTGGCAGCAGGGTGGTGCCTCTGTGAGGTGAGACTGGAGCTGCTTTGTGCAGGACATAGCCGGTTCCAGATGGCTCCAATGACCCCATTGCAGGGCCCAGCTGGGCCTGGCAGCCACTCTGGGGCACTTGGGGGAAGCCCACTTGAGAAAGGGCAAAAAAATAGTGTGGCAGTGTGTGAGAGAGAGGTGTGCAGGGAAGCAAAGTGAGAGAACCAGCCCTGCAGACAGCAAGGTCAGTGCAGAAGGAGGGCAGGAGGTGCTCCAGGTGCCAGAGCAGAAGTTCCCCTGTGGCCTGTGGAGAGGCACCTGGTGGAACAGGCTGTCCGCTGGCACACTGTGGAAGACCCCACACCACTACATGTTGATGTACCCTGAAGGAAGCTGCATCTCATGGAGGGCACATGCAGGAGCATGATCCTGGCAGGAACCATGGCCCATGGAGAGGAGCCCATGCTGGAGTAAGGGAAAGTGGGGAGGAAGGAGCAGCACAGAGGAGCTGCTATGGACTGACACCTCTCCACACCCCTTATTGTGGGAGGAGGCAGAGGAGTTGGGAATGATAAATTATGGGCTCATCAAGCTGAGCCTGGGAAGAAAGGAAGAAGGGTTGTGGAGGGAAGATGTTCTTAGTTTTATTTTTTTATTTATTTTTTATTTTTTATTTTGGCAACCTACTCTACATTTAACTGGCAATAAATTAAATTAAATTATTTTTCCCCAGGTTAAGTCTCTTTTGCCCATTATGGTAACTGGTATGTGACCTCTCTGTCTCAACCCATGAGTTTTTCATCTTATCCTTTCCTCCTGTCCTGTTGAGGAGGGAGAACAAGAGAGCAGCTGGATGGGCATCTGCCAGTCAGCCCCAGTCAACCCACCACAGTAGCAAAAGCTGTTTTTCAAATAAATAAATAAATAAATAAATAGATGCATCTAGAATGAAGTTCTTGAAACAAAAAATACCTTCATATAGTTGAAAGCATTATTTTCTGTGAAAGTGATTTCTGTTACTATAATGGGACACCATATTTGATACTAAGCTTTACATATGCAAAGTCTCAATCTGTTCAGATCGTTAATTAGAATAAAGCTTTTTATGCCACCATCGTTAATTCACAGGCACAAAATTTTGGAGAATTTATTTTTTGATGAAGATTTATGCCTATATTCTGTATCAGTTTGTATTCGTACAAATTTTTTCTCCTACAAACTTGTTCTCCTAATCTCTACATTCTCTATGCAAGGACTATTTCCTGAAATGGCTTGTAACCATGGCTAATCAAACTAATGAGTTTAGTTAGTAGGTGTTATCCTTTGAGGATATCCTTTGAGGACTTTCTTAGACTGCTTGGTAGTGATGTTAAGAAACCACTCAAAATTATGATGTGAGAAATATGGACTTTTATTTAAGCCACACATTTAAAAAAAAAATAAAATAAAAGTTGTAGTCCGACTCTAAGGTTTCTTTAAATTGCTTATACTGCTTTTGCTATGTAAAATCTGAAAAAGTTGAAAAGCACATAGCATGTTTCATAGTTACAAAAATGCCTATCATGACCAAAAAATCACTCTTGACATCTTTTCTAAGAATAGTCCACAGACCAGTGGTCCTTCAGGATTACGTGCTCATGAGGCTGAACAAAAATGTGTTCATATTTCCCACATCCTGTATGGGAAATATCTAAAAACATCTAACCTCTCAGACATCTCTCACAGGCTTTAGTAAAACTGACTTATGTGGATGGCAATGTGGAGGTAAATGCCTTTCTTCTGAGTGGGGTGAACGCCCCTGCATCTGCCTGGATCACTTGTTAAGGGAATTATAGGTTAATCTGTGGTGCCTGAAGAATTTAAGATCCACAAGATGTGAACAGTCCTGGAAAATGGGAATAAAGGGGACCTAAGTGCTCATACAGCATACGCATAATTTGGAGGTGTTGCATCAGTTCAGATACTTATCTGTATCACTTGTAATCCAAGTGAAAACTTCAGCTTTATTGTATTTTACAGCGTTTTCAGATACTTACCTGACAGTTTTAATACTACACTTAGTTTTGTCTCAAGCATTTTTACATTAAAAATCTTAAGTGCATAATATGCTTTCAAAAGTGTCTTCCAACAATATTAGACACTCACATATCTGTCAATATAGCCTCTCTTCTTTTACAGGAAAATCAATACAAATGATTTTTATCTTAAGTAAGTATCATAAGAAAAATTATTTTGATCAATGTTTCCACCATGGCTGAGTGGAGGATGTTTATCATTATAATTCATGAGGGGCAGGTTGTTTCCTGGTATTGAGTGCTTGTCAATTTTTCCATGAGAGGTCAGTGAGTCTCAAACACTGAAAATATGCTTATAATAATGGCTGTGATTAAGAATTGTACAGAATGAAGGGCTAAATTCATTTGCATACGGTATTCACTCACCTGTGCAAAACTATAAAATACATGTTGTTATTTGTTTTAAATAAGCTTGCATAATATCCTGTGTATGTGACAGATGTTGTGTGTAAAAAAAACTGGTTTGGCCAACTGAAATCTATTTGTTGAATTGTCTTGTGTACATAGGAAGGCTGTAATTCCTTCAACAGGAATTGAGCAGCGCTGAGGTGGAAGGAGCTCACTCTCTCTCTTCCAAATTGGCCATACTGCAGTTGCAGCACAAGCTATGCAGAAAACGGTTCCTTTGGCTGCTTATCGAGGTGACAAGACTGTACCAGGACCTGCCACCTGTGGTTTCCTGCAAGTACATTGGGAAGTGAGCTGTATGAGGTTTACTGCTGCTGGAACAAGAATAACTGGAAGCTAAACTGTGATTTTGGCCACTGTCTGCAGTTTGTAACAAACAGAAAATTGAGCCATATGCATTTAAAGAGTCTAAGACTGACTTTGAAGTTCCTATTCAGATGAAAGGCATTCACACCTCTGCAGGTGTTATATTGCTTGGTCTGTCTTGACTGCAGAGTGAACAAGACAGAAATCTATTGATTTAGGAAATGAAGGCTATTTCCACAGCCAAAGGGTGTGAGAATTTATTTTCATGTGAAAGGTCGCATTTCCCGGGAAAGCAGCAAAATCTGTAAAAAGATGTTTTTGGAGTACAGTACCATTGTCTCCTGTGAATATTGGCTTGATATTCAGTGGTTTAAAATCCAAGGTTTGTATAGGCTATTTCAAAGGATGAAATGAAATCACATGAAAAGTGATTGAGAGAAGCAAATCTATAAATGTAATGCAATTTATATACAGAAGTTTTGAAATTGTCTACAATTCTACTGGGGGTGGGAGGAGGGGGGGAGGAGGGGGAAAGGGGGAATGAGGTGGAACAAGAAATCGATAGGATTGAAAAACATTTAATGGATCTTGAAACTGTGTTTAATTGAACACAGAAGAACAATAAAGAAGATCCCTGTACCGCATCTTTTATGCTCTTTGTTTGAAACTTTGTAACTAAGAGATAAATTATTTTAGTTGTTCCAGTTGTGGGGGGACTGGAGAAGTTTACATATCACATGATAAAGAAAAATCCTGGTATACATGGCCCATCTCTTCCTGAGAAACTGTAACTTTCAAAGTCAAATCAAATACTCAGAAGTATCAGTTGTTATAGAGAAATGTGGTAAGACTACTTGTTTCTCATAGTCTTTTTTTCTTTCTTTCTTTTCTTTCTTTTTTTTTTTTTTTTTTTTCTCTTTTAGGCATAGTTTATCAGAGCATGGGGCAACAATTTCCTAAACTCTAGAACTTCTAATATTTGACACTGGCATTATTCTGAACCAAAAGGAATTCACCACATAGAATAAAAAATATTGTTCTGGAAAACTGGAAATATGAGGAGTTTTTCACAATTCTTTTGTGGGGCCTCTGAAATATCCAGCTATAAAGGTTTTTTTTTTTTTTTTTCTTTTTTCTTATTTGAGAACGAAACATTGTTTCACAAATAAATTATGAATAATAAAAATCTATGCCAAAAAAGGCCCCTATCTCCTGGCCTCTCACTGGTACTGTGACACTATTTATTTGTGTTAAAATTTTCATGAACAGGTCAAAATTCTTCATACCACATAGCTGGTTGTTCTTAAACAGAGAAATTCTCTACTGTCATACATGATTCACAGTGAAAAGAATCAAACAGATACCATGGAATAATAAAGTAGTGAATAAATCTCATTTTCGCCTTCAGATTTGAGACCATAGGTTTTTCTCCATCTACTTCTGCAGACTTGCTTAGTTCTGGAGTATACATCTATAGCCAGTTAATTAACCACAGAGGAATGCAATATTGACTCAGAACCAGCAGTCAACAGAGTAGGTTCATTCTACAAAAAGTTATAGCCTGACCTAAGGTTGAAATGCAGCACTTCCCCTTGTCAATTTTCAAGTACTTCCCATATTCTGCAAACAGTATCCATCACAGAATGGCTTTTAATGACACTAAGGTACCTGGGATGTGATAATTTACTGCTATTTTCACTACTGTTATTTTTTACTTTACTACCTAAAAAGGTGTGACGTCTAAAATAGATGTTGCATTCTGAGTTCACCATGCCAACACTGAGCTGATCAGTGCAGTTGGTATTTTAAAGGGAAGGGATGCCATCCAGAGGGAGCCTGATATGCTTGAAGAGTGAGTCTGTGAAGTCAAAGGAACCCTCCTGAAGTCAAAGTGGACGGAAGTGATTCCCTCCCTCTACTCTGCTCTTGTGAGACCCCACCTGGAGTGCTGTATCCATCTCTGAGGGCCTAGCACAAGAGAGTCATAGTCCTCTTAGAGCAGGTCCAGTGGAGGGCTGTGAAAATAATCAGATCTCTGGAATACCTCTTTTATGAAGGGAGGCTGATAGAGTTGAGGTTTTCTAAGGCAAACACCAATGGCACAGGCCTCCATGACTTATATTCCTAACAGCTCCCCAGCTCTTTGATCGCAGGTTATGTATCTGAACCCTTGTAGAGCTGTCCTTAGCACAGGCAGCCAGAGACTGAGGAGAGGAGAAGAGTTGCAGGACCACATGCTGCACTCACGGCCCTGACACAGAACTCACAAGGCAAAATGTCACCAGTCTTTGCTTTTTACCCCTTGAACAATACTCCTGCTCTCTCTTAACGTCTTTGTACATTCAAGCAACTTACTGACACCCTCCCCTCATCCCCCCCATTTTCACAAAATAAATAATTTTCTCAGATATAGCACAAAGGGCCTAAGGAAGATTCAAGGCAGAGTGCTTTGAAGTACAAGCATGGGCAATTTGCTTTACACAAGACTAGATTTAACAAACATGGAGGAAAATCTGTTCTTGACACTTGATTTTAGGGTCATGGATCAGTCCTTTTCTATTTAGCAGAATTGGCTAGTTCTTCCTCTTTGGCATATGAGTTGGCATGAAACTAGGAAAACCTTGGAATCAATGCTGCCTGTACTCCTACAGAAGATTTTCATAATTGATATTGTATTGAAGAAATGTTTTAAATTAAAAAAAAATAATAAAAAAATCGGATTCATCAGAAAATTCATCCCAGATGAAATTTCTTCAGTAACATCTGAAGTTAGTTGTTTATCTATAGTTACATCAGCATAGTAAAACTTCCCAACACATGCACTTTCTTTAATTCATCTGATTCTATTAGTTCACTATGCTATTTTACATCCATATCCTAATACGAGCACATCTAGACCATTCTCCTTCTTGCAAGCTCAAAGGCCAAAGTGGAAATTGTATTGACGGTGTAATTATATTCTCTTGGCCAGGTTGTATCAGATAAAATATGTGATCATAAAATTAAAACATGGGAATTACATGATGTGTATTGCAAGGGCACTAGCCATTTTAATTACATTATTATCACATGTCTGGGGCAGAACTACTTTCTGAATGATGGATACTCTTAACGCAAAAATAGAAAGCTCAGTCTCTGAGGCCACAAAAACCTATTGTGTTCCAGAATATATTATTTGAAAAGAATATGATAGTCTTTTTTTTTTTTATGTCTTTTTTTCTAATTCTTCAATCAACTTAAATTTTATGGATACAGAGAGTAGCAGTTCCTTCATATTTCTGACTGTGAGAATTCAAATCATCTCTGATTCTTAATTTTCAGTCTGTCAGAATATGACTGGAGAGAGTTTGAAGAGAGAGGTGTTTTGTTTAGTAGTCATGGATTTTCTGCCATGAGTTTGTCCAGTCATAAAGAATTTGCTTCCTCAACATCCCATACTATAAATGTAACTTAACTATTTATTGTATGAAGAAATCATACTTTTTCTTGTTTTAAACCTGAAGTCAGACCGTTTTATTCAATATTTCTTAATATTAGATTAGAAAAGACATTGACTGTTTTCTCCATGCCACTTACCATGCTGTACTCTAAGTGCTCAATATTGTTTTTCTTCTATTCCCATTGAGATTACAAATAAAGGATTTAATGGAAATAGACTTAGGTCAAAATCAGAAACTTCTGAAATCTCAATTTTATTCTTAGTTCTTTTCTCTTCACACTTTTAAGGGATGTATACCTTCAAACTTTTTCATTCTGTCATCATATACATAGCTCCCCTTATCCCCCCCCCCCCTCCCTTTCTTTTTCTTCTTCAGCATTATGAATTATGTTATGATGCATGTCATAAACCTATATTGAAGTTTGGCAGGAACAACTAAGGACCTCTTCTTCTATATCCCAGGAGAATGTTGTACTGAAAACATAATAACCATGGCAATCAAGACTCTGCCATCATTCCTTCTCATAAATACTCTATATGTTTGCCAGGTAACTTGGGACATATATAAGAGAAACTCACAAAGTATCTGTGGTGACCAATGACTTTTAAGAAGATAACAGAGATTGTTCATTTCTGTCTAGCAGCTAATGAAAGCAACACTAAACTTTAAATTATTTTATTCCATAATATTTTAGATGACTGTTATTTAATGCATCTTTTTTTTCACAGAAAGATAAGATGTATGAAACAAAGCCAAGAACAAGCAGATTAATGAAATCCCTTATATAATGACAAATAAAGTATTTTTTTTTTTTTTTCTCCAAGATCATTCAATTTACTTTCTAGTGATTTGACTTGCCTGTGGTTAAAAGTTTTTCCAATCATCCTAAATTTAATCTACCACTTCAGTGTTTGTTTAATCATTCATCAGTTAAAGATTATAAGCTACCTCCCCATTTAATGAATATCAAACAACTCTTAACAACACTCAGTCATTGAGTGATACTGCCTAAAGATTAGCATTTTTTTTTTAGCATTTTTTTTAATGTTATTGCAATTAACTATAAAATCTTCAGTAATTAGTTATCCTTTTAACTAAGCCCTATTGAACTTGGACTCCACAGTTAACTTTTTCAGATATCTGTAAAAGTTAAAGGAATCTTTTATTTCTTGGGAGCAAATCATATATAAAATAAACAATTTTAATCTGTCTTTTACCTCGAATCAACAGTATATGTGAGAGATATAAAAATAGGGATGTAGAAAGAAAGGAGATAGAACTCTGAACCAGAACAATGATGTGGTTGGTTAATGATGCTGTAGAGATAGAGTATTCCTATGTGTCTGTAGGAACATTTGCTTTTGTGTTTCCCTTCATGTTGATGAATTAGGTATTCCTGCAGCTATGATAAGAATATGGAGTGCCTTTTAAACTACCTGTGTGGACAAAGCAAACAGGATTTAACAGTTAATGTAAGAAAAGGGTAAGCGATTTGTTATCAGTTAGGCTTTAGTACATTAAAAGGCAGATCTTTTTAGTGAAGATAGACAGCTGTCAGAGTGAACCATTTACAAATGCTGACTTGAGCTTCAGCAGCAATGAGCAGCTCCTGCTCTCACTATTGCATTATAATTAGCACTCCTTGAAATAGTTCACCAGAGATTTGAAGCTAAACTATGTACTTCCCTGGCCTAGTTTAGATAACTTTTCAAACCAATGATGGGGAAAGGTTAATGCAGAAGATTCTGCTCATTAAGAATGTTAAAAATACGAATGGGTATTTTTTTGTACCCACTGTGTCCATGAAGCATTACATTCAGACTCCTCTATTTCAAAGAATGAAAATAAAATTTTCAAATTAGTTTTTTGTTGTTGTTGTTTTGTTTTGTTTTGTTTTATTTTTGGTTCCTTGGGTTTGGGAGGTTCAGTTTATATGTGAAGTCCTGATCTTTTACTGTCATCAATATAGGATATTATTCACAAATAAGACCCACTGGATTATTCTGTAAAAAATTTCATGCCATCAAAACAATCTGTGTTCTTACATAAAAATAAATAACAAATTGCAGCAAAAATGACAGCTAAAATCAAGGAAAAACCTTCTGGGATGTACTAGGGACAAAAATTTGAAAACAGGAAGGTCTACATTTGCTCTTTTAACTGTCATGTGGCTCTTCAGAGGGATGGAAGATTTTCTGGAGATTCCAATTCTCTTTAAAAATGTCTTCAATTGGTATGGTTGCTCACAAATGTAAGAAAAATATCTATTTTCCTCTTTGTATCATATGTAAAGTAGACCTGAAATTTCCTATTAGTTTCTATTGATTCATCCTGCATATTGGACATAGCAGGAATAACCATATCTCACTGCCAAGGCCCAGAAGGGGCTAGGACTCCTTAGGACCGGTAGCATCAGGGGCTCCAAATGGCAGGGCTCAGGTGCCCTGGCAGCCTGTCACATCCTACCACCCTGGAAGGGGGCTCTACCACAGGAGCAGGCAGATGGGCACCCGGGCAGCCCCAGTTCTCTGCCACTGTATACCTGCCTGGGGACAGGGCCGGGCAGAGGATGGGCCAGGACATGTGCCAGTGCATGGGCTTGTCTGGGCAAGGGCCATGGCCAAGCAGGGCAGGGCTGTAGGAAGCTGGAGTCCAAGAGAAGCTTAAAACCTAGCTATTTATGGTGACATTTTCTGTTTAAGATTGCATAGCAGTGAGAATTTTACTTCTTTTTCAACTTATGAATTCAAAATTCTTATAGCAGTGAACAGTTAGCTCATTAAAAATGTCTAATAGAAGTGAACACTTGGGCTTTTACTCAAAATTAACTTTTTGTTAAGAGTTTATCACAGTTAACCTCAAAATGAGGAGTTACGAGCTCCAAGGTGATATTATCTTTCCCTCACCCTGCACTGCCATCTAAAGCAGTGATAAGTGTTAATTGAGGGGACTTTTTTATCAGTTCTCAGGGAAACATATCAATGTTTGTTGTATTCAGGAATCAGATTATTTCCAAAAGAAGGTCTTCCCCATCAGCACTGGGGGACTTTCCCTCCAGCAATGAATAGCAGTTTCCATATTATTTTGAAACATTAGTTTGTATAAATGTGCTTTGGTGTTTGCAGAAAAAGGCATTGGGACTTAAAATAAACAGTATTGTTTGACTGGAAAGAGAGTTCAGATTATTTAAAATAAATAAACCTCTGTTCTTAGACTCAGACTGCAAATTAGTATGTCTAGAACTGACCTTATTTACAAAGATGGGGAAAAAAAAAAAAAAAGAGTTTATGAGATATACCTAATTTGAAAACCTTTCTGTAAATCCTAGTGTTATAAACAGGTATATCACTTTAGGAAAGAGAGTGGAAGTGAGAGGGTATAGGAGACTCATAATATTAGGAAGGGGCAATGCTGAGACTTCATGGTACTATCAGAGCATAATCCATATAGCAAACAGGATGATAAGTTAATGCCAGGCTAAAACACACAAGGCCACTACAATCACAATTTGAGAAAAAGACAGATGCCTTTTGTAGACTTTTGCATGTCCTTCTCTCTCCCTCTCCTTTCCTATTCTATCCCACAAGAGAACATGCAAGACATGTCACTTCTAAAACTCAGCTTTATTTTCAGATTTTAAGTAGGAGGGCTGGGTTCAGAAGTGAATTTTCTCCTTTTCTGTTTTTCTTCTAGAGGATTGTAGAACTGACTGATCAACTATTAGCAACCAAGATAATGATTCAGCTATTCAGACAGTATTTGACAAAAGCCATTGAGTTCCCCACAACACCCCTTTACAAGAGGGCTTCCACCATTTATTTGGAAAAAAAAGTAATACTTAGTTCTCAGTTATTTCATTGAAACCGACCAACCCTCCCCCCCCCCCCCCCCCCCCCCCCTCCCCCCAGCTGCTTTTATATGAGAGAACAGTTTCTGGAACTGTTATCTGGAACTAGTTCACCTTTTTCATTTGCAGCAGCATTAAATACTAGAAAAAGGTCAGAAGCATTTTTTTTTCCCTTTCCTTCATGTTTTTTCAATATTGTATTTACTAGATGGTGTTACCTGAAAACATTCTGAAACAAAGATGTCAAGGGAAAACAACAACAAAAACCCACCCAAAACTAAAAAGAAAGAAAAAAAATCACAACAGAAAAAAATATATGTTTTTACATCTCTCTCTGTTAGTTTCTTGTTTAATAGAACCCTAATGGCTCTTCCACAGAGTGCTTTTGACTTTTCAGAGCCCCTGTGGCTTCACAGAGCAATACTTCATATCAAGATTAACCCAAATGTAAGTCTTAAAACCTTGGTGTGATGTAGTATGTATGATTCCCAGTGAGAGTATTTTGATGGAGTCTCTACCAAAGTCAATGCCAGTGATTACTTCTAACTTCTCCCATCTTCAGTGTAGTCTAATGCTTGGGTCTCTCTAATAAGTGAAATATAGTGGTGGCAGGACAGCTGCTGTACAGCCTTTACTTGCTTGATTTTGAGCTTTTTGACCAAAGGACCTGTCGTATATATTTTTTTGGAAAGTAGTGTATAAGGCTATATAAGTGACAGAGCTGGTCAAGACATCTAATGAAACAATTAATTGACAGAAATGTTCTTAATTCTGAAATCATATCTCACTAAGAAACGGAAGAGTGAAAGAGTCATGCATTAATTTCTGGTTTATTGATTTTAATTTTTCCTGCCTCTTTCTTTCTCACTACTTGCAAGCTTTCAGTAACACAATAGAGAGGAAGCAAGCAGAATAAGAAATACTGATTATTTGTATTGAAAATTAGTTTTCCAAATATTGTGATATATAGATTTCTCTGTGATGTTAGAAATTATTTTCATAAGATTTTTGTTGTTGTTTCCCCTACACTACTTAATTACGAAATAATAATTTTTACTCATCAAAATAAATCCTAAGAAGGTAGAAAAAGAGCCATAATATAATTACAGATGCACCTGCTTTCATGGTACAACTGTAAGCATTCAAAATATTTAGACATAAAGCAAATTGGTTTCTTTGCACTGACTGGGCTTTAAATCTTTTCAGCACTGAAAATATAAATAATTACTATACTGTGTATGCAGAATATTGCACCAAATAAGTATGTGGTATGATTTCTCTCTAGCTGCAACTTCCCTGTCCTGAACTGGCTTTGCTTTTTCTCTAGATTTCAATATGTACATTAAAAAAAGCCTACACAGCATATAATGGTGATTATATTATTATTATTATTTTCCTCCTTTCCATAGAATTCTAATACTAATGTCAGAAGGTGAATGAAGTATAAGAATGAAAACACTTTTCCTCATTATATGCTAGGTCATATGAGAAGATAACTTGGTAAAATACACAGGATATAACACACATGCCATTAATTAACTTGGAATATTTTTCTTTCTTTTTAGTAAGAAACCAGAAGACATATCTATGACCATATCTATACAGTAAGTTCTAATTCTAGATTTTGTTAAATATATTTAAAAGGGAAAAATAAATTCTTTAGAACTTTATAAGATGTTCTTACAAATAGTGTGTAGAAAGACATTAGCAAAGATATGTGTAGCCTTGTTTTGTATGGACAGCTGTTTTAAACTTGATTGTAGCTCAACCTTTTGACCTCAGTACTGGATTTTAGTACATTATGTTAACTTTATATGCTTCTGTAAGTAAAACAGGTTAAGATAGTTGTTTGTTCCAGCAGGTTTTGAAAGATACTACTCATGCTTTCAACCAAAAACTTTCCTTCATCTCTTTCTCTTTTACCTTCACAAAAATATCATAATTTTGCTAGATAGTTTGGATATGTTGTGTTGTTGGTACTATGTTTGGAGGAAAAAGCAGACAGTTATTGCCTATACCTTTAAGAGAATCTTCTTGTATACCATCAAGACTAATATGGATGAACATGTTAGGTTATAGGTATCCACAGAGAGCAAGCAATATCTTTTGCACTGAACTATCATAAACAAATTATTTGGGGAAGATACAATCTGCCTTGGACAGAAAGAAAGAAAGCCCAGACTTTAAATATAATCTGTTTAGTGGGGTATTTAAAATAAATAAATAAATAAAATAAAAATATAGAGAGATTAAAAAGTCATATGACACATAAATCAAAAGAACAGAAGGGGCTGAGAATGAGTTTGTAAAGAAATAATTTTTAGCATTCACTATAATTGGTCTGCTATAGTACTTATCCATTATCTGCTTTTTCAGTTATCACCACTTTTTTTTTTTTCTTCTTTTTTTTTTTTTTTTTGGAACATGATGGATAATTGTACTTATGAATTTGAAAGTAAAATGTGGCATTTGCATAAAGAATTCATCTTTAACTCAATTTCACCTTTATGCTTTTTAGTTTCATCTTTTTAGAAAAAGGCACCTGAAAAGCAATGTTTCTGTAAGAACATATCTTGTATTGCTATAAATCATAGGACCTTTTGACTTTTGAAAGATAGCTTCCTGCTCTTTGCTAGATTTCTGTCCTCTGTGTCACTGTGACAGCAACCTCAATTTGCTACTATAATGTCACTGGCTAGAGAAACTGGCACAGTATCTTTGAGGATTCAAAATGAAGGTAGAAAATAGTACTTCAAGAATATGTTCATTATTTCTAAAGAGAATGAGGAAAGAAACCAGAAAACATACCGTTTCTTGGCTTTTAAATACTACAAACAATATACACATCACACATTTAATCAACAATAGAAGCCCTTTTGGTGAGAGCAATTTATCATCTGATAGATATGGATTGTGATAGATGATATGATGCAGGAAAGCCTATTTCCCTGCATGAGTCTGAAAGGTATCTGCTTGTGTGAAACATTAAGGTTGTTATTACCTAGGAGAGTTAATAAAGGATTTAGTATGGCATATCCACTCTTAGATTATGCTTTCCATTCAAGCATTTATATAAACAAACACACACAAATGGTTGCCTGCTAAGTGCTCTTGTCTGTACTTTGCCAACAAAGATAGCCTTGTTTAAGGGCTAGTCCAGTTTTCCCCCAAGTACCTTTTTGTTTTCCATTGTTCACTTTCATGTGCATCACTGTATCACATACAGATTCTTCCGGTCAGTAAGAATTATTCAACTTGGATTTAACTTTTGAAACGTAGTCTTTACATGTAAAGTTCATAGCAATCATATATCAAAATCTAAATTTAAATTTCCATGTAAACAGATGTCTTTCCATATATCTGCTCTATCCCTTTTGAGTTTTTAGAATAATTTCTTTAAAATACATCAATAATATTCCTTTCTTATGGTGTTCTGACTGTGAATAGATTTCTTTTATGCTTAATTTTGCATTTGATTTTTTTTTTTTGTTCTACTTAGTCACTTTTCCACCTGTGATCCTTCTTCCTATTTTAAGGTTGTAGAGGAATCCTTAGAAAAACTGTTGGAATAGCTCTGTAGATATCAGAAAAAAACAAGACAATTTACAAACACTGAAAAAAGCCAAACTTCATCTTATTTTGCACATGGACACAAAAATTGGGTTAACACATAAAAAAACATATCTCAAATGTAAAAGAACAACAACAACAAAAAATCAAACAAAACAAAAAAAAAACAGCAAAACACATTGAGAAAGTGCTATAACCTTACCTCAACAGTAACAAATATAACTGAAAATAGTTAATTTGTCATATTTCAAATAAATTTCTCTAAATTCACTGATTTATTGTTTGTTTGCTTCTCCTGCTAGGTATGTTGTTTCATGTTTATGTGTTCAGCTTTGCCACTCATTTATGTTTTCTTAGCTTTCAGCTTTTTTGTCATTCACTGCCGTAATAATTGTATTTAAAGATAAAATGTAGATTTAATTTTAAGAAGGAACAACTTATTCCAATTGTCTGATTCTCTCCATAAATTATTAGTGAACTCAAGACGCACTAACTCAGATTCAGAGATCCAATTTTTAGGTGATTCTATGTTGTGGATTTCACCTCTAGTTTCCCTTTTTACTGAGTCACAGTGCCTTTCATAATAAATTTAAACTCTTTATTTTTTTATTTATTTACTTTTCAAGACAACAGTTTACAGAGATGCTGCTCAGTTGGTTTATATTTTTTTTACACATCCCTCTAAAGGGTAACTCTAAGAGGAGGGGTGAGGTATCAGCGTTACAAATACTGTTCTGCCTATGGCTAGAATGTTCTTTAGAAAGGTGAATGTAAAGTTAAGCAGACTCCAATCTGACCTCCGTTTTTTTTTTTTTTTTTTTTTTTTTTTTTTTTTTTTTTAATAAGTATTTCTCCTTTTTGTTCCTAACTTCATTGTCCTTTTCTCTTGCTTTTAGAATTTGTATTGTCCCACAAGAGCACACCTGTCAGTTTTCAATTCAAAGCTCAGTCAGTAACATAGCTGTGTCTCATTCATTAATGTGTAACATTAAGAAAAAAAGTATTTCTCAGTGTGAACAATGATCAACAATGCCAAAGATTTGTCTTGTAGATGCTAAGCCATCTGGAATACTTTTGAAAACACTTTATTCATTCCCCCTCAAGCTTGCTCCCAAATTCTCATTCACCAGAGCCTTCTGGCTCAAGCGTATGTGGGATCTGCAGACCGCCCAACCTACACAGCCAGAAAGTTCAGAAAGTTTAACATAGAACATTTTGGAATTTGCCCTTTTCCCAGTAGAGTCAGTTTTTTACCTATCTAGTTGCCACATTCACAAGTCAAATGTTTTTATTATGATCATCCATTGCCAATGATGTGTTCTGCACTGTGCAATATACAATGCTGCAGGCAGGGACTTCTCTTGGGACAAAGTATGTTGTTTTCTAGCTAAGGGAGTGAGACTGTAGGGATTTTGAAGGCAAAATCTCTTCTTGGGCTTCAGAACTGCAACAAGAAAAAAATCAAAGTATGTTAAACCAGACAGTGTAATCCTAACAGATATCTATTAGAGCACGGTTTTTATTAGTTTTGGATATGCTTATGTTGTGGATGCAGTTCTAGACACTTTGTCCAAATAAATCAATACTTAAATTATTCTTTGCCATTTATTGACATTTTGAAAAAATTACAAAAATTTGATATTCATAGTGCTTCTTGTGTCTCTTTAGTGATATAGATACACCAACTATTGACACAACTATTTACATCAACCATTAATTTTAGTTACTAGTGACACACCAACCACCTGTGAAGTACTTTATTTTGTTGTTCCTTATAGCTAATGTACTGAACTTTCTCATACTTCACATTAATTCCCATCATCATGGATTAGATTTTCTTCATGCCACTGTAAGATATATGACTGCATTTCTGCAATAGCCATTGAATAAGAGATTAAGGTTGGGTTTGAGAAATGTAGCATAGTTACTGTAAGGTTGGCTGGCAGTAAACAGACTTCTCCTAGCTAATGAAAACAAGAATGTCTAAAGGTGTTCTTTTCTAACCCAAATGAAAAGAAAACTTAGAAATAGCTGGTTTTAATCCACATAGTGATGAATACCACTATTTTGTCAACACTATTAAATGATTTTATAAGGGGCAATCACTTCATAACAGTGGATTGCTTCTTACCTGAGCAGCTCCAGTCACTCTGCAGGAAGAAACACAGTAATTTCCAAATTTGGTAAGAATGAAATGCTACCAAAGTACTTTATTTACAAATACAGCCAGCACCAGATACTTCTCATAAAAATTAGGCAGACTCTATGACTTTGGAACAGAAGCAACCTCCTTGTGTATTTTACAAGAGTTTACTATTAGCTTTGGTGCGGTTTTAACAATCTAGTGGCCAAAGTAAAAGCAGATAAATTTAAAAGTGTATTATAGTGATGTTAACACCAGCAAACATTATATGCTCTTCATTTTCTTTAGAAATACTGTTGGATTTGGTATATGAGAACATGAGGATAATACTAACCTAGGATAGTTTTTGTTTGTTTGTTTGCTTTTTTGTTGTTTTTAATATTTATTTACTCTAAGTTTTTAAACTAGCAATTCATTAATTTGCTAATATTATTATATCTTTTTACTATTGCAATAAGATCACTACATCCTGCTCAGTAAAGAAGTGGTAAAGTAAAAATTATGACAGAAAGTAAAAGTGGAAAACAGTTTTGAAAAGCATTTTGATCACCTCAAAGCAGAATAAGGCCCAGAAATCAACGTCCTAGAACTAGACCTATCAGGGACCACACCCTTCTTTGTACCAGCTGGTAATGATGCCAGAGACAGTCAGTCATTCAGTCATCCTATCCTGCTGCAATGCCATTGTATTCCTTTGAGCTGTAAAGACCCCATTGCTCTTTTCTGATATGGATCCAATTTTGCAGACAAGCCACTGTCACTAGCAGTAATACTGGGCTTAGTCATACCTTGTGCTTTGTTTGAAGAGGTATCCTTTTATTAGAGTTGGTAGATGAAGTGTTAGTAACAGAAAAAAAAAAAAAAAAGAAAAAGATAAAAAAGAAGAAACAGAAAAAGAAAAAAGAGAAGGAAGATTAGACTGTAAAGTTTATTTCACAGCTGACACTTTGGAGTTAGGTGCTAAGAGCTACTGACTTGGCTTTCAGCTCACAAAGTTTATGTAATTACCTTTCTGAAGCATCCTATTACCTTTCTGAAGCATTCTATTTGTTTCTTTTCCATCTGAACTGACATCCATCTGGAGTATGCCACCTTCACTGTGGAAACTTTAATTAGTAACAATTCCGAGTCAGCTATCAAAAATATTGATTTATATTAAAGGAGCATATATGTTTTTCCTTTGTATTTCTACTTATAAATTCAGCCTTCAAATTTTCAACATTTTAGCTATGGAGAATAGTCATTCAAAATATTAATAAGTATTGCTGTGACATCTTTATCTTATACTCCTGCCAAGATATGATTAGTCTCAATAGTGCAGTTTTCATGACATCATCCAGTCCATTATTAAAAATAAGAAAATAAATAAAAATGTGAATCTGTAAATAATGTTTCTTTTATAAAACATTAACTCATTTGCTAGCCTTAAGGCTGATGAAACTTGTGACTATGAGACTTAAATTCTGGATGAATTGGTAATCCTAGGAATATAATGTAATAAAAGTTGATATATAACAGTGTGAGGAGAAAGAAAGCAGAAAAATCTTTTCGTAGTGAATATTCTTTTGGTTTGTGATGGAATAATTCCCTGTCACTTTCCCAAAAATCCTCATGAACTTGAAAACATCTTCTGTGTTATTTTCATTCACTCCAATTTATGAATGTTTGTGAATGGGTTAGAATCCTAAATCCAGCTATCCTAAAATTTTTGCTGAGCTTCTAAACACAATGATATATTTTTTAATCTACTCAGTTAGACAGAAACAGATGCAAATTATAAGACATAAACATAATACATTATTCTTTCATTCTTTATGGCTGAACTTTTGTTTCAACAGTGTTTTAAATACCACTGTTGTTTCAGCAGCTTAACCTCATTAATTTATTTCAATGTTTTTCTTTTAGGTTTTTCTTCCTCAAAGAAAATATCTGCAATTTGCCTTGGAGGATTCAGTCATACACAAATTATATGCCTTTTCTACCCAGTGAACCTTATCTTTCAGTTTAAGCAGTTGCTCTTGGAGTTTGTGTTTTGGGGTATTCTTCAGACCTTTTCTTATTTCAGTGTGGAAAGGGGGGAGATAGGGAGATAAAATTGCAAAACGTACACAATTACAATTTTTATAATGAATTTAACCTACCTTTAACTGATTGCACAGTTGCTCTATATTTAAACTAACGGGGGTTCCAGTTTTCTTTCAAACCCAGGCCCCAGTCATCCATATTCTGATATGTCAGCTGACATTCTGATTCTACTCTTGAGTGAGGCAGCTGGCTCCCCTGGCAGAGAAATGAAGGACATCATTCAAGTCTTCCCTGCAGACCATATGATGACCAGAACCATAGTAATTAATGCTAGTACACAGTGCCTTTACCTTGCCTTCCTAGTGCCTTCTAGCCCAAACCACTTTGTTCCATGCTGCCTTGACCTTGGCTTCTCTCTGCAAAAATTCATACATGGTGGGCTACAAGACAGCCTCTCATTTCTGGGGAAGATTTCTGTAACTCTTACATAAGGAGGATGATAATTTGTATTACAGGAAAAATAAATTCCTTATCCGTACTTTGAAAGTGCCCATAGATGAGTGCACAGCATCTTGGAGGAATTCTGTGGCAGCAAAATAAAGCTATATCTGAGTCTCCTGTTCCTTAGCCTGCAGGGGAGTCACACAGATTTTTTTTTATAAACTCAGGACAGATTATTCACTGCCATGTTTTATTGTACTTGTGATGACAGACAAAATGCATAGCAGGGAAGCTACAAAGGGGACATAAAATCATAAAATGGTTTGTGTTGGAGGGAACCTTTAAAGATCATCTAATTCTGACCCCTCTGCCACATACAAAAAAATGGCATGATAAATTAGCTAATGTTTACAGTGAACGCAGTTGTATTGAGCCATGAAGTTCTGCATATTTCAGTAGTCTCATGCAGCTACCAATAGCAGGTAAATAACAAAATAATTATTTGCTTTTGTCAGTATCAAACTGTACATTAAATTCCTTTTTTTACTGAGTCCTGGTCTTGGGTGAGCACAAGAAAGAAAGAAGATATCTGAAAAGAGTGGTCACTAATATGCTTTGCTCTTTGGACAATTTGGTTTGTTAGAGGTAATTTGTGGCTGCCCAAAGACATAAGCCTGTACAGTGAACTCAGGGCTCCTGTAGTTCTGCTGTTTTTGTGTTAGATATTGAGGGTGAGAAAGAGAAATTTTTTGTTTATTTTCTCTAAAGACAGTGTGGCTCAAAATGAGCTTTTTCCTTTTGCAACCCTGAAAAAGTTCCTTCTAATTTAATCCAACTGATTATAACACAGTTGAAGTGGTAATACAGATTTGGGACTTTAGCAATGCTGCTTTACAGATCGGAAGAGCTGTAAACCAGCATTG
>CM021697.1:127321607-127336094 GCA_011074415.1 Stictonetta naevosa
TTATTTTATTTTATTTTATTTTACTGGTTATTTATTTATTTTTACCCTCCCATTACTTTGCTGTGTGATTTGGGGCAAATCTCTTAGCCTTGCTTTGCCTGAGTTTACTCATCTTTAAAACCTGTACTGGGACACTGTTTTTAATTTCTATGATATTAACAGTCGAATTAAATATTACTGAGTATTGAATTGAGTATTATGTCATTAAATAATGTTATTAGATTTAAAAAATCTTTTAAACTTCTGTCAAGATCCTCAAGATAATTCTGTTGTACTGAAATAATACCAAAGATATATTATTTTGCTGTTCCTGAATCTCCTTACATTTACAGAAAAAAACAGCATCTGTGATATATCATGATTCTGCTGAATAAACTTCTATTGCCCGCAGAGAGCTCAAAAAATGTGTTCATAATGGTTTGTGGTAAATAGCTTTTATTTCTAATCTGAACAAGAACCTTTTGGTTGAGGCCAGTGGAAGACTAAAAGAATATTTTTTCTAAATTTTACCTTCAAGGGTTTACTCCAAATTGGATTTTGTCATTAGTTTTGGTTTCTACACAGCTTTTTTGAGTATCTTCCAGCCAGAGAGCCCATCATAGAGTGCAGGTAATTCTAAGAATGATGTTGAAAATCACAGCGTCCAGTTTGACTTTGCAGCCCTATTGGATCTGCCTAAAGCCACACAAAACAGGACTAAACTTTTTAGAAAAAATAAAATAATATATATATATATTTATATATATCAATATATATTTATAGATATAGATGGATATAGAACGACTATATATTTATCTATTTATATTTTATATAAATATATACATGACATATCTAAAAGAATATCACAAGATAATTCTAATAAGGCTGAAGCTTTATGTGAATAATCAAAATATTTTATTTGAATTACAGTTTCTTGATATTTTTTTTGTTTGTTTTTTTCCATTACAAGTAAAAATACATATTTGCAAATAATACAGAATCTCCAGTTGTCCTTGACAGCAGTGCACATTACATTTAGAGGATGGAGCCACATGTCTCTGAGAGGATTCTGGCTGTATTCCATGTATCCAAGAAGATATTCAGTCTTAGATATTCAGAATTAACATGTCACTTAGTCACATGGTCTAAACTTTTGGGTAGACGTGTGCAGTACCAGGAGTTGGACTTGATGATCCTTATGGGTTCCTTCCAACTCGGGATATTCTATGATCCTATGATTCTATGATTAGTCTTGCACTGTATATTTTTAATCTATCTTTAAGTTATTGAAGTACTAGCACCAAGTACCCCAACCAAGTAAGCTGAGATTTCCTGTAGATCTCTTTTCTTGTCTGAAAATTTACTTTTTTTTTTTTTTAAAAAAAATAATAATAATATATCGCTAAGAGATAAGACCATAAACATATCAAAATTGTGGCACTCTAATAAGTGGTTGAGATTGAAAATCAATTAATTTGGATTTAGAAAACATAGCATAATGACAACGAGAATGAACCTTGCAGGTGAAATTTGCTTTTGTATTTCAGATATAATTTTGCTTTTAATTTAGGTTAAAATAGCAGGAGTATCAGGTTAAAATATTATTTTTTAAGAACTATCTTTTAAAAGCACAGAAGCAGTCAACACTATTGTGTTCTAAGTCAAGTAAGTGGGGCAGGAGAGCACCTTGGCAGAACAGTGAATTCCTCCAGGAACTCAGGCAGAAAAAGAAAGTGGATAATCGCTCTAAACATGGGAAGATTATAGAGCAGCAGTTCATGTGTGCAGGAAGAAAACGCAAAAAGACAAAGCTCAGCTAGATTTAAAACTGGCCAGTGATGCACCAGGTAACAAAAAAGGCTTTTCTAAGTATGTTAATAGCAAGATGAGGTCATGAGTCAGCAGTGTGCTCTAGTGGGCCAGAGTATAAACCGTATTCTGAGGTGCATTAAGCATGGCATAGCTAGCCAGTCAAAAGATGTGATTATCCCACTATAGTCAGCATTGGTGTGGCTTCACCTGGAGTATTATGTGCAGTTCTGGGCTCCACAACACAAAAACAGTTACTAAGATACATGAATGTGTCCAGAGGAAGGCAACAAAGCTGGTTAAAGGGATGGAAGACATGTCCTCTGAGGAGAAGCTGAGGCCACTGGGTTTGTTATGGTTGGAGGAAAGGGAGGTGAGGGGTGACCTCATTTCTATCTACAAATTCCTGAGGAAGTGAAATGGAGCAGGAGGTGCTCATCTGTTCTCCCTGGTATAAAGTGACAGAGCACGTGGCAATGGCTCAAACCTGTACCAGGGCAGGTTCAGACTGGACTTTAGGCAAAACTTCTCTACTGAGAGAGTAGTTTGACACTGGAACAGGGTTTCTAGAGAGGTGGTTGGTACCCCGTGCCTGTCAATGTTCAAGGCACATTTGGATAATGCCTTTAATTATATGTTTTGACTTTGGGTCAGCCCTTAACAGTTGGACTAGATTGCCTTTGTAGATCCCTTCTAAATGAAACTATTCTATTCTATTTAGAATGACTTATTTAAAAAAAAAAATAATAATACAAAACCAAAAACAACAACAACAACAAAAACCACCATAATGCTATCAGTAAATGGAAAAATTATTTCTTGCTTCAATAAAATTTTAAACATTTCTGGAAATGCAGAGGAACAGAACTGAAAAACAAGTCCAAAATAATTCTCATGTAAATTACCTGAGTAGTCTGGTTTGACTTCAAACTGACTCTACTTTTAGTAGAAAGTGGGGCTTAATAACCTCCTGAGGTCATTCCAATCTGAATTATCCTACAATCCTAAGATTTATATATGACTTTTTACAGACTTTAAAGGGATTTAAGACATCTTTTTATTTGCTGGACCTCTTTTAAATTACTATTAAATTTCTATAAATATCCTAAAAGGCTGTCCTAAGAGACCTTATTTAGGATTAATGGTGTACTCAAATTGTAATACTGATTTCACACCTCTTTCCAGTATTTTTTCAAGGTCTAATGAAAATGTTCATGAATGTCTATGTTCTTTGGATTTGGAAATCTGTAAGACCTAAAGCTCACAGTAATCATAATGAGAAAATGCATTTATTCCCTTTTGCTTGGTAGTGATGAAGTTGCTTTTGGAATGTTGTCTCCTGTTTTTGATACCCAGAATACCATGGGTAGACCTTGCACCAAGAACTGAAAATGGATCAAAATGACCATCCCTCAGGTAAATTTACCTACCTCTGGCATTGATTTATGAGCAACCTCTATACCAGTCAATTTAAGTGGGTCATGCCTGAGGTCAACTGGCATGACATGGCTGTACTCTTCAACTTCCCAGAACAAGGAAACAACATACAAACTCTGTGGATATGGTTCCGGACCCACAAAGCCCAACAAGTCTAAACACTCTCCATGCCCAAGCACTTCCTTAGAAGGTGTTAGATAGTCCAGTCTAATACTGTACTAGATATAGTTTTAAAAAATAATAATAATATGTATCTCCACATGATAGTATTTAATGCTGCAATCTGTTCATACTTAGTTAAAGACAAAATTTTTCCAGAGTTCCAACAAATTAAATGGTTATGCATTGTAAGTAATTTATTAATAACCTTATATTGCGAGAAAACATACATCTTGAGGGGTATCACAAACTTTAAAAAAAAAAAAATAAAAACAAATTAAAAGAAAAAGTTGGAGAGAGAAACAACTCTGTATAAGAGGTGTGAAATAGTAGTGATGTCAAAAAAAAACTAGAGTTATTAAATACTCCTCAAAAAAAAAAAAAAGTAAATTAAGATAGTGATTCAAAAGATATATGTATAACAAATTATTAAAATATGTTTAAAGTATAAATATACAGCATAGCCAATAGAAAGAAAAAAGCTGGGTGAAGCTGAGAATTTTGAATGTCTGTGATCAGTTACTTACATCCTTAGTCACAACATTTGGGTTTAGATCCATATGGCTCCAGACTTCATCCATATCAGTACGTGAAAAGTCTTTCACTGGCATTCTCACTGTTATCATGTATCTGTCAGAGAACCAGGTGTGGCAACTTCAGTTCCATAAACAGTTGTTAGTAAAAGGCGTGTTTACTGTATGAGACTAAGATCAATTGTTAATGTAATTGGTAGAACTGTTAAAGCTATCTCTGTTAATATCAATTTAGCAGACTTTAAAGTGTAATTTTTCAAAAAAAAAAAAAAAAAAAAAAAGGTTTAAAAGGTTTTGGAGGACTATGTCTACCAGTATGAACACTGGATTAAGGGATGGATCATGGCTGGGTGTCCATGGATTTTCTAATCATAGAATCATAGAACATCTTGAGTTGGAAGGGACCCACAAGAATCATTAAGCCCAACTCATGGCTCTGCACAAGATCACCCCAAAATCAGACCATATGTCTGAGTTCAATACTTCTTGAACTCTGTCAGGCTCTACCATGACCACTTCTCTGGAGAGCCTGTTCCAGTGCCCAACCACCCTCTCAGTGAAGAACCTTTTCCTGACATCCAGGTTGAACCTCCCCTCTCCAGGTACAGCTCCATACTGTTCTCTTGTGTCTTGTTGCTGGTCACTGGAGAGCAGAGATCAGTGCCTGTCCCTCCACTCTGCCCTCATGAGGAATCTGTAAGCCACCATGAGGCCTCCCTTCAGCCTTCTCTTATAATGTCCTTGCTCCAGACAGGGGTGAGATGGAAAGAGGGACATTATAGCTCCATCTGGGCTATGAAAAACAGACAAACAAACAAAAAAACCACCACAACAAAACAGACCATAAAAAAAAAAAAAAACATACCACTACTCCCCCCCAAAAAAACACACAAAAAAACAAAGAAAAACAAAAACAAAAACAAAAAACAACACTTTATACATTTCCAAAACATTTTAGCAATGTATTTTTATGACCACTGTTGTTGTTTAACCTGTCAGGCAGCTAAGCACCACATAGACATTCACTTACCCTCCCCCACAGAGTGGGATGGGGAGGGAACCAGAACAAAAGTAAAAGCTTGTTTGTTGAGATAAAGACAGTTTATTAGGACAGGAAAGAAAGAAAATAGTAATAGTGATAATAGTACTACTAATGTTGTGTACAAAACAAATGATACACAATGCAATTGCTCACCACTTGCTGAACGATGTCCATCCCATCCCCGAGCAGTGGTTCCCCAACCACAGCCAGCCCCCCCATATTAATCATTCAACATGATGTCATATGGTATGGAATACCCCTTTGGCCAGTTTGGGTCAGCTGTCCTGGTTCTGTCCTCTCCAGCTCTTCATGCACCCCCAGTCTCCTCACTGGCAGGGTGGTGTGAGAAGCTCAAAAGTCCTTGGCATAGTGTAAGCACTGCTCTACAACAATTAAAACATGTTATCATCATTAAAACATGTTATCAACATTCTTCTCATTCTAAATACAAAACAGAGCACCATACCAGTTACTAGGAAGAATATTAACTCTATCCTAGCCAAAACCAGGACAATATCCACTCCATTCCATACCATTTTTGTCATGTTCAGGTCCCATATTTTTCAATATATCCCTATTAATCACCTCCTTTCATATATGTATATAAAATGATTGTTTAGTCTGTGACTGACTTTGGGCTCCATCTGTCACAACCGTCTTTCAGGGCAGAAGAGATGGTGTGTGATGTTGAATCATCACACGTTGAAGCCCTTTCTGATTCCATCACATATCTATGCTTGTCCAATGCTATCAAAATTCATTCGTCATTATCTTCATGGCTGTTACTGTGATACCATTAATAGGACATATAGCAATCATAGTAGTAATGACATACAGTATTATATAGTAATTAATGTAATACAATTCAAATCATGGGCTATTCCTCAACCAACATTAAATCCCTTTGAGGTACACATTTCACCATTCTTCTGCATTAAACAGCAAGTGCACCCAGGTCCCTAAGCAAAAGCAATACCATGAATGGATTTGCCTTTGCTTGAGGCAGGAATGGCCCAGAATACCTTCCTGAGCATTTTTTTTTTTTTTTTTTTTTTTTTTTTATGTGCACTGCAGGGACTTTATCCCCGTCTACAGTATGTAACATTTTTGATTGGGCAGGTCCATCTTGAATGACAGATCACCTTGTGTTGACTAACCAGGTAGCCTTTGCTAAATGTGTACCCCAATGTTTGAATGTTCCAGCACCCATTGCCTTCACTGTAGTCTTTAGCAGTCCATTGTATAGCTCAGTTTTCACAGAGGCTGGTGCATGACAGGCGATGTGATACACCCACTCAATACGATGCTCTTTGACCCAAATGTCTATGAGGTTGTTTTGGAAATGAGTCCCATTGTTTGACTCAATTCTTTCTGGGGTGCCATGTCACCATAGGACTTGCTTTTCAAGGCCCAGGATAGTGTTCTGGCATTAGGGACATGGGATAAATTTCCAGCCATCCAGTGGCTGCTTCCACCATTGTACGTATGTGGCACTTCTTGTTGCAGGTTTGAGGGAGTGTGATATAATCAATTTGCCAGGCCTCCCCATATTGACATTTCAGCCATCATCCTCCGTACCAGAGAGGCTTTAACCACTTGGCTTGCTTGATTGCAGCACGTTTCACAGTGGTGAATAACCTGTTCAACAGTGTCCATGGTCATGTCCACCCCTAGATCATGAGCCCATCTGTATGTTACATCTTTTCCTTGATGGCCTAAGGTGTCATGGGTGCATCGAGCTATAAATATTTCACCCTTATGTTGCCAGTCCAGATCCACCTGAGCCACTTCAGTCTGAAACACCTGATCTACCTGCTGGTTGTTTTGATGTTGTTCAGTGGCTTGACTCGGGTACTTGAGCATCCACATGATGTACTTTTATAACCAGGTTCTCTACCCAGGTGGTAATATCTTCACACAATGCAGCAGCACAGATGTGCTTGCCTGTGCACTGCCAGTTGCTCTGCTTCTATCGCTGTAACCACACCCACAGGTCAACTGTTACGATGAATCAGTATAGAGATAGAGAACTGTCCACTTTTCTTGTTCAGTAATATCTAAAGCCAGCAGGATGGCTTTCACTTCTGCAAACTGACTAGATTCATCTTCTTCTTCAGCAGTTTCTGCAACTCGTAACACAGCAGCCTTCCACCTCTGATACTTTCTCACAATACGACACGACCCATCAGTGAGCAGGGCATATTGCTTCTCATTTTCTGGTAGCTTGTTATACAGTGGGGCTTCTTCAGTACATGCCACCTCCTCCTCTGGTGATCCCCCAAAATTATTTACCTTCTGGCCAGTCCACAATCACTTCCAAGCTTCCTGGGCTACTGGGGTTTCCTATTTGAGTCCACTGAGTAATCGTACAACCCACTTACTACACATAACATTAGTTGCATGATGTGTGAAAGGGGTCCTTCCTTTAAACATCCAGCCCAGCATCAGCAGTTGGGGTGCCGGGAGTTGGGGTGACAGTGCTTCAGTCCCAACCACTTTTGAAGCAGATCAAATGCCTTCATATGCTTCCAATAACTCTTTTTTGGTTGGTGTGCAGTGGGCCTCAGATTCTCTGTATTCTCTAATCCTAAAGCCTAGGTATTGACCTCGAGTTTCCCCAGGCTCTTTCTGCCAGAGGCTCCAGCTGGGGCCAATCTCCCCAGCTGCAGTACAGAGCACATTCTTTACATCTTGTCCTACTCTGATTGGTGTAAGTCTACTGCATGAACCATCTCCTGTTTAAGTTGTTCAAAGGCTTGTCATTGCTTGGGGTCCCATTTGAAACTGTTCTTCTTACAGGTTATTTGATAGAGTGGGTTTACAATCAGACTGTAATTTGGAATGTACAGTCTCCAAAAACCCATGGCACCAAAGAATATATATATATATATATATTTTCTAGTTGGTAGAGACAAAGCTGTTATTCTGTTGATCACATCCATTGGGATTTGATGACATCCATCTTGCCATTTTATTCTTAATAACTGGATCTCCTTTACAGGTCCTTTGACTTTATTTTGTTTTATGTCAGAACTATCTTTCAGAAGCATTTGGATTCTTTTATTTCCTTTCTCACAAACTTCTGCTGTTTCATCCCATATGATAATATCATCAGTGTATTGCAGGTGTTCCTGTTGTAAGTACTGCTCTAATATGGTTAAAACATTAGTGTGTTATCAACATTATTCTTATCCTAAATCCAAAACAGAGTACCACACCAGCTATTAGGAGGAAAATTAACTCTATCCTATCTGAAACTAGGTCAACCACTAATTCTAGTCACTGTAGTTGCATATTTGCAAGAATGCCATGACCATCATACAGTTTCCAAATAAACTGGCTGCTTCAAATGTTACTATATCTTGATTTCCACTTTTGTTGTGGTTTAATCCTGGTAGGCAGCTCAGCACCACATAGCCACTCACTTATTCCAGCCTAGTGGTATGGGAGAGAAAATAGTAAATGTAAAACTGCAAAATCTTGTAGGTTGAGGTAAAAACAGTTTACTGTGTAAAGCGAAATCTACACACACAAGCAAATCAAAGCATGGAATTAATTCACTCCTTCCACAGGCAGGCAAATATTCAACCATTTCCAGGAAAGCTAGGCTCATCAAGCCTAGTGGTTTCTCTGGAAGACAAAGGTCATCACTTAAAACATTCTCTGTCCTTCTTCTTTATCCCAGTTTTATTGCTGAGCATGATTCTATATGGTATGGGATGTCCCTCTGGCCAGTTTGGGTCAGCTGTTCTTTCTGTGTCGCCTCCCAACTACTTGTGTGCCCCCAGCTTCTTCACTGGTGATGCAGCATTAGAAACAAAAAAAGTACTTAATACTGTGTGAGCACTGCTGTGCAACAAACAAAAACCTTATGTGTTACCACCACTATTTTCATCAAAAATTCAAAACACAACATCATACAAGCCTCTACAAATAAAATTGTCTCAGCAAAAACCAAGATGACTTGTAAAATTGAGCTTCTGTTATCTCAGTAGAAAATGTTTCCTTTTTGTTAGGTTAATTTCCAACCAGCTTGTTGTCTTTTTTTTTTTTTTTTTTCCCACCTCACCTCCTTTTTCTTTTTTCCTTTTTTTTTTTTTTTACCAGACTTCTTTTTTTTTTTTGATTGACAAAGATTTCTTCTACTTTGATTGCCACTGAAGTAGAAGTATAAAAAGTATAAGAATTATAAAAACCACATCAGTAGATTTAATGACTTCTTTAACTAACTAAATACAAATACTAAATTACCAAGACTCAGATTAGACCAAATTTTCACATGCATTTTATGTCTAAGTATTAAACTATTTTGAAAAACTGCATACCTGAAAATAAAATAAAGAATAAATACTGGAACATGGAAAATAAGGTTTATTTCACCAAATGTTTTTTACCCCTAAAAACTTACTAGTAATAAACTATAATTTTAGTTCATATAAGAAAAAACTGATTTTATAATTTTAACTATTAATCTCACAAAAATTGTTGCTTTACCTGTAAAACTAACATACACAATATAATAACTATTTAATAAATTTAATATTTCTTTGCCTTGTTGTTGTATTGTATTACAACAAGTATACTAACTAAAGATATTGGAACTGAATGATGGATTTCCAAAATAGTATTTAAGTTCAGATTTATTATTTTTTTATGATAAGGAATAACACTCCCCTGACTCTGGAAATAGACCAAGGGTGCAGTAGGCAGAATTTTTGCTTCAGTAAAGGTTATTTTTAAGTCACTACATTTAGTCCAAACTTACTATTAACAGTGTGTAGGATGTAGCTGATTTTTTTGTGTGAAACCTGTACAGCAGCTGTTGAAGTGCTGAAATATGTGAAATTCATATTGTTTTAGATACTTAACTCATAATCCTTTGAGACTTCCTAACAAGGTAAAATATTCTAGCTTTAGCCTGTTAGCTTTGTATTATCAATGCTTGTCACCACTTCTCTTCGGCTCTGAAACACTTGTCATTTTAAAGTCAACAAGTTGTTGATATATTATTATTATTATTTTCTTTAAAAAGAGACATTCTGAAAAGGAAAATAGTGCAATATGATATCTGAAATGAAAGACAAATTGTGTGTATAGGATCATTCTTTTAGCAAAATTTAGTGGAAATATGGCTGGTAGCACAAATTATGAGATTGAATTCTGAATCTGTTAGTTCTTTGTTCAAAAAGTCCAAGAAATATTTTGTCTGTCTAACTGAATTGGGCATTTTGGAAAAGAACTTTCTCAATGGTTCATCTTATCTGCTTCTGCTCTATCAGAAATTGGTAGTAAATAATATGGGAATAACTTTTTCTTTAACATTTAAGACATTAAAGATAGATATATAAAATTCTATGTGAGTATGTATTACATGGATTCATTTGAACAAGTAATTGAGACCAGGGTCTTGTTGACAGTTAATTCGAGCTATTTTTCTATAATCTGCCTCCCCCTTTCTCACACAGAGTTCACATAAAATTACTACTTGAGAAAATGAACCGAAATACTTAAAAGGGTAGGTTTTGCAGAAGCTATGCTTCCCTTATATTAAAAAGTGACTAAAAAAAGAGAAAGAGAGAGAGAGAGAGAGAGAAAGCAAGCAAGCAAGCAAGCAAGAAAGAAAAAAAGAAAGAAAAACCAAACCCCAAACAGTTGCAGTTGAATTCAGATGAAATCCACAAGGACCCCTTTGGCAGTACACTTGCCTCCTTTTTCCCCCTTCTTCTAACATGTGGAGGCTCCATGCAGTGGGGCAAAAAGGGAGTTGAGCCTTCGCCAGGCCTGGCACTGCTCCTGCAGCCCTTGTTCTCAAACCCAGAGTCTTCCTGAGGTGACCTTCACCCTGCACATTGCTCCTGCTCTCCCTGCCACAGCCACACTGCCTGTGACTCCTCATCAGCTTCCTTACGGGGCCCAGACTCTTGGCTGCACCTGAGCCCTATTGTCTTTCACAGAATCAGAGAATCACTGACTGGCTGAAGTTGGCTGGTCATCTGGTCCATCCCCCCTGCTCAAATGGGGCCACATACAACCAATTGCCCAAGACCATATCCAGACAGTGTTTGTAGATATCCAAAGAGGGAGACACCACAAACTATCAGGACAATCTGTGCCAGTTGTTGGTCAAATGCATAGTATAGTATTTCCTGATATTCAGAGGAAACCTGTTGTGTTAGAATTTGTGCCCATTGCCTCTTGTCCTGTCACAGGACAATACTGAGATTAGCCTGGCTCTTCCCTATTTGCACCTGTCCTTCAATTATTTAGACATTGATGAGATTCCTCTTCCCTTCTCCAGGCTGTACATTCCTAGCTTTCTCAGCTTTTCCTTAGAGCTGAGAGGCTGCAGTCCCTTAACCATCTTTGTGGCTCTGTGTTTTACTTTCTAGCTCTGTGTCTCTCTTGTACTGTGAGTCTAGAACTGGACTGGAGAGCTCTTTCCAGCATGGCCTCCTCTCAGCTGTCATCCTCAGATGCTATGGAGTCTCTGAGTGTGTTCTACATGTGACCCCCTATTCTTCTTATTCAAATGATGCATTCTTTAACTGTATTGCCTAGAAGAGGAAAGTGTTGTGTACTTGTCAAGATACTGAAGGCAAGGAAAAAACAAGCTCGATTTTCTCAGTGTAGATGCTAAGACCTAAAATAGTTTGACCATGAAATAGTAATGAGCTATAATTGATAAAAAACTCATAGCAGGATCCTTATATAAATTTGTTTTTCAAAAATGGGGGGCCTCTACACTTCCATAAACAGAAAAATAAACAAAAAAGAAAACCCTAATAAACAAAACAAAAGAACAAACAAAAAATCAATAATATGATAATATTTTCAGAATGGAAAAAACACCCAGACTTCATCTAAAGACAAAACCCTTTTAGCTTATCTGCTAAAACATCATCCTTTGCATTGAAAATGCTATCGGTTAAGGTTTAGCAATATTAAAAGAAAATGAAACCAGGCCATGTGATGTAAAAAATTGGCCAGTTTTGGCAGGCATCATTAGCATCCCAGATTGTATGTTATGAACTTTGGTGTTTTGTGTATTTTGTTTAGTACCTTCTTCATTTAATGAACATTTTTTCTCGTAATTTAATAGTTATTGGGTTACAATGTCAGGAAAATCACAGCCGGAAAAGAGACTATTAGAGCTAATTTAGACATGTCTGTGCACTGAACTAGCAGCAAGTACAATTAGACCTTTCTAGAAGGTATTTATCTAACCTCTTTTTTAATAAACTTTTACGAAGGTATAACCTCTCTCATTAACATCTGGAACTGTCTAAAAAGCCTTATATATATATTTTTTTTTAATATGTATTCTAATTTTTTTCTTGTAAAAAAAATGCAGGGACCTCTCAAATACTTTTCAACAGTCCTGGGAATCTGGAGGGATCACAGTTGACTGGAAGCTGGCAAATGTGGTCCCAGTTTTCAAGAAGGCCTAGAAAGAATATCCTGGCAATTACAGGCCTGTCAGTTTCACTTGAGCCTGGTAAAATTATGGAGAAATTAGTCTGGAGTTATTGAAAAACACATAAAGAACAATGCAGTCATTGGTCAGAGCCAACATGGGTTCACTAGGGGAAGGTCATGCCTAACAAACTTAGTTTCATTCCACAACAAGATCACCCAGCTGGCTGACCAAAGGAAGACAGTCAATGTAATCTTTCTGGATTTCAGTAAAGCTTTCAGTACTTTCTCTCACAGTATCCTTCTGGACAAAATGAACAGAATACAATTAGAAAAAAAGCATAATAAGATGAGTGAATAATTGGCTGATAGGTTGGGCCCAATAACCCCAGAGGGTTATTGAAAATGGGGTTACATCAGGCTGGTGACCTGTCACTAGTGGGGTTCCCATGGGCTCCATTTTAGGACCAGTCCTCTTCAATGTTTTCATAAACGATTTAGCTGAAGGACTTGAAGGTTTCTTGAGAAAATTCACGGATGATACCAAATTGGGTGGAGCTGTTGACTCCATCGAGGGTGGTGAGGCCTTTCAGAGAGATCTTGACAAATTAGAGAGCTGGGCAACCAACAACAATATAAAGTTTAACAAGAGCAAATGCCAGATTCTGCACCTAGGAAAGGGCAACCCTGGTTATACATATAGCCAGGGGGATGAGATGCTGGAGAGAAGCCCCATAGAAAGGGATCTGGTGGTTTTGGTTGACAGCAAGGTGGACATGAGACAGCAGCGTGCTTCAGCAGCCAGAAAGGCCAACCGTACCCTGGGTGCATTAAGAATGGCATTACTGGCCAGTCAAGAGAAGTGATTGTCCTGCTCTACTCTGTGGTGGTGTGGCCTCACCTTGAGTACTGTGTGCAGTTTTGGGCACCACAGTATAAGATATAAAATTGTTAGAGATTGTCCAAAGAAGGGCAATATACATACAAAGTTGTTTGGAAATGTTTCTAAGTGTTAAACTGTAGGCAGATTTTAGATTTATTATAACCAAAGAGATTCTTTTTTTCTTTTTCAAACTGCTCAGAAAAATTGATATTTCTCTCTCTCTCTTTTTTTTTTTTTTTTTTTTTTTTTTGATTACTGGTCTCTAAGGTCACACAGTAGTACGATAGTAGAAAGGAAATAAGAAACATCCCCTCTTTTCCTTTATCCTTCCTACTCAGTTGGAACAGCATGCCTAGAAATTTAAGCTCCCATAAAATTGCTCAGCTGTAATCGTAAAGTGCTAATTAAATAACACATAATATATCCTTGAGAATATGATAAGAAGTAACATCTTCTCAAGTTATCCTGTCTTTGAAAAAACTGAAGGTAATACAGTAATTATTCAGTACAGTTTGTAAAGCTTATACTTCCAAAATTACTATAGCATGAATCTCTAAACTTAGCAGGTGGTGCCTCAGCTTCTTCAAATCAGTTACGTCAATGGACTTTTCTGACTTAAATGAGTCCTAGAGAATCTGCTATATTTTAATATCTTTGGTAGCCTTCCATGTAGTTTGAAATTTTGCAAATTCACAGAAATCTTAAAAAACAAACAAACAAAAATCTTAAAAAATAATAAAAAACAAAAAGTCTTAAAAAACAAAAACCCAAACAAACAAATAACAACAACAAAAATCAGCTGCCAGCTGTTCCTCCAACATTGCCTTTTACTTGGAGCCCATAATAAAGTGGTCCTGTGACAAAACTGAAACTTCAGCGTGTTCTATACATAAATAATTCAAGGGTGGAATGTGAGAGACGTATTGAATAACACATCTCCATGTAATGAGAAGGAAGAGTTGTAAACCTAACATTGTTTAGGATAAGCATGGAAAGTTAATAATCTGCATTGTGATTTGCAATATGATAATATCCCATGAAAAAGACTTAGAAATGAGATAAAATCTTTAACTCAATACCTCTTTTCCTCCGGAGTTGTGTAGTCTTCTGACTGAGTCAACAGAAGTAAGATTTGGTCCAAAATATTTATTTCCACATGTATATTTTTTGTATGTTATGACTTTCTTAAGTAAATCCATCCAGATTAGCTTTTTAAAGTTTTCAGAATATTT
>CM021697.1:127341094-127378529 GCA_011074415.1 Stictonetta naevosa
TCGTAAGACTTGTTCTCCACACCCTACACCAGCTTCATTGCCCTTCTCTGGACGCGCTTGAACACCCCCATGTCCTTCTTGTAGTGAGGGGCCCAAAACTGAACACAGTACTCGAGGTGCAGCCTCACCAGAGCTGAGTACAGGGGGACAATCACTTCCCTAGCACTGCTGGCCACACTGCTTCTTATACAAGCCAGGATGCTGTTGGCCTTCTTGGCCACCTGAGCACACTGCTGGCTCATATTCAGCTGACTATCAACCAAAACTCCCAGGTCCTTCCCTGCCAGGCAGCTTTCCAACCACTCATCTCCCAGCCTGTAGTGCTGCTTGGGGTTGTTGTGCCCCAGGTGCAGGACCTGGCACTTGGCGTTGTTGAACTTTATACACTTAGTATGAAGTCTGTACTAATATAGACTTTTATAAAAAGACTAATACAGACTATTACAAAAAGATAGTCTTTTGTAATTCCTGTTTTGTCTCCATTTGCTCATTTATCTAATATTGGAAATGCAAATTTTAATAATTGACGGTGCTACAGGCTCTTGAATGTGAGAACTAGAGACCAGAATAAATAGCAGTGCCATCTCTAAGATAGAACTGCTGATTCTCTTGGGTGCTGTCTCTGCATCTGTCCCCAGTTCATTACCATGCTTTTTACAAATGCTATGAAGTGTAATAAAAATAAAATCAAATTAAATATGTTGTAATTAATCACTTCGGCAGGAGATTACAAAATCCATCAAACTAAAAATTTTAAATAAACAAACAAAAATAACAAACATGAAAACTAAAATATATAGTTATCAAGCTAATGTTTTTTAGCAGAAATACTTGTGAAAAATTTGTAATTATGGTTTGTATCTTGTCCTAAGGGTGGGACTTAGGATCTTGGCATTTTGTGATGAAGGCAACATCCTTCAGTCAGGTTGGCTTCACAGAAAAGATTAAGTTATTTGATGACAAGCTGGTGTAGTCAGATCTGTTTTTCACTTTTGCTCTGATATACCCGCTGTCTTCCTGGTCAAAGAATTGTGCTGCCATCACATTGTAATTTCAGGTACATTGAGAAGCTGGTGGTAATAACTGGTAATTGAGACCCTTGCTGCATGCTGTCAATTATATCTGAGCTGGAGATAATCTGTAAGCAGACAGGCTGGACAGCATCAGTCAAATTAGCATGATATATCTACATGTATCATGAGTGGCTGAACCTCAAATTTTCCAGCTTTCTTACAGTGAATTTTAGTTTGTTTTATAACATAGCTAGTTCAATTTGAGCTTGAGATTCAACAATTGGAAAGTACTAAAAGTTGCAGTGCTGAAATTCATTCAGCATTCATGGATTTAACTTTAAGTGTTTAGGAATTTAATTGTTAAATAGTTACAAACTGATTATGTTAGATAAGCCTTAATTATTTTATTGAATGGAGGTTATATTAAATCTCAAAGTGAAATTTTGTTAGCTAACACACTTCAGCTGTACCTAGACATAGACAGTTGAAGTTTATTCAATTCTTTTGTGTCATCTGCCCTACCTAATATTTTCAACCTTCACTTAAAAGAGCTTTTGTTGCATATAATGTTTATATATATATATAATATAGTATATATATAAATTTATATACTTTCTAAACTGGTTGTTAAGAATGAACTTTTCCGGTCTGGTTTACTTTTGAAGTTGTGAGACATCAGATTTCCAGAACAATTCTGATGTTAGACTCCAGCATATGGAACACCTTGGAACACATTAGATAGTGTTATGGATTACTGCAAAATATCAGTCTTATCACAGTTTGTGCCATATACAAGGCTACAGTACATTAGGAGCTGGAATACATCAAGGGCTAATATTCTAACATGTTTCCTAATATAAAGACAAGGAACTAGAACCTTTATATAACCAGGTCTAAAGTTCCTGTACAAGTTTAAAATATGATCTAAAAGCATTCCTTTTAGGAATTTAAACCTGCAATTAGATGTGTATACAAGACACACTACTATGACATTGAATCCCAAATAGAAATTGAAAGTTTTTTTTTTTTTTTTTTTTTTTTTTTAATTTGAGGATTTTTATAAGGGATTTTGTTTTTGCATGAGGAGAGGTTAGAAACAAAATTTAGAACTTCTGTCAGTTCATCCTGGTCATCCTTAAGGATGCATATGAGTCTAATATTTTTTGTAGATATGTTTCCAATGTTAATCTTTTCCGGATAGTGGACACCTGACCATCTTTCAGTAGGTCTTTTTGTTCATGTAGGCTCACAAAAATATTTTGAAATTCTTTGGCACAGATCTTCCTTTCCCAACCACTTCTGTTAATATTATGATTAACATTCAAATTTTGCTTCAGTAGTAACAGGGAGTGTTGTCATGGAACTCTGGGGCTCTGTAGACGTTACCTTACCATTTCAGGTTCTTTTGTTATTGCTATTTACTACGAGGAGATTATTTTCTCATTCAGACCATGTCACACTCAGCTTTTGATATATGACATGAGATTTAAGGAAATGGAATATACAAAATCTCTCTTTTACTACTATTAGACTCTTTAAACAGTTTTATGCAGTGTTCTGCTCCATTGAATATAACAACACGTGTACAACCTCTCAAAATTGTTTTAAAAAGCATTGTACAACATGTCATTAATGAGATATAGAGTGTAATGGAAATATAGATTCAGATAAATATTGCCCAGTTTAATTCCTGCAGGCAGAGAAACCTAAGTAAGGGAAATTGGTTTCATTGTTTTATAATGCTTATTCTGCCTATTTTACTATACAACAGTAATTGATGCTGCCAACCTTAGCTTCATAGATAATATTTAATAGTATGTAGCACATACTAAGAGTTCTGAGTGAGTAGATTTGTGCAGTTCTTTATTTGTATAAGGTGTAAAAGTAAACTAGCTAAAATATATCATAATTTTACTGAACTAATAAACACAGCCTAGAGCTGAGTTACCATGTTGAAGCTGTTCTTGGGCTTTGGCTTTCATGGGGACTAATTTTATTTTATTTTATTTTATTTATTTTATTTTATTTTCATTTTTTTTTTTATTTTATTATATAATTTTATTTTATTTTACTTTTCATTTTCATTTCATTTCTTTTGCAAACTTGAGATAAACATTTCCTGAAATGAGAAGTAAGTATTCCTGAAATAATTTCTTTTTTTTCTGTTTTCCTCCAAACTTTATGTTGTGTGTAATCTATATTTCTTTTTGAAGTACATCACTATGAAGGCCTCTACCGTGCAAATATCAAATGAAGAGTCTACAAGACAAAATAATTATTAGGTAAATTTCTATTACTGTATAGTTAGAAATTATGCTATTGAGATTTTATGCTGGCATGGATTTATATCAGTTATTTAAGCTTTATAAATCAATGAAGAACTGAAAGCAGTAAGAGGTTACTGTTACAAGAATGTTAAGAAAAACAATGTTGAGCATAATAGACAGTGATGGATTAAGAATAGGTCTAAACAAAATAAGATTGTAGGGATGTGTTACAGTTTTTATCTAAAAAAAAAAAAAAGAATTGACTAAACATGGAATTTTTACATTTTTTTCAAGATTATAAAACTATTTTAAACACCCTCTTAATAATCTATTCTGACCTTCCCTTTAATAGAATATCTAACTTAGTCTCAAACAAAGTGCCTCACATATATGAAAGGAAACAGGTCTTGGATGGTAAATCCCATTGTCAATCAAATTTATAATCTCCTTAAATAAGAAGGCCAAGTATGTTTGGCAAGACTATTTATCCTATTATTTTGACATTAATAATACTTCTAAAGCTTAATTCCAGATAGATCTATATACTGTATCATCCTTCCTGTGATTTTGTTCAACATCCATGTCATGTTACTTGAGTTTGCCATTTCTCCAGTGCCTGTTCCTTGGAGCTTATGGAGTAATCTACACTGCCATTGATGTCTAAGAATGACTTTCAATCAATTATTTTAAAACAACAGAGAACTACTAATCTAATTTAGCATATTTTGAAAGATGTTGTTTTCTTAATATCTTGATCTACTGTAGTAGATTTGTAAGCTCTGAGTATACCCTTAAGACTATAAATAAATAATAATAATAATAAAAAAATATTCTTCCATTATTGTTTACGTTCTGCATATTTTAAAGAAACCTGCGTCAGTTTTTAGAATTCTCTTGTCCCTGACGTATATTTCTAAAAATTCTTAATGCCAGTGTAAATGGCATTGAAATAAAAAGGATGGATTTCTGTATTTTATTCAGATGTTGCAGTATTAATCTGCTATAGCTCTTTCTTTTCTTCCTCTTTTCTTTGGAACAATTACTTTTTCTGTTAATTTATAAAACAAAGTCATGTAAAATTACATGTTCAATTGCATTGTGTATTAAAAATTTTAAATTTGTATCCAGTGGCTACTCTTTTGCACACTTCAGAAGAGAAAACCCATATTTTTCTCCTTGAATTGTTTCCTTTCCATAGGGAAAGATTTGGATATGTTGTGTTTACGAGTTTAAGACAGTATCTTCTCATCAGAATTAGCTATATTAACCTAAATATATATACACGTGTATATACTATTTTTATTTTTATTTTTATTTTTATTTTATTTTATTTTATTTTATTTTATTTTATTTTATTTTATTTTATTTTATTTCCCCAGGCACATTAATGTCGATAGTCTGGGTTTTTAAGTACACGATATGAGAGTGACCAGATTCAGTACCATTAATCAGTAAAACAATCTGTCAAGCACAAGTTATAGAGTTTGCATAATAAAATACATTACCTATGTGATATTGCGGAGCAGAAAGGTTACTCATGAGATAACATGCAGACATTTTAACTTCTGGTAGCACATTGATTTAAAAAGCAACAGGAAATGATACATGCTTGAGACTTGAATTTTAAAGCACAATTGCGTGTTGCCTGCTGTGGTGACTGAAGACTTGTGAAATGAGCCTAAAGCATGCTGCAGTCCTTGAACTGAATTACCTCAATCAGTGTGGGAACACCATTTGCTGTAGGCAATGATTGTCTGTGTTCAGAAGAGACAAGAGAATGTTGATCTCTTTAGACAGAAAAATAGATGGAGATAGGAACAGGATCTTTTAATCTATAAAATTGGGACATAAAACAAGGTAAGTAATATTAAAGCTAGGAAGTTTCAAAGTAGAGTACTTTTTTTTTTTTCCTCTTAACAATGAAGATAATGAGAAGAACAAATTTTCATGTCATAGTACATTCTTTGTGACTGGGAATTTTGGTATGTCTACCTTAAAATATGAATCAACATTTTGACACAATCATCATAATCATATGCCTGTAATTTATATTTCTCCTCAAAAAGGTGTTTTAAAAGTAGCACAGTTATGCCATGAAAGATTGTTAAAAATGTTTCAGGTGTTGCTACAGCAAGCCAGCAGCGGAAGTATAGTTAGATGGCTATAAATGGCTCTCCACTTATTTAACTTCCTTAGTATTTTTAAAGGAAAATATTTTGAAAATATACATACTTGAATACTCAACAGCATAGAGAAAAAAAAAAATAAAGAAATTACTGAGATTCTGACTCATTAGCTATAATTTTTTTAAGGATAAAGAAAGTTTTGCCTTGTATTATTCTGATGTGGAAAGTTTTCTACTAGTGTAATGAGACATTAATTATTAAAACTTATTTTTGAACATTTACATACAGTCCTTTTTTTTTTTTATGTGTGTTTAGTTGTTGTCATTTTTTTCACTGAATACTGTGGATATTGACAGTTCTTGTTCTAGGGGTTTTACATGGCAATGATAAAAAGAGATCCAAATATGTAACGGTTTAAAATTGTGGAAGGGCAAAGAAAACATAGTATATTTTTTTAAAAAATTGATCACCTCAGGTTGCATCAGGCTGGAAAAGATACAATCTTAATGCTTATGCTGAAATCAGGATAAAATGTACAAAACCTCTTTTCAAATTAAATAATTTATCGTTTTCAGAAGTACCATTAATATCAGTTAAACTAACCTACTTAACCAAAGGAAAATAACCAGTTTACTTGTGTGGAAATATGTGTTTAAGCTAGTTGAGAACTGAGAACTTACCAGACATTGATTTAGCAATAATTTGATTTCTTTTTGTAATTTATAATGAAAAATAAAAATGCACATACTGGTATTCTGTATCAAAGAATTCTTTTAGTTCTGATTCTGTACAAGAAAACAGAAAGATGACAGACACATATTGCTAACTGTGTAGCAGTAACCAATAAATAAGAGTTTGTGCTGCCAAGGAACTGTCATTTGGCAGCTGCTGCTTTTGGACTAATTGCCATGATAACATATTACTAAACCGAATTCAAAGGTTCAAGTGTAGAACCAATTGTCTTCAGAGGTAGTGAGGCTAAGGAAAAAAAGCAAGCAAGTTTACATTTCTGTTAAAGATCCAAGGTTGTTGCTCTAAATATATATACCAATGTTTTACTGCTACTGATTTTAACATAAAATTGAAATAATGGTGCATTAGTCCAACAGGGAGAGTCTGGGTTAACTCTCAAATGTATTTTTCTTCTTGGAGCCCGTATTTGTTTTGAGTCATCAAAGAGCATCTGCTATAAAGAGCTACAAAATATCATTTTAGAAAAAGATCTGGTAATACCTTCTGAAGCAGCAAGAAAACTAGAAAATCTTTCAGGCCATTAATAAAATTGTTAACGCTTTCCATTTCAAGGTATGTGAAAGAACGATATATGTTGAACAAAGAAAACTAATATGT
Organism: Stictonetta naevosa; assembly: GCA_011074415.1. Classification (NCBI taxonomy): domain Eukaryota; kingdom Metazoa; phylum Chordata; class Aves; order Anseriformes; family Anatidae; genus Stictonetta; species Stictonetta naevosa. The sequence continues at coordinate 127,347,851 of CM021697.1, forward strand.
ATTTGCTGCTTTCTGTTTCACCCGTGTGGGGATGTTGAATAACCTTTCCGCTCAAAAGCAGCTAAGACATAAGAATGAGCATCATGTATTGCACCTGCTGCTTGCTTAAAATTGTTTTCTTTCTTGTGTGGGTGCAGCCCTACAAGCAGTGTGAATTTCAGTGTAAATGTGACAATGTAGGTGTTATGACTTAAAAAGATACAAGGTGGTAGTGACCTAATATTATCTTCATGAAAATCAGAAGAAAATACCTACATTTCCTTATTACTATTATTATTATTATAACAATTATTATTATTATTATTAATGTATTGGAAGAGAGAACAACCCATTAGCAAGAAATGAAAAGCGACACCAACCTTTCAACTTTAAAAGTTGTGTTTATCATCAGGGAGGCTAACAACTGTCATTACAACTTTTTAACATTATGACATGCAGTGTGAACCTTATGATATGGGAGATGATGAGTTGTGATGCTCATCTACATGAAACTCTGTAAATTTAAGTGAGACACTGACTGATGTTCACTGTGAAGGCAGAATTGCTTTATCCTGGCTACTGTGCTTTATGAAATTCAGTCTCTGAATATTATTCAGTATAGTTTCATATCTAAAATAAGACTAGATATTTATTGTGAATTCTATGTATCCTAGATATTCTCTGAAAGAAAAGTCAGTACCAGAAGGTAAATGACTTACAAATTTGTCAAAAATATTAGAAATAAAACAAAACAAAAGCAAACAAACAAACAAACACCAACAAACAAACAAAACAAAACAAACAAACAAACAACAACCTGTAGTCCAGATAATTCAGAGAGAACAAATAGCAAGAATGTGCTATGAAGGATACACAGGGCTTTGAAGATCTAGGACTTCATCTGACAGCAAACAAAAATCCTAAACTTCAAAGTATAAATTTGTCAGTGAATTACAGAAGAGACAGCTAGTTTATCATAATTTCTCATAACAGTGGCAGCTTTTTCATCCTTGCATAAGCAAAACTTAAAGTCTAAAAACTTCTACTATTACAACAGCTAAGGGTTCTGAAGATGGAAAGATGTTATAACAGACCTAAGTAATACAGAACCTATTAAATAATTATGAATTGAGAGAAAAAGTCAGACTTTTAGATACAGTATTAGTTTACCAAAACTCAACATTTTATTGGAACATCTTAATTGTGGCACAAAAATTTTAGTGGTACAGGATCAGTGTAGTAATTTGTTTTAGCTAATGAAACAGAAGAAAACAAGCTATTCCTGTTCTAGGTGTTTCTGCTTGAGTGTGTGTGGGGTTAGACCAGATGACTTACAGAGGTCCCTTCCAACCCTATCCTTTCTGTAATTCTGTGACATTAAAAAATAAATAAATCTTAGTACAAATTCCAAACAATCATTTCCCCAATGGAGTCAAATATTTAAGCATGTCTTTAATTGTAATTGCATGCTTAAATGATCTGCTGATATGGGGCTATGATGAGTTAAATATTTCTACAATATTTTAAAGACAAATGTGTAGTATTTAAGCAAATAACTTTGGCCACAAATAATAATCTCTTAGCTTCATGATCACACATAATGTATTTTATATAAAATGCAAACTCAATAGCATTTAGAATCTGCCCAAAGTCTTCCTAATAAATTAGGTGAAATTAATAGATGACATTAGGCATGCTGACATCAGTGAAATTACATTAAAGATTAATTTGGCCTACTGCTTAAAATTCATTCTTTAACCTTTAGGGTTAGACAATTTGCATTACGAAGAACTGATACTACATTAAGGTTACTTTTCAGTCTGTATGTTTGTTCTGAAGTCTGATTGAAATCTCAGATACATAAATAGATGGATTCATCAATTGATCATGAAAAGAACAAATAATATTTTATTATTATTTGAGAAGAGAAGGTTCTGGGGAGACCTTATAGCAGCCTTCCAATACTTAAAGGGAGTCTACAGAAAAGCTGGGAATGGAGTCTTTGTCAGGGAATGTAGTGATATGACAAGGACTAATGGGTTTAAACTAAAAGAGGATAGGTTTAGAATTGATATTTGAAATTTACTCACAAGGTGGCAAGGCACTGGAACAGGTTTCCGAGAGAAGCTGCAGATTCCCCATCCTTGGAAGTGATTAAGGTCAGGTTGGAGGGGGCATTGAGCAACCTGGTCAGGTGGAAGGTATCCTTACCCATGGCAGGGAGATTGGAATTAGATGGTCTTTAAGGTCCTTTCCAACCCTAAGTATTCTATGTTTCTAAGTGATTATTCTCCTCTACTAAGCAATTATTTGATAATATATTGAAAAACATTCCCAGTTTTGGGGTCTCCAGTACAGGAAAGATATCCGCAAACTGAATTGGGCTCAGCAAAGGGTCACCAAGGTGAATTGGAGCTGAAACACTTGCCTCATGAGGAGAAGCTAGGGGAGTTTAACTTGTTCAGCCTGGACGTTATTGGGCTGACTAGATATGGGGTGCAAAATTCAGATGACCACATGTCATCAGTTGCTTAGTGCTATTTAATGGTGAGGTGTTTGAGGCATCTGTGTGGCTAACAGGATCTATAGAATACCTGGAACATTAGGTAGAGGCCAGGAAAGATGTTATTGGGCACCTAAAATGAACCTAAGGGCTTATGTTAGAAAAACTGGTAGCTAAAACAGTAACTAACAGGAAGTAAATAGGACCCCTAGAGAGTAACTGGTGGTATTGAGCACTAATGGAAGTAGCTATGATGAGATAGGGTAAATTGGTAGGTTACCCAGGACACACGGTGGTAAGCTAACCAGTACTAATGTTTTAGTATATGATGCTCAGGTGTTACACAAAATGTACATCTATAGTCATCTAGGAAAAAAGTGAAGAGGAAATAAAAAATGTTGGGAAGATATACAATTTACTAATAGTCCAGTTTACTGTAAATAACAAATTATTATTGAACAAATCAAACAACTGAAAATGAATATGAATATATGGAAGGTTTAGACCAAATAATTTTTATTTCACAGTTATAAGCATCTAAAAAATTTAATAAGATGATTTCTCAGCTAAAACTTGAGTTTTAGTTTGTTAACATAAAAATTAATTGTCCTCATATTATCATGAAGTAACTATAGGTTATTGTGAAACCAAGTGTGACTTCTCATCATGCACTTCAAACTTTCCTAGCATGACCTTTTCTTCAAGGTGCTGTGAGCATCTTGGAGGAACACTGGGCACGTGCACAGAATACTGTAGAGATGATGGCTAGATAGTGTGAAACAAAAGATAAACTATTATTTTATAAATCAGATTTTCCGTGAACTAAACTTTTGCTGCATTTTTGTGTCTTTCATAAATTGGGATACAAAATGTAATAAACACATTGATAGTCTGAAAACAAGCACAATGTTTTTTCATCAGAGAAAATAGTATATGCAAAAATGAATGTCTGATATTTAAAATTCTATGCTAAAGTACCAGTAACATTATTATTTTTATGCAGATAATGCCTACAATCCCCACCAAAGATAAAGTGGTTACTCTAAAAATTGAACAAATATTTTATACAACACACTGTAATCCTTTCAGTTTAAGAAAACAAGAACAACAACAAAAACAGAAAGAGGAAAATATAACATTCATCCTCTCTCAGTGCAGGTGCTGGCATAGTAATTAAATGGTTACTTTAAGAGTTTTGAATTTAGCTCTCTTGACTTTTGGTTGTACATACAGTCTTTCACCTGTCCATAAAATCTTTGCTAATCTTCTTAGCTGATCTCAAACTTCTAACATGATTCCAATTGAAGTTTTAGATATTAGAAAATTGGGCCTTGATTTTTGCTCATGTAAAGCATCACCATAAGTATTAATAGAAATTACAGAATCACAGAATCACAGAATCGTCTAGGTTGGAAGAGACCTCCAAGGTCACCTAGTCCAACCTCTGACCTAACACTAACAAGTCCTCCACTAAACCATATCACTAAACTCTCATTCTAAACATCTTTTAAAGACCTCCAGGGATGGTGACTCAACCACTTCCCTGGGCAGCCCATTCCAATGCCTAACAATCCTTTCAGTAAAGTTCGTCCTAATATCCAACCTAAACCTCCCCTGGTTTAGCCCATTCCCCCTCATCCTGTCACCAGGCATGTGGGAGAATAGACCAATCCCCACCTCGCTACAGCCTCCTTTAAGGTACCTGTGGAGTGCGATAAGGTCACCCCTGAGCCTCCTTTTCTCCAGGCTGAACAATCCCAGCTCCCTCAGCCACTCCTCGTAAGACTTGTTCTCCACACCCTACACCAGCTTCATTGCCCTTCTGTGGATGCGCTCAGGCACCTCCATGTTCTTCTTGTAGTGAGGGCCCAAAAGCGAACACAGTACTCGAGGTGCAGCCTCACCAGAGCTGAGTACAGGGGGACAATTACTTCCCTAGCACTGCTGGCCACACTGCTTCTTATACAAGCCAGGATGCTGTTGGCCTTCTTGGCCACCTGAGCACACTGCTGGCTCATATTCAGCAGACTATCAGTCAAAACTCCCAGGTCCTTCTGCCAGGCAGCTTTCCAACCATTCATCCCCCAGCTTGTAGCGCTGCTTGGGGTTGTTGTGCCCCAGGTGCAGGACCTGGCACTTGGCCTTGTTGAACCCATTGGTCCAGTCTATCCAGATCCTCCTGCAGAGCTTTCCTACCCTCGAACAGATCAACACATGCACCTGATTTGGTGTTGTTTTCAAACTTCGTCTGATAGATGAAAAGCTTGACATGAGCCAGAAGTGTGTGCTTGCATCCTGGGCTTCATCAACAGATAAGTAGCCAACAGTACAAAGGAGGGGATTTCCCCCCTTTATTCTGCCCTTGGGAGGTCCTGCATCCAGGTCTGGGGCCCCTAGCACATGAAGGTATGCCTGTGTACCTGTTAGAGTGGGTTCAGAGGAGATCCACTAATTTGATCAGAGAGCTGGAGTACCTCTTCTGTGAAGAAAGGTTGAGAGACCTGGGGCTGTTCAGCCTGAAGAGAAGGCTCCAGGGTGACCACATTGGAGCTTTTCAGTACTTAAAGTGGGCTTATAAAAAAGATGGAGAACAAATTTTTGCTTAGGCAGACAATGACAGGACAAGAGGAAATGGTTTTAAACTACAAGAGTTTATTCAGATTAGATATTAGGAGCAAATTATTCACTCATAGGATGATGAGACACTGGAACAGGTTGCCCAGAGAAGTTGTGGATGCCTCATCCCTAGAGGTGTTTGAGACTAGTCTGGATGAGTCCCTGGACAACCTGATCTAGTGGGTGGAATCCCTGCCCATGGTGGGGGGGTTGGAACTAGATGATCTTTAAGGTCCCTTCCAACTCAAGCCATTCTATGATTCTAGGAAAAGAATTCATGTATATGTAGCATGAACATTTTTCTGAATTCTAGTTATTCACAATACACTTGACACATAAACTTGAGTGTGACTGTAACACCATATCCACACTGGAAAAAAAAAAAAAAAAAAAAGAAAAAGGATCCATTTTGAAGACACAAAATCTAGCTCTAAGTTACTAATCTGTTATTCAGAGAATCAGAATTTTTCAAGTTTTCTCAGTTTTCTCAAGTTTCATTTTGCTACTCTTGAGCTAAGGGCTTTTTGAAGGCACGATGCAAATAGCTCATTTTTTAAGTCATTTTCAGCAGTCATTTTGCTTCTGGAAAGGTCACTGTTTTCGATTCTCTGGCCTGCAGACCATACTATACCTTTGAGAGAATGACCAGGTTTGAAGAACCTGAATGTGCAAGAATTTAATCTGTACAGTATTACCTAATTTTATCATAACTATTTCACTAATGGGATGACTTTATTTAAAGCAGTTAGGCACAGACATAAATGTTTGTGAGACAGATGCTTTGGGGGCATTTGTAATGGAAGAACCTTAACATTCTAGTAAATACTAAGGCTAATATCAGTAAACAAGTCAGGGACATAGCTATTAAATATTAAAAATTAAAAATATTATATATTTTTTTTCAACTCCATATACTATTTATGTCAGTATTTGTATGTATTAAAGCAATTTCACATCTCGGAAAAATCTTTGATGTAATCAAAACTTTTTCCTAAAGTAGCACCTGTAATGTTTACACCGCAAACATTTCTGTAAACTCTAATAATGAAATTCTGTAACAGGAGAGATGAAGGATAAAGTATAATTGCTTTTTTGACTCTAGAGATTCTAGGATAAATTTTAACATCTGTCACCATACTATACCCTGAAGGACCTATGAACTTTCATGGGAGAAGCATTGCCTAATTCCATAAGCCCAGGTCACACTTTTGACATCTGTTTTGGTTTTGATGACTTTTATACTGGTTAAAATGAGGTTAAAAATAAGGTACTTTCAATTTTTTTTTTTGTTTCAGCTAAATTCAGGCAAATAAATGAAACCTGGCAAGACCTATTAAAAGAGCTTTAAACTAGGCTTAATGGGGGAAAGAAATACTATTTGGAACAATGAGATGAAGTCAATTAATGGTACATCAGCAATGACATGAAATTTAACAGGAAAAAAAGATGAGTTCTGCATTTGGAATTGAGCAATGCCAGACAGAAGTACAGACTGGGAGATGAGTGGCTGGAAAGCAGCCTTGCACAGAGGGATCTGGTGGTGCTGGTTGACAGTAGTCTCAACATGTGTCAGCAGTGTGCCCTGGTGGGCCAGTGTGTAAACTGTATTCTGGGGTGCATTAAACATAGCATAGCCCGCCAGTCAAAAGTGATTATCCCACTATATTCAACATCGGCGTGGCCTCGCCTGGAGCATTGGTTGCATTTCTAGGCTCTACAACACAAAAACGGTACTCAGATACTTGAGTGTGTCCAGAGGAAGGCAACAAAGCTGGTTAAAGGGCTGGAATGCATGTCCCGTGAGGAGCAGCTGAGGCCACGGGGTTTGTTACACTTGGAGAAAAGGGGATTGAAGATCAACACATTCTAGGATCAACAGAATCTCTTCCATAAAATTTGTAAAATGTTAACCTTAGAATAATTAAAGTAATTGTCTCCACAGCTATGTTTGTAAGCTTATCTGAAAATTTATTTCATTATTGTAAATATTTTTCTTATTCTGTCTGGGAATAAATTCATAATCTATTTATATTTGTTTGCCTTGCACTGGCATTATCTTTCAATTTAATTATTTTTTTTTCTCACTTCCAAAGCCCCAAATATTTAACTCAGACAAATTAAATGACTTCTAAAGTAAACAAATCAAGTCCTTCAACCTCTTTTTGTAAACTTCATTTTCCATTAGAAATCATTTTGTTACTTCTTTGAACTTATTTCAATTTAAGTTCATTAATGTAGGTAACCAAAACTCTACATTCTATTCTAAATAAGGTCTTAGATCTATTTTTTAGTGTTATGAATACAGAAATGTTTCTTACCATTCTTTTCAGATGCTTCCTAAAAGCATGATACTTTTAAAAAAAGTTTTGTTACAGTGACAGCTCAAAACCATCTTTTAGGATTTGAGATGGGAAGTGGTAGTCTTAAACTGAAGCCAAGGAGACCTAGGTTAAAGGAAAACATTCTAATACTGAATCAGAATAAACAGCTTAAAAATTGTGTGGAAGAAGAGAATTTTGAGAATGGCTTAGACAAATATTAGACAAATATCTTTCAGGAGTGCTTTAAGTTTAATTCATCTGCCTTGTATTGGGAGAACAGACTAGATGACCTCTTCAGGCCCTTCCCATTGTTATGGCTCAGTGACCAATTATATTTCTATACTGTCCCAAAACCTATGAATTATGTATTTTATTATAACTGCAAAAAATATTCTTAATTTTACAGTAAATGTTATTACAAATCAATGAGAACCTGGGAGTGAACTTATCCATACTTCTTCTAAAACATATGTAATGTGATATGTGCTCACAACAGTATTTTTCGGTTATGAATATCGCAATCAGATTCCTGATCTGAAAATTGTGGATTTTTTTTTTTTTTTTCATCCATTCATCTTTTGTTCATCCTCAATTTCTATAACATTTTCAATAGTCATAGTATTTTTTGTACAAATTACATTATTTAACACAAATTTGTACCAAACACTGTTCAATTATATTGTATAAATGTGTGTCTTTAAGACAGTCCAGCAATAAAAAAAAAAAAAATACGCTGTGAATATATTTTCCGGTTAGATTGCTCTGAGAGTTCTTTGTTGATATAAGAGAGAAATTGGTATCCTAAATCCATATGTAGGTATTTTTCTTTGAATAACACCTAGACTCAGTAGGTGATAACAAAGGAGAAAATCCCTTCTTTTGACCTGTGGGCTGTTCCCCTGTTCATACAGCCCAGGAGCTGTCAGGGCACATAACCACTCCAATGAATTTTCCTCAGAGCTTCTCAATTGTTCTAGCCTCTTTGGGTCATCTGAATGGCATCCCTGCCCTCAAGCATATCAACTGGTCACCTCAATTAGGTATCACCTGCAAACTTAAGGAACTTAACAAACATCTCTTCAGTATCTCTTCTAGGTCATTGATAAAGGCTTTAAACATAACAGGGCCTAGAATAGATTATGTGCCATGACCTTTGTCAGAGGCATCTGAACAGAGAACAACCGTTAAACATTAAATTATTATTATTATTATTCTTATTCTTTCTCATCTAGTTGTTCACTTATCCACTGTAACATCCTAATTTTGCCAAATGAATGTCATGGGAGAAAGTGTCAAAGGCATTGCTGAAGTCAAGGCATTGGATATTCACTGCTCTTTCCTTGCCTACTTGTCCTAGTTATATTGTAAAAGACAATTATGCTGGTGAAGCACAATATCTTTGGTAAATCCATGTTGGCTGCTCCTATTCACCTTCTCCTTCTTCATGTGGTTCAAAGGTCCTCCTCACTCCATGACTTTTCCAAGAGTCAAATTGAGACTAGCCAGCCAGTAATTGCCCACATTGACCTTTTGGACCTTTGAAGCTGTGACATTTGCCTTCTTCTAGTTGTGTGAAATGTCTTCTAGTCTCAACAGTTTTTTAGAGATAATGGATAGTGGTCTTACAAGGACATTGGCCAGCTCTGTCAGTACCTTTGTGTGTAGTCTGTCATGTTTTCAACTTCCAATTAATCCATTACTTGATCCTCAGCTGCTGTCTTTCCTCCTCAAATCCTGCCTCTAGGAAGAGATTTAAAATAATTTGTCCAATTTTGTGAATTATTGAATGTATTGTTTTCCTATAGAATATTTCTAATCATGAAACATACTAATTACCAAAATACTTGGCAGTTCCCCAGGCATTTAATTATAGTCATCAAAGCATGCTCTGTGAAATGTTCTGAAGTGTCCTAATCACAAGATTAGGAAGCTTTCCTTGCTCATCAATCACTCTTCACAATCACACTTCAAGAGGAAGATTTTTACTTGTAGCATTTCATAGCTTTGTGACCACAGATATAAATTCACACCATTAGGTTAGTACAGCCTTACTCAAGTATTTGTGACCTTTTCTGTCTCAATTTTCCAAACACCTGGTTATTTTTGAAAAAATGTTCTCACAGCAATTAGGTCTCCATGTGGGTGGTAATACATTCACATTAGTTATCTCTATTCTTAGTGAAAAAAAGAGATGTGTGGCACAAAGGGATTTAATAGCACCAGAAACCTGAACATATAAGTTCCATAGACAATTGGGGAGTAAAGAGGAATGTAACTTAAATGGACATGATGTCTGTTGACTGCTGGGGTAATTAAAAGATTTTGTTAAATGGATTTCTTACTGCCAAGATAACAACAAAAATTTCATTGACATACTGCCAAGATTAGACATGCCTTGCTACCATTTGGTGTGTTCACTTCTCTCATGCCCTTGCTTTCATTTATAATGTTTGGAGCATTGGATCATATTTTTTATTTACTTACATATTTATTTATTTATTAATAGCTGTAGTAGAACAGACTTTGAACATTTAAAGTTTTGTCTCATTCAGTAGCTCACTTCATTAAGTAATATCCTCATATTTCCCTTAATCTCTTTTAACCTCTTTTTAACTTATATGGTGCTTAGAGAACCTTTTATTGATGTTTGTATTCCCTGCTAGTATTCAATCCTTAGGTCTTTTGCATTTCCACTATGTGCTTTTTCTGTTCTTTCATCAATTATTTTGTATTGTCTTACTGTTTTCACTTTTACCATCATTCCTTTGTCTTACTGTTTTCACTTTTACCATCATTCTTTTTTTGCTTTTCATATTTATTAAAGATTTTTTCATCTGATTACATTAATTTCTGATCTACTAACCTTACCTTTCCTTTGAATGGGGATAGTTCACCTCAATGCATTTAATATTTTCTTTTTCAGAAATGTTACTTTTTCTATATTTTTCCTTTAGATTCCTTTCTTCACAAACAAGTTGTCAGGTTTGTTTAAGTCCACTTTCCTGAAGTACATTATTAATAAACTGTGCAACTCTGAAATAAATTTTAGTCTTTTATGCTTATTTTACCGTCTTCAAATTTTAATTTGACTTCTGGGAGTTATTATACAGAATTAATTCTAAACAAATTGTGAGCTAGATCTTGTACTATTTTCAATTTAGGTCATTCCCAATATGTTCCAAGAACTCACTGAATACTTTCAGCCCTGTGATAGTACTTTTCAACATGTATCAGACAGTTAAACTCTTCAGAGTTTCGACATATGTTGGTGCTTCTCTTCTACCAAATTTGACTTCAAAACTTTCAGAAGTCTATTCAAAACCAAGAAATTAGAAAGCTTGGCTGGATTTTGTACCATTGATACTTTCCCTATAGCTCTTGCTACATTTCCTGTGTTTATGTATGTTTCCTTTACCTCCATGCTGGGCCATTTTATACTACACTTGTCTTGTCAGAAACAAACAAAATAATATAAAACATAACAAAAATCCATATAACAATGATAAAACATTCCTCAGCTTTCCTGAAAACATTTATTTTTATCTTGTATAGAGTAAAGTGGGAGATTACCAGAGCCCCGGAAGAGTTCAAGGCATGACCAAAAAACATTTTGAAGATATTTGTAGTCAAGTACAATTCTGAAGTGACTTTACAAGCTCCATCACAGTTACTGCCTATGATATAGTCCTGGCTGACAGGGCCCCTTGGGAGGTGGTTTTGAAAGGTAAAGGAGTCCAGGAAGGCTGGACCTTCTTCAAGAATGAAATCTTAAAGGTGCAAGAACAGGCTGTCCTAATGTGCCAAATGTTGAGCCAGCAGGGTATAAGACCAGACTGGCTGAACAGAGAGCTTCTTCTGGAACTCAGGAAGAAAAAGACAGTTTATGAAATCTGGAAAAAGGGACAGGCAACTCAGGAGGACTATAGACCTGTTGTAATGCTGTGCAGGGAGAAAAGTAGAAGGGCCAAAGCCCATCTAGAACTCAATTTGGCCATTGTAGTAAAAAACAACAAAATGCTTTTATAGATACATCAACAGCAAAAGGAAGATTACAGAAGATCTCCATCCTTTATTGGATGTAAAGGGAAATGTAGTAAGGGGTGATGAGGCAGAGGTAATTAATGCCTATTTTGCCTCAGTATTTATTAGTAAGGACAATTGTTCTCAGAGTACTCAGCCCCTTGAGCTGGAAGATGGTGATGGGGAGAGAGGCTAAGCCATGTAATCTAATGGGAAGCTGTAAGTGACCTCCTCCATGTTTTGAATGTTCATAAATCTATGGGGTCAGATGGAATTCACCCAAAGATACTGAAGGAGCTGGCAAATGTTCTTCTCAAACCACTTTCAATAATTTGCCAGCAGTCCTGGCTAAATGGGGATTCCTGTTGACTGGAGGTTAGTAAATGTGACTCCAATCTATGAGAAGGGTAGGAAGGAGGATCCAGGGAACTACAGGCTTGACATTCTGACTTGGGTATCAGGGAAGGTTATGGAGTAGATCAACTTGAATGTCATCACATGACACATATGGGGCAATTGAGGGATGAGAAGCAGCCAGCATGGCATTAGGAAAAACAGGTCCAGCCTGACTAACCTGATCTCCTTCTAGGACAAGATCACCCACTTAGTGGCTGTTTACCTGGATTTCAGCAAAGAGTTTGACACCATTTCCTGCATTGTTTTCCTGGAGAAAATAGCTGCTCATGTCTTGGGCAGGTGTATGGTTTGGGTGAAAAACTGACTGTATGGCTGGACTCAAAAAGCCATAGTAAATGGAGTTCAACCCAATTGGTGGCTGGTCACCTGTGGGATTCCCAAAGCTCAGTACTTGGGTTAGTTTTTTTTTTTTTTTTTTTTTTTTTAATATTTTTATCAAGGATCTGGGTGAGGGGATTGAGTGTACTGTCAGTAAGTAAAAAATTGATATTAAATTCAGTGGGACTGTTGATCTGTTTGACAGTAGGAAAGGTTGGCAGGTGGATTTGAATAGGTTAGATTAATGGGTCAAGTCCAATAGCATGACATTCAACAAGGCTAATTGCTCTGTTCTGCACTTGGTTCATAACAACCCCATGGCAGCAGTACAGGCTTGGGGATGTATGGCTGAAAAGTTGCCTGGCAGAAAAGAACCTGGGGGTGTTAATCGACAGCCAGATGAACATTAACCATCAGTGTGCTCAGGTGGTCAAGAAAACATCCTGGTCTGCATCAGAAACAGAGTGGCCAGCAGGTCTCGGGAAGTAATTGTCTCTATGATGTACTGGTGAGACTGCACCTCAATACAGTGTTCAGTTTCAGGCCCCTTACTACAAGAAGGATATTGAGTTGCTTGAGTATGTCCAAAGAAAGGTGACAAAGCTGTTGAGGGACTAGAAAACACATTTTTTTTTTTGAGGACTGGTTGAGGGAATTGGGGTTGATTACTCTAGAGAAGAGGTTGAAGGAAGACCTCATTGTTCTCTACAACTATCTGAAATAAGGTTGCAATGAAGAGTGTATCAGTCTCTTTTCTCAGGTGACATGATAGAACATGAGCAAATGGCCTCAAGTTGCACAAGGGGAGGTTTACACTGAACATCAGGAAGAATTTCTTCCTGGAGAGGGTGGTCAGGCAATAGGCTTCTCAGAGAAGTGGTGGAGTCCCTTGACCTGGAGGTTTTTAAAAGACATATGGATGCAACACTAAGGGACATGGTTTAGTGATGGGACTCTGCAGGTCAGGTTGATGATTGGACTTGATGATCCTGAAGGTCTTTTCCAACCTAGATGATTCTATAATTCTACTATAGTCATTAAGGTTTTGATATTTCCTTGCATTCCCTCTGTTTAATAATACATCACTCTCATATTTCATCTTTACAGGGAATACCGTGTATTACAATTTATTTTGCACTGTGTATTTGCTGTTAACATTTAATTAAAGACAAAGGAGTACTGACTGAAGTATTTAAACACATGATTCTGGTAGTATTTTAAATACCTATAGCTAATGAATTCCTTATGATCTCCAGCTATCATTCCTGTATGGCATAGATACAACATATTTACTGAACTGTATCTGACAATCCTGTAATGATATCTGGGATACTGTAGTGCATGTAGAATGGCACTAGATGCCCATTTGTAAGCAACTGAATGACTCTATTTTTTTTCAAGCAATCATCTGATTGTCCCCCTTTTAGGTAACGTGCATGGCTTATAGAGCATGCTTCATTCAAAACTTCTCCAGTTATCTTTCACATTTCTGGATAGTAGTTGTGTCTTTCCTTATTTTCTTTCAGTTGATCAACTCTTCAACTCACAGTTGAGATGTCATTCCATAAAACAAACAAACAAAACAAACAAAACAAACAAACAAACAAATAAATAAACATGCAGGAGTTTTTTGCTGTGTACTGAGCTTTAACTTTAATAAGAAGTGTCCCATGGATTACTGAGCAGGAACGGGAGATGCTGATTCAGGAGAGCATGAGTGTGGCCACTTTCCTTGCTCTATTCCCTTTTTACTCTTACATTGTCTAGAACTGTTGGATTTAGAATTCTTAAAGGTATGTCCCTGCCTATTCACTTTATAATCTGTTGTCAATAAACCCACTGACATCTTCTATCTCCACAGCCTCCTGTGGTGATAAATTCTGGAAGCTCACTAACTACTGGGATGAAAAAGTTTTTTCTTGTGTAAATCTCAATCCATCATCCTTCTCTCCAAATTTAAGAATATCAGATGTTTATTCTGTCCTTTAAAATGACAATTCCATCTACTTTTTTCTGCTTTCATTTTTACTTTCACTGACTTCATTCCATCTCTTCTGAGATGTGTAGACCAAATCTGTACCTATGTAGTGGGTTTACATGGCAAGGTTTTGGTAGCAGGGGGCCATAGGGGTGGCTTCTGCGAGAAGGATCTAGAAGCTGCCCCATGTTTGGTAAGGGCACCACTGCTGACCAGAGCTGAGCCAATAAGTGATGTTGTTTTGCGTCTCTGTGAGAGCATATTTAAGACAGGGAAAAAAAGCACTGTGCCACACAGCAGCTGGGATAGTGAGAGGAGTGAGAAACAGCCTTGCAGGCACCAAGGTCAGTTGAGAAGGAGAGGGAGAGGTGCTCCAGGCGCCGGAGCAGAAGTCCCCTGCGGCCTGTGGTGAGGACCATGGTGAAGCAGGCTGTCCTCCTGCAGCCCATGGAGTACCACAGTGGAGCAGGGTTCCACACTGCAGCCCATGGAGAAGACCACAGTAGAGCAGGTGGACCTGCAATGATGGAGACTGCGGCCTGTGGAAGACCCCTGCCGGAGCAGATTCCAGGCCAGACCTGTAGGCCGTGGAGAGGAGACCACACAGGAGCAGGTTACCTGGCAGGAGCTGCTGCCCGTGGGGGATCCAGGTTGGAGCAGTTTGCTCCCGAGGGATGGACCCCGTGGTACGGACCCATATCTGGAGCAGTTCTTGAAGAGCTGCCGCCTGTGGGCAGCCCACTCCGGATCAGTTCAGCAAGGACTGCATCCCATGGGAGGGACCCCACAACACAGGGGACGAGAGTGACCGAGAAGGAGCAGCAGAGAAGAAGCACTATAGACTGACCATAACCCCCATTTCCCCATTCCCCTGCACCGCTCGGGGGTAAGAGCTGGAAGAGGGTGGACTGGGGGGAAGGTGCTCTTAGTTTCTTTCCTTTGTTTCTTACTTCTCTAGCTTGTTAGTAATAGGCAATAAATCTTACCATCTCCCTATGCTGAGTCTGTTTTGCCCGTCATGATAATTACTGTGCGATCTCCTCATCCCTGAGCCCCTTTCATCTTATTTTCTCCCTGTTCCTCTTTAAGGAGGGGGAGTGAGAGAGAGGTTGTGGTGGAGCTCAGCCGCCCACCCAAGTAAAACCACCACAACCCAAGAAACCAGTCTAGCAAAGTTTTTTGTAGTGAGCAAATGAGACACCCTCTTTTGTTGTTAAGCCCTTTTCTGGTGATGCGCACATTTTGCTACTTTTTTTTTTTTTTTTTTTTTTTAACAGCATGCGTATTGAGACAACAAATTCAAAGAATCTTGGGATCTCTTACTTGAACTGTAAATACCAAAATACCAAACATAACTGACAGCCTCCTATAAGACAACATACTACACGACTGAAATTACACTTTTTAGTAGGGATGTACATCAGGTTTGATTGCAAGAAAGACACAGGAAAAGATCTTTATTTTAATTTATTACCAGTGTTTACGTATTTTGCTTTATATTTTCTTAGAATAAGTGAACAAATATTGTTATTGGAGTTGTTGCCTTGCAGTTATATTTCCAGGTGCTCTCCAGGCAATTCATATACTGAGCAATTTTGCTTAAGCCTAACTTAAAGGGAAGGAATATATAGACAGTTGTAAGTCTGATGAGTAAGAAAAGATGATGACTGGGGAATGATTAAGTCTGAATTTTCATTACTCTAAGTATGTGGTGGTCATATAAAGATAATTTTAAGTTTACAAAGATCTGCTATTAAAATTTCAGTGAAATGAGTCTGGAAACATCATGCATCTTTAAGGACATCTGTTTTATGGTGTGCATGTGAGTCTCTTCCAGAGTGATATGCTAGAAATTAAATACATTAACAATGTGTTCCAGAAGGAAAATGGGAAAAAGTCTAGTGAAATGTGGGGTTAAACCAGAAAAAGACCCTTCTGCATTAATATTTTCAAATTAAGATTTGAAGCACTGGTAGTCTGGCAAAGAAATGTAAATTTTGTATAGATTCTTGTTCCTATAATCTAATGTTTTGTGGTGAAAAGAAGTATTTTTTTGATTTCTGTGATTTGGAGAAGGATGACCAGTCTGCAAGAAAAAGCTATGGAAAACTATTATATCAGGCAATTATTTTTAGTATTTTTAAATAAAAACGTAGTAAAAATAGTAAAACAGTAAAAAATTATGTTTACTTTTATATACATTCAGAAAATGTTCATGAAAATTAAATCTTTACAAAACATTTTTTTTTTTTTCCATCTGGAAAACTCTTTACCTAGAACTTCAGATAAACAAAAATTCTGACTATATTGATCCAAATCTATGAGGATAAAACAACACCAAAATATATTCATTAGGAATGGACAATGGACTGAGTAGGAAATACTGAGTAAAAAAAAAAAAAAAAAAAAAAAAAGAACTAGCAGAACTTTAAAATATTTCTAACTTGATGAAGTAATGATAAAATGAAATGGTCTCCCTTCTTAACAGAGTCTGTTATTAATGATAATCATCTCAAAATCATTCTACTGGCCGTTTAGAACTGTAAATTCTCTCTCATTTTGTGGGCTACAATGGTTACATATCCATGGTGAAGCATAGTTCAGTGACATCCAGTGCTGGCAAATTACTGATCTTACAAACTAAGAAGTTCTGATATACGAAATGCAGAACTACCAAAGTTCAGGGATAAGAGATAGGCTTGTGATCAAACTTGATTAGCAGAGACAACTTTTCTTAAAAGAAACGAGCAAACAGCAATTATGCTAATGAGTAAAGACTTGGTGAATTAATATCCTTTGGCAATGTGTCAGCCGGAAATGGAGGGATACGTAAGCTGTTGCCAAATGAATTGTCCTTTCTTTCAGTGACAGGCAAATAAAAATTAAGGAGCCACTTTTAGTAAAATGAAAACTGAGGATCAACAAAAGTTGTTTTGTTTTCTAAGACAGCTACACCTTTCCACTGCTGAAAGAAAAAGTCCAATACTCAAAATCAGGCAATAAAACCCTTTACTTCAACAGAAAGAAAATAAATATGTCAAAATGCTACAGAATTTAAAGAATTTGCAGATAAGAAGTAAATTAATATATAATGGACAAATAGAACAAAAGCAGAGAAAATGTAAGTTGCTTATACTTTAAAACGTTCCAAAATTCCTTCTTGGAATCCCAAAAATATGGGATGGATGTTGTGGAAGAGAGGTTGGTATATGAGATAAGGAGCCAGATGCAGATACGAATCCAGAATATAAATAGAGAGAACACCTGTCTTTAAACCCTGCAATGTTCTTTAAGACATATGTATTGTGTAAAATAAAAAGGAATATATTAATTTCTGGTTCTGAAACTAAGGAGTATGGACTGATTTACATCCACATTGTTTTGCTTTAGTGTTAGACATATAATTTTCTTGGGCATAGCCCCTGAATTCCATCTGTTTCTAAAGTCAGGAGTATGGATTACTTGTAAAGAAAACTTCACTTTTTAATTGGGTTGTTTCTCCTTTCTCTAAAGAATTTTTATTTCAGAACATGAAACCAGTGTCTTCACTGCTGTCAGACTTCTACATGCCATTGAAGGTGAAGACAGGTGGAGAACCTTTTTGTGATCCAAGCGTGACTTATGGTAGCTCGTCACATATAGAGAAGTTGCCACAGAGAATAATTTCTGATTTTTTCTGAAATGTCTGGCTCTATTTCTTCACAAATGCTACATCATTTACTATCCTTCTTTTCATCCTCACATTCCCTGTTGTCTTCTGATGGACAAAAAACAACAACAAAAAACCCCAGCATGCTATCATGAGGACTAATGAGATTTGGTGAGATTGGTTAAGTACAAGTGAGAGAAAAAGAATATTTTTAAAACTATTTTTTGTGTGTGTTTGAAATAGAGTGGTGTTATTTTTGTTTGTTTGTTTGTTTGTTTGTTTTGTTTTTTCTTGGTTCTCTCAACTATTTTTTATGTACAAGTTGCAAGTTGGGATTGCAGTGGTTATCTACAAGGAATTTCAATTGGGACTCATGTTCTTGATACATTTCTGTATAGTTGCAGTTATAGAGGAGACATTACCTCATCCTTTCAAACCTTGAAGGCCTATGCTTCCATTCAATCAGATTAGAATTGTTCAACACAATTGTGGAAGGAAATTGAAATTGGAATATTAGTATTTTGTAAACTTTTTGCTTTTATTATCAGAAATATATTTTAAGCATGGACCTGGGTATTGTATCACTGATTGATATATATTAGCCTGAAGCATAAAAACACTGGGAAATTGGAAATATAAGTATGTTTGGAGAAAATTTTTTTGAACAGCTACCTGCAAATAAAAATACTTCCTTACTTCAAAGTAAAATAATACAGCAAAAATTATATTAGCACCCAGGTATGGCATTTATTTTTGTTTTGACAGAAGCAATAACTATCTACCACAAATAAATGTTAATCAACATTTGAATATCTCCAGAGAAGGAGACTCCACAACCTCTTTGGGCAACCTGTTCCAGTGCTCTGTCACCCTCACAGTAAAGAAGTGCCCCCTCATACTCAGATGGAATTTCCTGTGCTTCAGTTTGTGCCCATTGTCTCTTGTCCCATCAGTGGGCACAACTGAAAAGAGACTGGCTACATCCTCTTGATGCTCTCCCCTCAGATATTTACATACATTAATGAGGTCTTCCTTCAGTCTTCTCTTTTCCAGGCTAAACAGGCCCAGATCTCCCAGCCTGTGCTTATACAACAGGTGCTCAAGTCCTCTGATCATCTTAGTAGTCCTCCTCTGAACTTGCTCCACTAATTCTATGTCCCTCTTGTACTGGGGAGCCCAGAACTGGACGGTGGACCCCCTGCCCTGTCGAGCAGAGAAAGCGGACCTAGTAGATGAGGAGGAATGGAAACAGGTACCTGCTTGACATTGCAGGCAACCCTCCTCCCTACTGGCCCTGCCTCCCCAGGTGCCCACACACAACAGGTTTGAAGCCCTGGAGCTTGAAAGCCCAGTGGGTGAGGATGAGGTGAACAGTACACCCAGGAGGATGCCTAAGGCAAGGAAGTCGACTCCACGCCTCAGGACTGCCTCCACTAAGAAAGAAAGAAGAGTGATTGTTGTAGGCGACTCCCTTCTCAGGGAAACAGAGGGCCCTATTTGTCGACCTGACCCTACCAGTAGGGAAGTCTGCTGCCTCCCTGGGGCCAGGGTCAGGGACATTGCCAGAAAGCTTCCTAATCTGTTTCACCCCTCTGACTACTATCCTCTTTCGACAGTCCAGGTTGGCAGAGATGATACTGAAGAGAGAAGCCCGAAGGCTATCAAACGTAGTAGGCTAAATTACTAAAGTATAGTAAGCTAAATTACTAAAGTTATGCCTAAAGGAATAGAATTGTTTAATGAGGTAATAAAAGGCTAAAAATTACTAATTGAACAAATGGCAGCAAGATCAGCAAAGTTTAAACACAAACTGAAGTACCTCAAACAAGAACATTACAAGGGAAAAAAAAAAAAAAAAAAGAATATTCTGTTAATGTGTTAGAAGAAGAATACCAACAAAATAGGTAGTTCATTACAGCATAAAAAGGCAAAGCTGTTGTTTATTATATGGAAAGTGTGAAATGTAGAATGAGTTCACACTTGTCTTGAGATTACTTTTGATTGTGATCACATAGTTAAAACAATGGGGGATCTGAACTATATGTACAAAAATGTGTTAAGAGAATGTTTGGGTAAATTTAAAGTTCACAGATCAGAACCTGATTAATTCACTATATGATACTCTACAGAAGTAAATAAGATAATTACAATTATCAATGAGAATTCAAAAAGAAAGAGGGTTAAAACCAGTGCTGATTTTAGAAAAGAAATCAAGTATGTCTAATAAGAACCAGAGTAACACTGAGCAAATAATGTCAAACTTAATTTCCTTTCACAAAAAATACAATGGGATTTGGGGCAACTTAGAAGAAACATGTAGCTTCTATTTTGAGAATATCAGAATTCTGACAGTGTTTCCAGTGCATGATGTAAGATACAGAATTTACAGAAGCACTTTAGATGAAACTGTTCTAAAAATGGGTAAAACTGGGTAAATACTCAGAGTAGTTACCTCTGAGATGTTGCAGAGATCTTTCTAATAGAAAGGATCAAAGGTTATAATAATTTCCAGCACTGGCAATACCATTCTGATGTGAAGGACCAAACATTCTGCTGACATATACACATAAATAAAAATGTCTTTATAAAACACACACTATTTGAAGACTATAAAATTCTTTGAGAAAACTGAAGGACAGCAATTTGAAAATGTTTGCAGAAAATCAGAAGGAATTATCAATGAAAGCTTAAGAAATAAAAAAATCAAAATAAGATAATATTTAAAGTTTTTAAATACACGAAAAAGCTGTAAAAATAAGATGAATTAATTATCTTCAATCTTCAAAGAAAACAGAAGTTACTGATAAACTCAATCACTCCAAGAGATATTTAGGTGACATTTAAGTGAAACTTCCTAATCAAAATTATAGATAATGAACAGATTAGATTGACCACGGATGTTGCAGAGTCTCCTGCAGGAGACATATACTTGCATAATAAAAAATAATGAATAAATATCTCTCAGGAATAGTTCATGTATAGTTGATAGCAAATTTACAAACTATGATTCATCCCAGATATCAGAAATTTTCATGTATTGTTCTCCATTCTTTGTTTTTGCAAAGCAGATATTCTTATTGTCTCATCTCACCTCTAGTAATTGGGTTAAACAAGATTTGCTGAAGCAATGTTACAGAGATGAATTGCAAGTTGGTAAACTTCTCTGACACATCAAGATGAAAATTGCTACATAAGGGCAAAATATTATATTGTATTACTAACTCCATGTATCACAGATATTTGGGGATGAAAGCAAACTGTAAACAAGGTCATCAGACTGATAATCTTTACAGACCTTTCTCTGCTCTGTCAACTGCATTTAGAATTTGTTCAGTGTGTGCATTTGTAACTCCTGAGTTTTAAGAAAAGTTAAAAATAATCTTGCTGCTGTTCCACAGTAGGTGTTTGTTGTACTGCAATGTTTCTTAAATATTAATGAAGAAAAAGACAAAGGTTTGTCTATTTGAGTGTCAGATTTTCTAGAGAAGATAAGGAGCTTCCAAAAATGGATTAAAACAAAACAGAAAATCAAAAATAATTTCAGTGAGAATAAATGTGTAGTCTTCTTTTTTTTTTTTTTTTATATATATATAATTTCTGAGATGTTCTACACTGAGAAAATAGTATTTATTCACCAGAAGCTTGTTGGTTAATACAGAATTGTGGATAATATTGAAACAAATCTTAGTGATGGATATTCTAATGTAATATATTTTCCTATATATTCTTTCTGCACAATTCTATAGAAAGAAAGACTGAATTTAAATTATTCAATTAGAAGTGGTATTCATTTGCAATGCTTTTGTTTTCAAATTGGCCATTCAATAGTATGAATCAAATATAAACAGTAGCAGATGGAGGAGGAAGCTATGACCTCTAAGAAGAAAGCAATGTAGTAAAGGAATAATGGAAATAAGATGTTTTTCATGCAGTCTGTCTTCATAGCTACAAACCAAAATTTACAGACATTATGATTCTTTAGTAACAGCTCTGCAGATGACACTTTTTATCAGAAGAAAAATTCTTCTAGTTGAATTTTGAAGCAATAGTAAACAGTACAAAATCAGTCAGCTGCTCAGAATTTTATCCTCTCTATATTTGATTCCATGAAAGTTACCATCCCACCAAAAGCTGCATTTTATATGGCAATAAAATATTTGGATTTATAATGAGATGCCTTAAGCTCTTTCTTTTTCCTAAAGTATGAGAATGACTTTTTTTCTTTTTTTTCTTTTTTTTTTTAAATTTCTTTTAAGTGACAGAAAAAGTGACAGCTCATAACTGCATACCAATTTAGAATAACAGTCTCCAGTGTATCCTTTTGCAGACTTACTATCAATATGTCAATAATAACCGGAGTTCTGGCAATGCATCATACAATTTTTAGGAAGAGTCACAGTTTCCTGTAGCTCTTTTTATAAACCTGTGAAGAAAAAAAGAAAAGATCATTCTTATTCAAGAATTACAAGATAACTCATGTCTCCAGATTTATTTGTTTAAATCTCTTGGTGGTCATTTTTTTAAAGTTGTTGGAAAACATAAAATAATTGCTGAAATGGTCAGGGTGATACACTGAATATGGTTTCTGGTATGCAGTCTGATATATTGTCATGGCTTGTTTATGGGAGGGTATACTGTTAATCTCAGGGTAAATGTTTAGTGATTCTGACATAAAAATGCATTTCTTTTTTTACTGATGAAAAAATAAAAATAAATAAAAACCCTTGAGTTTTCACCCTAGAAGATGATTCCCCACCCCCAACCCTCACACCTGACTGGTTCATTTTCTACCAAGCATTTCCATCCTTGCCAGAACCCTTTGTGACTGTGATTTTTGCTTTACCACATAAACTGGTTTCCAGACAATTCACACAAGCCATTTAATTGTATGATGACTTCCTTTGTGAATCTGCAAACACTAGTTTCAAAGATAAGAAAACAGTTGTGGCAGATTTTTGTCTTCAATAAATTTTCTTTTTTGATGTTTTTTTTTGTAATTTCTATCGTTTTTATATATACTTGGTATAAACCTGTTTCATGATTTTTTTTTTTTTTTGCTCTTATGTACTCATCTAGAAAAAACATTTATTGCCTTATAAACTTATTCGTAATAACGAGTTTTCAGAATCTAGGATAACTAAGTGCAGCCTAAAGGCCAAGAGCAGTACATAGGTTTTGGGTCATAGGTCATATTACACAAACTCTCTCTGTACTATTTACAGGCTTATAAAACCAAATTTCTCTTAGAGAGAGCTCTTGTACAGAGAAATGGGTGTTGAGATATATAGTCTCTGGCATAGCATATTTTATTTAGAAATTTTATAAGGTATGGTATTCTGTCTCATGACATAATTATGAAGTCATCTTTCAATAATTACTAAAATAGTTGTTTCTTTACTATATTGATACTGCCAAAATCTTACGTTCCAATTATATAAGTATTTCATATTTATATTTAGATTTTTGCTTGGAGATTTTATGCAGATGTCTTATAATTAAGCTTTTGTTAGCATGCAGAATTCTCAACCTCTAAATATTTCACAATTGTCCTAGGATGTTTCTTCAGCCTTAAAGTGTGTATTATCTCACACATAAACTGAATGTCAGGGAGTCAAAACTGCACAACTAGTATAAATAAATTAAGTTTTGCAATTTATTTTCTACATATCCTACTCTAAATGTTCTTAAAACTGGAAAAAAATATATTATTTCAAATTGTAAAATTTTGGCTTTAAAACACTGTGAACTTATAAGTAATGTACTTCTATATAAAATATAATAAAATCATTTTTACTTTAATAGATTAAGATTTTGTGTTGATGTTACAAACCCCTGAAGCTTGCAAATGGTGCTCTTAATAGAGCTAATTTGCATAACAACAGTACTGTAAAATTTGTTTTGTTTTAAAATATGAATTGAGGAGAATTTATTGTATTTTATCTGTGAAGCACTTGACACTATTGTCATTTTTTTTGCTCATTATTGTCATAAGTTGTATTTTTTTTCTGTTTATTGTGTTTTTAACACAGCTTTTAAAACAAGTGGTGACTTCGCAAATAATTTTTTAAAATCTATCAGGTTTCTCTTAAGCTTTTGCATTCTGTCTTGGTAAGTACTTTAAATAATGTAACAGCTTTGTTTGCAATCATAATACTACATTGCAGTATAAGGTCAACTTGAATTTGAAGAATTTAACACGTTAAAATATAAAACAAATACTTTTTTATGGAAAGTTGTTTACAGAAACCTGTGAACATAATATTTAATTGCTTTGAAAAGTGAAAAGTGTTCTGAGGTTTGAGTGGTTCTTTTAGTTTTGGAAAGATTGGTTTGAGTTAACTTTCAGAAGTAAACAGAATAGCTAATACCTATAAAACAAAGAAAATATTTATTTGTTTCACCATGTGTGTCTGTGATATTCAGCTATAACAAAAGAGGCAAAATCATCCTTCTCTGAAGTCAGCCATGGAAAAAAAATGAATATATCTTTTCATTTGGATTAAAAATAGCTTTGAGTGAGAGTCTCATGATTATGCATGCTTTCAACAGCATCTTACTCTTCTCAAAACAAAAGCTTTGACCAGAACTACTGGAACTATTGAGACCTTAAAGAATATTATCCAGGATATTTTTATTTATTTATTTATTTATTTATTATATCTGAGATCTAATACAGCGATGTCACAAGGTCTTCCCTGGCACACACGTTACAGTGTCTAAAAGGCACAACAGAAATTACATATATATATATGTATGTATATATACATATGTATAAAATATAGTTAAAACAGTTTGTCAGTTTGTAAGGAGAAATTTTTTGAGAGAATTCTCAGAAAAAATGGGCTTAAGGGACATATCAGAGTTAGATGATCATTCTACTGAAAGAGGTAGGGTGACATCAGACTGGGAAAAAAGGCTAAAGAGACATGAAAGGGAAATGAAAAGGCAGACAATATGAAGGTGAAGGTCAATTTTTATAAAAAGGAAAAATATGTCATTTAGAGGTTCCGTATGCTCAAATTGAAACATAGCTTATATATAACATGTAAGATATAAAAGTTATGCAACTAAGATTGTGGTCAAAGAAATAAGTTTGAAAAAAAATTGAATTTATATAAGTTTAAGGAACTGGAAGTTAAAAAAAGAATGGTAGTTCATAATAAAAACCACACATTAGTGAAATGTGTTGTTCTGTATCTGAATTTGTGTATTTATGGGATTAAAACTTAGTATATTAACTTGTAGCCAAGAGTTTACATGCATTAAAAATTCCATGAATGTAAGTCCCTAGAATTCCTAGAATGCATAACTAATTATATTTTGGTGGCTTGAGTTTCCATTGAAAAAATGTGCATAAGAGACATGCCAGTTTATAAGTCAAAGTCATGGCTCTTCTGTTTAAATAAATAACTGTCTTATAACTGTTAGCTGTCACTTCTTTCACCTACATTATCTGTTATATATATCAATTTTCATGTTCTGTAGTTTTAACTTTTGACCTTTCTCTAACAGTCTTCTCAGGTTTAAGTTCCGATTCTCTTGTCAGCATCAACATGTTCTGCAACATCTTCAGCTTCTATCCTTTAAGATTTGTGCTTTCTATTATCATTCTAACTGGTACTAATATTATGCATAGATGTTAGAGCTACAACACAGCTTTGGCAATTATATAATGTAGAGCTTGCATAGTCCCAGCCTGATCAGTCCTGGGGAGATCATCATGAAGCCATGAAAAGTCTACATACTCCAGTAAATGGAGACCACAGACACACCACAGACATGATCATAACTGCATACTTTCCTGTCTCACTTGAGAGGAATTCAGGTCAATATAAATATATGTAAATTCAGGTTTCACATGTAAATGACCTATCTATGCTCCTATAACAATCAATGAAGATCCAGGGAAAGATTCAGTCTTTTTAAATGTTGTAGGTGTCCCTTCTGGCCAACAGTTGCTTCTCTAAAGGATGCAGGGCATCTGTAAGTCTAGTATCACATCTGCCTATATTCTTGTATAGGTGTCTTAGACTCCCTAGAGCATTTCAAATGATGATATTTAGGCAACTGAATCCCATTCTTAACCAGCATAGTCAACGGAGATGAGAAAATAATTCACCTTAGTCTGAAATATCTTCAGTCCAGTGCTGGTGTCCATAGAGCTACACCCTGCAGTTTCCAGGACAAGATTGCCAGATATGACACAAAACTTGTGGGAGACGTTATTTTGTGCCAGCAGGTGGAGAGTTGGCAGGATACCTTAGGCACCTCAGATTTTTATGTTTGGACATTAACTCACTATACATGGGAACTGAATTGAGTCTCTAAAGACTGAATTGTGCTCTAAACTCAGTGAAGTGTATTGCTTAGATATCCTTTGGCTTTGGTAGACACTAAACATGCTCACATGTAAGCACACCAACTTAGGTGTGTTTAGCTTCCACTGAATATTTATCCTTTCTGCTGATAGTGCATTTAGTACAGCAACAGAACATAGAATCTCTCAGCTTACAAATTAGCAAACATTTTTTGTATGCCCTTAAAAGCAGATGTTTAAGAGAAGCTACAAAAGGGGCTTATATAGGATAAATAAATAAATAAATAAATAAATAAATAAATAAATAAATAAATAGAATCTATTTTCCCATTGTTAACTCCATTTATATTCCTTGATCTTTCAATGTAGAAGTGAAGAGTCAATCTCTTTACAGTTTTGTACTGTTTTGAAAGTACATGATGTGTTATGAGAAAACCTCTAAACTTTCAGGACTCTCCCATGAATGGAGAAACATTTTTCCTATCCAGTTCTTTTAGAGAGATTAGCTCTCATTTTCTTATGATGTATTATAACAGATCAGTGATGTCTTGTTATTTTTCTCTAATACTAGGTCCTCAATGACAAGAATGGCAGCTTCATAATCTCCCCAGAGAGAAGAACAAGAGCTTATTGAAAAAAAATCTAGAAGGCTGAAGAGAATATGTTCAATCATTGGAGGTACCAAAAATTCTAATTTATATACAAGTGAATATTTATTTATATATCCTCACTGTAATAAAAGACCAGTAGATGTAAATGTTTGTGATCTGTTTTTCTCCCTACCCACTTTTTCTCTTCTCAGGACTACAAAGTAGGATTACATTAGTTTCTGTATACTTATTCTGACCTAATCCAACAAAGCCCATGTCTCCAGGCTCAAACAGAGAACCTTTGCTGGCTTTGCTGGAGCTTTGACTTCCCTGTTGGTCAGGCTCATGTCTGTGTAAGCATAAGGTACTGCTGAACAGTACATCTGAGCTGCACAGAGCTTCACTGGTGGTGAACCTGCTGCACCATCAGAAAGGGGGAAATGTATTTGTATGCACCTGGCTGGACCTGGTAGGAGAATAGGATAAGGAGTTTCACATTTTTTTATTTTTTTTTTTTTTTAAGAATGTAGAATTAAAAAGAATAAGACCCTTCTTCCTTCTCAGTTACACAATTAGTTGACTGCTAGAACTGCCTCTGTTGCTGGTATTGATCAGTGACAGTTAGAGACATTCTTTACAGTCACTTATCCTGTGAGGCCTAATTAACAAAGGCTGGCTTGCTGAATTAGATAAAACTCAATGCCCACTGAAATTAGTGTGAAGCTGTCTAAGTGTCCTTCAACTATTAAGGGAAAATCAAGTTTAAGTAGAAGAAATGAGGGAAGTCCTGTTAAGGACTAAAACAATTGTGACTGGAAAAGTGGATTAAGCCAACACTTTGGCAAGGACAATGCACACAAGCATATGGGAATGGGAAGGACACAAAGAGACTTAAAAAAAGTTTTTTTTTTTTTTTTTTTTTTTTTTTTAATGATACTTATAATGGTTTCTACCAAACGAATCATTTCAGCCAACATAGCCAACATGGCTTCTCTAAGGGTATTTTGTGCCTGACAAATCAATGGCCCCCTATGATGGAGTTACAGCACTGGTGGACAGGGGAAGAGCAAATGTGTCCTGTGTCATACCCAGATTTATAAATGAGCTCTCAAAGGAGCCTAACCAGACCAACCAATCAAAGCCAAAAAAACCTTCAGCTAGATACTTCAGAAACTCTCTTAACAACAATGAAACTGTGCTTAACATTACAATACAGGATGTCAAAATTATTAATGCAGAAGGAACACCTGCAAAATTCAGTGGAGTTTGTTAGAGTTATATAGCCATGTTCTACCTGAGTTTTTTATGATTTTAATGAGGTAACTCACCAATTCTGTGAGCTATTCAACACTCTATGTTTTCTTAGATAACCTGCTTACTGTTTATCTCACCTCACCACGTCATAACCTCCTCATATGTGGATTGTATATTTTCTCAGATAACCTGTTTTTCCATGAACGAGATCAAGGTATTTTTTTTTTTTTCTTAGATTCAAATTTACTTTTTATTTATTTATTTATTTAATGGGTTCTTTCATGTGTTTTTCTTCAAGTGCAGTTTAAGATAACTTCAGTACATATTTGGCAAATATATGTTCTTCTTTATTCCCAGGTTTCTCAGGATCCCTGGAAATTTATGTCACATAACTTTAAGCATCTAAAATACTCTTCTAGCTACTTATTAATATTTAGCATTTCTCTATTTATGGTACTGTTAAAGATAGTTATTACAAATTTTCACTCAAATTTACTACGTTTTCATCAGTCTACAACACCTGGTCAGTTCCGGAATTCCTGAGATCGCTGAGCTGCTCTTCCCTTGAGTGCTGAGACTCCTTAGATGTAGGGCATAGCTCTGGAAAAGTATCTTCCAGAGCCATATGTCCTGAATTTCATCTGGTTGTTTTTCCTGTTTTCAGGGACAAATCCACAGGTGTATCATATAAAAGGAAGGGAAACACACATTTATATTTATGTGCAAATCAGTAAGATTTTTTATAGAAGTAACATTTGGATTACTGTAAATACTCAATTCTGAAATAGAGAGACCTATAAGATAAGCTTGAAGGAAATCTTGCTACAGGAATGCTCTGGCTTTGGAGCAGACTTTGAATATCCAGTAAGAGTAGCTGAAGTTTCTATTGTACCCAACTCCAGGGAAGACTATTTGGCAGAATGCCAAACCTCTTGCTTTCAGAAGTCAGCATTTTTGAGATATACACTGGGTAGACCCTAAGACTGTCAGCTCCAGTCTAGACTTTCCTTTTCCCTTTGATTTTGGTGACAGTTAATCAAATCTGAAATGTTTCAAACGATGCTTCATCTGCCAATTTACTGTAATTGCTTGCTATCAGCAAGAAACTTTGAGAGAGAAATAATGTCTCCTCATTTTCAGGATACAATAAATTAAAAGTAATGCAACTTGGAAATAGAAATCTATCATAATTAATTATCAATACCTTTTTATCTTGTCTGTAATAATTGTGCATTCATGTGCAAAATTCTCAAAGCTTAATTTGGAGGAAAATATCTGCCTTTTTTGACAGGATACTGGAAATTGAAGAGCTGAAAGTTTCAGTTGCTTTACTCTTCCCATCTCTTTTTGAGAGAAACATCTCAGCATTGGTGACAGGATCAGTTTTGAACTTAATGGACTGTCTATGAACTACATGAATAATTCCACTTTACTGTTCATAGGGTTAATAAAATAAAGTATAAGGTTTTGTATTTTAATTTCCACCTGCTTGATGAACATTCTGCAATTCTGTGAACACTCAAGCAGATGTTAGTCTTTTAAACACTGAAAAAAATGATCTACTCTGTTTGGTAAGTATGGGAATAATGTAGATGCAAGTTATCAAATGACAGCTATTTACACATCCTCTCCTTTTATACTGTCATTTGTCAGAATCAGGCTTTTGTTATATGTAGAGAGGTTTAGATCAATAGCTAGAGATAAGCTTGTGTTGCATTGATCTGTTAATCAGATTATGGATGAAGAGTACAAGGAGTTATGGCTGACACAAACCAATCTCTAATCACCTACTGGATTTAACATCTTACAGTCAATTCTATAGTCACAAGAAAATATCAAAAGTTCTTAATTATCGTTATTGTATGTTCAGTGACTAAAACAATACAGTCTGTAGAGCTTAAACTAGAAACACTGGCATGAGAATATAGAATTTTATCATTTAATCATCTTTTAGTAGACAATTAGTAAGTCAAAGATGTGCACAAAGAAAATTTGTGACTTGGTTTAATATTTGTAAAAGTACATGGCTAAAAAACATATAAAGAAAGAAAATCAAGAAATCAGAAAGGGAAGAGTTGATGTCTTACGGCAAACATGTTAGATAAAGATAAAACAGGATTATTCATTCACCTCATTTCATTTATTAACAGACCTGCACACATTATCAACTCACAGCATTTGAATAAAACGTATAACCTAAAATGAAAAATGTGTTTCTTTTTCTTCTAATATTTGTCTTTTCATTGCCATGTTTCTTATAGTGTCCTGCTCCCCTCTCCCCCAAATAGATATTATCTGAATTGAATTAACTCCTCATATTTTCCAGAAACATATTTTTTTGTGCTTTCAAATATTGGGTTACTTTTGTACGGCCTTGTTATTATCATGATGTATGAGCATATAGGAGTAGATAATGAATTGTCTTAGATGATTCTGGGCCCACTCCTTATGTTATACCTAGAAGTACAAACTATTTAGAAAAGGGACTGCATCTTCAATCAGTTTAGAAAACAAACAAACAAAAAAACCACCAAGAATGATAACAATTGCTTGATACAAAACAAAACAAACAGGACAGGAAGGGAAAGGAAAGGAAAGGAAAGGAAAGGAAAGGAAAGGAAAGGAAAGGAAAGGAAAGGAAAGGAAAGGAAAGGAAAGGAAAGGAAAGGAAAGGAAAGGAAAGGAAAGGAAAGGAAAGGAAAGGAAAGGAAAGGAAA
>CM021697.1:127378929-127462691 GCA_011074415.1 Stictonetta naevosa
AAAAGAAAAGAAAAGAAAAGAAAAGAAAAGAAAAGAAAAGAAAAGAAAAGAAAAGAAAAGAAAAGAAAAGAAAAGAAAAAAGGAACAAGCTCTTCAGAACTTAACTTCCTTCTGGAAGTTAAAAGTGAGCAGGTTTGTTGGTTTGGTCCTGGAGAGGAAGAAGATTGTATTTTTGCATATTGGTCTTGTCCCACTCTTCTGCCAAAGGTGTGTTTGTGACTGGCGAGATGAGCAGTGGTACCCCTGCCTCATGTATATGTAATTTTATCTGGTTCCACCTAAGACAAGCAAGCTTGTATTAAAAACAGGTCAAACATAGAATCAAGAACAGGTTTACATGGGCTTATTATCGTATATTCTGAATCTACAGCTTATATGTGGTTTTAGAGATAGAATATTGAATTGGTGTTATATAGACACCAGTTAAATTTAGAGTCCAAGTGAAAGCCAGCAGCAGAAATACATCAAGCTTAATTTGCACATCCAGATGTAAATATAGTCTGT
The DNA here is from genome assembly GCA_011074415.1 of Stictonetta naevosa. Classification (NCBI taxonomy): domain Eukaryota; kingdom Metazoa; phylum Chordata; class Aves; order Anseriformes; family Anatidae; genus Stictonetta; species Stictonetta naevosa. The sequence goes on from CM021697.1 coordinate 127,379,434, forward strand.
CCTTTTCACTTTTTTTTTTTTTTTTTTTTTTTTTTATCTTATGCTAGAGAGCATGAAGTTGACTACCTTAGTAAAGAAAATAAGTCAGTTAGGAAATGTTTTAGAAGATATGTCTTATATACCTCTACAATGTTAAACTAGTACAGCAATGTTACAAAAATTTTGATAAAGTCTTACAATATTGGATAGTTAACTGGAACACTTCAACAAAGCTATAGACAAAAGTTAGAAAAATCTAAATCCTAATGAGAATTATTCTCCATTTTTATACATATATTTTTATTCAAAGTTCCCAACTTTGTGGTTGTTTATTATTATATGTTACACCATAATTGCAAGGTCCACAGACAACCTGTAACTTCTCATTACACTAGAGATTTGAAGAATCAAAGGCTTTTGACAGGAGTGTTAGAATGGAAGGATACAGGTTCTTTAAGAAGGACAGACAGGGGAGGCAAGAACGGAGGGCAATGCCCTTTATGTGAATGAGCAGCTGAAGTGCATGGAGCTCTTCCTGGGGATGGATGAGGAACTGGCAGAGAGTTTAGGGGTCAGGAATAAAGGCAGGGCAGAGACAAGTGACATTATAGTGGATGTGTGCTACAGGCCACCTGATCAGGAAGATCAAGCAGGTGAGGACCTCTACAGACAGATAGAAGCAGCCCCACATTAACAAGCCCTGGCCCTCATGAGGGACTTCAGCCACCCCAATAGCTGTTGGAAGGACAACAGCAGGGAAGGGGTAATCCAGGAGGTTCCTGGAATTCATTGATCACAACTTTCTTCTTCAAGTGATAGTGGAGCCATTGAGGAGATGTTCTGTGCTGGAACTCGTTCTCACCAACAATGAAGGACTGGTGGGGAATGTGAAGAAGAAGATCTGGAACAGGTTGTCCAGAGAGGCTGTGGAGTCTCCTTCTCTGGAGATATTAAAAACCTGCCTGGATGTCATCCTGTGCAACGTGTTCTAGGTGATCCTGCTCAGTGTGGAGACTGGACTAGATGATTTTCAGAAGTCCCTTCCAACCTTGGCCATTTTATGATTCTGTGATTCTGTGAAGCTCAAGGGCAGCCTTGGCTGCAGTGACCTTGAAATGGTGCAGTTTTGGATTCAGAGAGCAGTAAGGAGGGAGCACAGCAAACTCACTATCCAGAACTATGGGAGAACAGACTGGCCTCTTCAGGAATCTGCTCGGTATAGTAACATAGGACAAAGCCCTGAACAGAAGTGGGGCCAAGAAAGCTGGTTAATACTCAGTGATTACCTACTGCAAGCTCAGGAGAGATGCATCCGAACAAAAAGGAAGTCAGGCAAAAAATGCCAGGGGCCCAGCATGGATAAACAAAGAGCTCCTGACCAAGCTTAAACCGAAGAAAAAGGCATACAAAGAGTGGAAGCAAGGAGAGAGACCTTGTGAGGGACAAAGAGACATTGTCTAAGCAGCCAGGTAAGGAAAGTCAAAGCCCTATTAGAATTAAATTTTGCCAGGGATGTCAAGGGCAATAAGAAGGGCTTCTATAGGTATGTCAGTGATAAAAGGAATACTAGAGAAATTGTAGGCTCTCTGCAGAAGGAAGTGGCAGACCTGCTCACATGGGTTATGGAGAAGGCTGAGGTATTCAATGACTTTTTTGCCTCCGTCTTTGCAGATAAGATCTCCAGACACATAACCTGGGCCCCAGAAAGCAAAGGCAGGAACTGGAAGAATGATGAACTGCCCAATGTAGGAGAAGATCAAGTTCAAGACCATCTAAGGAACCTGAAGGTGCACAAGTCCATAGCACCATAGGTCCTTGAAGGAACTGGCAGATGTATTTGCCAGGCCACTATCCATCATATTTGAGGAGTTGTGGTAATCCAGAGAAGTTCCCATGGACTGGAAGAGGGGAAGATTAACCCCCATTTTTAAAAAGGGAAAAAAGAATACCCAGGGAAGCACAGGCCAGACAGTCTCACCTCTGTGTCCAGCAAGATCTTCCTGGAGATAATGGTAAGCTACATGGAAAATAAGGATGTGATTGGTGACAATCAACATGGCTTCACTGAGGGCAGATTGTGCCTGAAAAATCTGGTGGTCTTCTACAGCGGGGTTACAGCATTGGTGGATAGGGGAAGAGCAATTGATATCATCTACTTGAACTTGTGCAAAGCATGTGACACTGTCTCCCATTATATCCTTGTCTCTAAATGGGATAAAAATAGTTTTGATGGGTAGAGTACTTAGTGGGTAAGGAATTAGTTGGATGGCTGCACTCAAAGAGTTGAAGTCAATGGCTTAATATCCAGGTGGAGATCAGTAATGAGTGGATTACATCAGGGGTCAGTACTCGGACCGGGACATCTTTGTTGGTTACATGGACAGTGGGATTGAGTGCACTACCAGCAACTTTTCCAATGACACCAAAGTGTGTGGTGCAGTTAATATGCTGGAGGGATGGGATGCCATCCAGAAGGTCCTTGACAAGCTTGACAGGCTTGAAAGGTAGGCTGGTGCAAACCTCATGAAGTTCAACAAGTCCAGCTGCAAGGTCCTTTATCTGGGCCAGGGCAATCCCTAGCACAAATACAGGCTGAGCAAAGAATGGATTGAAAACAGCTCTGAGAAGAAGGACTTAGGGGTATTTGTTGATGAAAAATTCAATATGAGCCAGCAAAGTGCACTTGTAGACCATAAAGCCAACTGTATCAAAAGCTGCATCAAAAGAAATGTGGCTAGCACATTTAGGTATGTGATTCTCCCCCTCTACTCTGCTTTGATGAGACCCCACCTGGAGTACTGTGTTCAGCTGGGGGGCCCCCCTGCACAAGAAGGGCATGGAAATATTAGAATGAGTTCAGAGAAGGGTCATGTAGATGATCAAATGTCTGGAACATCTCTCCCATGAAGACAGGCTGAGAGATTGTTCAGCCTGGAGAACAGAAGGCTCCAGAGGGACCTCATTGCAGCATTCAAATACCTAAAAGTGGCCTGCAAGAAAAGCTGCACAGACACAGTTTGTCAGGGAGCGTAGCAATAGGACAAGGAGCAGTGGCTTTAAACTAAAAGAGGGTAGGCTTACATTAGATATTTGGAAGTTTTTTTTGTTTTGTTTTGTTTTTTTTTTTAACTTAGAGGGTGGCAAGGCCCTGGAACAGGTTTCCTAGAGAAACTGTGGATGTCACATCCCTGGAAGTGTTTAAGGCCAAGTTGGATGGGTTTTTGATCAACCTGGTCTAGTGGGAGGTGTCCCTGCCGATGGCGGAGGGGTTGGAATTAGATGGTCTTTTAGGTCCCTTCCAACCCAAACATGGGTTGATCTGTGATTCTATAATTCTAAGATTCCGTGACTCTATCTTCAGACTAAGAATGTTGACTGGATCTACCTGGATCTACCTGTACATCATAATTATCTTCAATGTGTAAAAACAAAAATAAAATCTATTTGAATCTCCAAATGATGAGTTCCTACAAATACCCATTCTCACCTAAATTCCAAGACTTGATCAGAAGTTCATTGCTATTGTATAGTAGCCTATAAAAAATGGTCCTTTCAGAACCAACATAGTTGAGGCAAAATGTTATACTAGATTTTTATCATTTTTTCTCCTTGAATTTTCTGCTAGAATATCTATTTTTACCATTTACAAGAAAATATCTGAACAGCATGAATTTACGTAAAATATCTCACTAATAGTGCTGCTTATAAGTTTCATAATTGCACTAAGAACATATTTACAATGCTGAATAGTTCTTAAGACATTACTATGTATGAAAAATATTCATATAGTAATACTTTGTCATTACTTGTGGACAGGCCATAAAAATCTTACTCATGATAATCAAACAGAAGCCAAGTAATGACTTATGAACTTTCTGCACCTTAAGTATTCATTTTATCTAATACCCTGGGATTAGAAAGTAGTTTAATACATATATGGTCTCTGCTTTCTACAACTGTAATAAACCTGTAGTCATATCTAGCAAACAATCACTGATATAAGATAAAATAGTTTACTATCTATACTCTTTATTGAGTTGTACAAAATTACAGTGCAAAATTATAGTTAATGTAGTGACAACGTATGCATGTAACGAAAAAAGGGAAAGAGAGGAGAGAGTAGAAGTATTAAGATAAAGTAGGATAGAATAGGACACAAAGTATGAAGATAGCAGGATACAAAATAAAACCTTAAAAAGATGGATAGTAAGGAACACAACCCATTACATAACTTATATATTTTTTTTATTTTGCATAAAACAATTTTCTACAAATACTTTACTTGCATAGTTTTCTTTGTGCAATTTTCTTTTCTAAGTACAAACTGGATCCTTGCTACTTTTGTGCTGCTTAGATTCTTTCCATAACTTTGGAATTAATGAGTGATAACTTTAGCATCTCTAATAGGATCTTCTGACGCATGCAAGATTGACTTTGATATAAAGAGCCAAAATAACAGGGAACAATGTTCCACAGTGACTAACTGAATGATCATAGAAATCACAGGATAACTGAAGTATCAAGGAACCTCTAGGAGTCTTCAAATCAACCTCCCCACACAAATCAGGGCCAGAAGCTGGTCAGAATAATTCATCTTCAATAAATGCATTCTGACTGCTCCATATCCATAGATGTAATCCCTGAGTTGTCCTGTGATTTTCCTGGAGACTGAGTGAGGTCTTCATTTCCATGGGTTGACCATTGGGGTCTTTTTGGAGGTGGGTGCAACAATTTCTTCCCTCCAGCCTTCAGTCACTTCTCTCAATCTCTATCAGCATATAATAAAAATTTTGAAAATCAAGTTAGAATTGCAACCCAACTTTTAGCAATTCTTCTAGTTCCTTCTCTAATTTTTATTAATGATTATAACTTATTCTTACTGTCTTCTTATCTGAGACTGTATTATTAGACCTGGGCATGTCTAGCTGCATCCTACCTGCTTTTCCAGCTTTGTGTCACGGTAAGATGTGTTCAGCAATGCTTATATTTCCAGCATCTGGGAAATTAGACATGTACCTGAATGGAGGCTGTAAAACATCTCAAAAAGAAGAAATGGGGAACATAATACTTACGCTGTTTATCTGTTAAGGGTTTAATCTACAAAACAAACAAACAAACAAATAAAAACAACAAACAACCAAACAGGAAACCAAAGCAAACCAAAACCAAACAAAATGATTATTTCTTGTTGCACTCATTTTCTGTTTGTGCACATTTTTACTGGGAAAAGACAAGCTTTATAGACTGTACGTATGATTCCTGGCACTATATCTTTGTGTCTTGGGTCAAACATATTTTTCAGACATGCCTATTTGATGACACTAATAATTTAAAAATAAAACTAAAGAAAAATAAATTACAAATGAAAAGCCAAAATTTAATGACCATTTCAGCTCTGGGGCCCCCAGCATAAAGAAAGACATGGACCTATATTAGAGCAAGTCCAGAAGAGAGACACTAGAATGATCACAGGGCTGGAACACCTCCCCTGTGAAGACAAGCTGAGGGAGTTGGGGTTGTTCAGTCTGCAGAAGAGAGCTCTGGGGAGATCTTATAGCAACCTTCTTCTAGTACCTAAAGGGGGACTACAGGAAATATGGGAAGATAATCTTTATCAAGGGGTGTAGAAATAGAACATGGTGTAATGGCTTTAAACTAAAAGAGGGTAGATTTTGATTAGATATTTAGAAGAAATTCTTTATTCTGAGGGTAGTGAGGCACTGGAACAAATTGCCCAGAAAGTTGTGGATGTCCTATATGCCTGGAGATGTTTAAAGTCAAATTGTCTGGGGGTTTGAGCAACCTGGTCTAGTGTCACTGTTCATGGCAAGGGGGATGGAGCTAGGTGATCTTCCAACATTCTATGATTCTATAATTTTGAGATATTTTCAAATGTTTAGAAAGGTTATGTTTTTCTACCCATTTTCATAGAGCTTTTCCTGTAATTTAGCTCTAAACATGTGAGCAATTATTGACTTTTATTATATGAATCCCATCTAGGTTGATTAGGACAAGAATTTGGCTGGCCACATATACATTTGGATTTTTCAAGTTCTAGATCCTGTCAAAATGCATACAGTAATCCTTTAGTCTTCATAAAATGTCACAGTAGTACAAGAATTTAAAAAAAATGTAGTGAGGCTGTATATTAAGAAAACAAAAACAAAACCAAAAAAAATGAAAAAAAAAATACACTAAAACAATCAACAGTGTTACAGCAGTTGGCCGCACAGCAAAGAAATAATTATTTCTTAAGAGAATCAAATTATTATGTGGTCTTTCAAACTTTATGGGGATTTGTTTGTACATTCTGGGCACTACATTTTCCCTCTCAACAATATAATTTCATAGACTCTTTGACTTAGCTTGTGCTGATATTTCACAGACTGAAGCCTTCACTCATTTCTTATTTGTAGTACAGTATTTTTGAACAATCACCCATATAAAATGGGATAAAAGCACAAAACTGTGATGGTTTTAATGAAACAGGAAAGAAGCACATCCGATTTCATTTCTACTTGTTTTCAAAAAGCATTTATTTGAACTATCCAGCTACCCATATGAAATCTCTCTCTGGTACCTGGTACCATTGGTCATGGAGACCATCTATATGGCTTTACAGTATATTTTCTCAAAGAAGCACACCACAGAAAAAAGGAGTTGAAACAGAAAAACAATTGCAAGCAGAGTACTTGTACCTTTGCATAAAGAATATTATCTCCATCAGAGTTAAAATGAACTTATCAGCCTAAAAACTGTTCCTCAGATTTTGTACCTCAATTCATATATCCTTCCTAAACTATTTCTGAGGACTGAGTCTTACTGCCATCTGAACAGAAAAAATTGGAAATCTTTTAACCTCAGGCCTCAGTTTTGACATTGTACCTGTTCAATTTTACTTGCAAAAGTTGTTTTCCCAAATACTGTTCTAGCCATGTCTGCCTTTATACTGTTCTAGTTATACTTTTTGCTTGTAACTCACTGCAGTCAGATGGTAGAATGCTAGGAATGTAAACCAAGGATATGGGGGGCAAAATTAAAATTAGTACTGATACTTTCTATACCTTTAAGGATATGTAAAATAATAAAAGGATATGGGTACAAACAGTTGTGCGCCAGCTGTTCTTAGGAGCATGTAGAATCTCACAGGATTCTGCTTCATGAGTATCAAGACAAAATATTTTCCCTGATTGTCATATTCAATGTGGAGCTTGAAGAGAAGTCCTTTCCTACACCCTTCGCTGGTGCTCAGATAATTCAAAATTAAAATTAGAAATGTCTTGTGAGATGAGCCTTGTATTTTGTGAATGTGTATAAAAAAAGGTGCATTGAAGTCAATGGAATACAAAGATTTGCATCCAAGGAAGTGAAAAATCTTTGGAATATGTTATGTAAATTTTACTTATTCAGTTGAAAACCATGGGAAGATTTTTCTAGTATCTCACATGTGAGAGCAGAAACATACAACTAGCTGATATACAGAGGGAACCAAGAACTACAGTAATTTTATTTGTGCTATGCTTTCAGCTTCTTCAAGGCTATTGTTGTTACTATTATCAATAGTTGTAATCAAAAAGAAACTTTTTTTTTTTTTTTTTTCTGTAGTTGTTTATTTACTACAAATGATTGAGAAATCTATAAATATCTTTTAAATTTATTATACAGGATAATCCACTCACTGCCTATCTCCTATAACTGCAATTTTACTGGTCACTTTTTATGACCTTTCTGACCTATGTATCTCTATCTGTAAACTAAATATTCACAGTATATTTAAGACGGGTTGGAGAGGGTTTTAAGCAATCTGGTCTTGTAGAATCTATCCCTGCACATGGCAGAGGGGTTGAATCTGGGTGATATCTAAGCTCCCTTCCAACCCAAACCATTCTATGATTCTATGATTGCTACTTAACCTAACATTTACTTATTCTTTCCAGCTTGTGACTGTTTCTTCTACCACATCTATGATTATTATATAAAAATTTTCTACAATCAATATGCCTATCTGTTTTCTTTGTGTACTGTTTTAAGCACATAGTATGATTCTGTAACTATTTGATAAAATAATAATTTGAAATACAAGTTTAGATTTTATCCAATGGATTAGTCATTTTATTCTTAAAAAAAAAGGTCAAAAGGTAAAATGCACAAAATCTGGTTCTTTCCACACTCTCTGTCATGCAATTTTCATGTTGGTGCACTTATTTCAGCACTTTTCCCCACTAGGTTATAGAAACATTACAATTTAACTACATAAGCTCAAGACTAAAACAAGAGTCTGCAAGTCAGTTAAGGTGAGTAGAAAGGAATGTGTAGAGCACAGATCAATCTTCTTTGTCCTTTATTTTATTTAGTTAAAACTGGTACAGCAGAGAATGATACTGCAACAGAACAAAAGTCAAGAGCTAGAAAATTAACTCAGTTGAAGGAAGTGATTCAGTGATTCCAAAGATATTAGTATTAAGTGACCAGTTTAATCATAAAGACAGTAGCATAAATATTTTGGATAAGTGAACTTCAGGAATAGAAATATTAACTGAGGATGTGGGCACTTGATTTCAATTCCTTCATTCTACCTAGACTGTCTCTAATTTCATGAAAATCACTATCGGTGAAATTCAGTGTACCTAGTTACAGGGACGTCCAAACATAGGCATATTAAACAATTTGAGACATTCCTGAGGAATTCACAAAGGTCTGGTAGGCAAGCCAGGGGAAATCTATATTGTTCTTGAGTAGCAGCTGAAGGCCAGAGAGGTTACTCAAAGGCCTTTATAACATCTGTATATGTCTTCTACCTACTTCCAGCTACATCAAAGGTTCAATTCAGTTTCTCACACAGTCAGCCGTTGCCTCCTGAGATGCCTTACACAGTGGCTGCCTCCACAGCTACTGCTGAGATGATTGGGGAAGGAGGTTCTCTGGTCATGCATGCAGCCTAAATTACTAAATGAAAATGAGTACTTAACTTCCTGTCTGAATAAAGGTGTATGAAATGAATAACATCATCTTTTCTCGTTTTTGGTATTTCAATTTACTATCTTAACTCATAGGGTGACATGAGGACATGGTAGGGATGAGCACTACATAAATACTTTTGTGAAGCTTGGGTTCCTAAGTGAAAATGGAAGGCAGAAATATGGATTTATGAAGGTTAGTGTTGAAAACTACTGGCTAAGCTTTTTTAAAAAAGGGGGGGGGGGGTGTCGGTGGGGGGGGGAGGAAATTTCTGTTCTGTTATTGTTTTTCACATGTTGATTTTTCACTGGGACATGGCTCAAAGTATCACTTAAATCATTGAAACCACTCACATTGCTCAAAGAACCTAGATTACTTTTATGATCAAGTGGTATTTAATCATAATATTTGCATGTGCAAATGAGGGTAATGTTGTATTAGAAGTGCATATATGTGTTCTTTCTCTCTCTCTCATAGTGACTATCTGGTTGCAACACATCTATTAAATCATCCCTAAAGATCAACTTCCATATCAAATATATTTTGCTTGAAATTATAGTTTTGCTTCACCTGAAGCTCCTCTTGTTGAAAGAAGCAAAAGCACTCTAACTTTCAATTAATGTAAAGACATCTATAAATATTTTTTAACAACATTGGTGACAGAAAAGGTAGGTACTAGTAATATCAAGGCAATAAATAAGACAAAGAAGTAAACAGTATTAAAGATAATCAAAGAAAAGCAGTCCTAGAAGAATAAAGTGTAAAAAATAACTGTGCAGTTGTTGAGGACTAATGTATCTGACAGTTTGATTAGCTGGTGAAAATGCCATATCCTCCATGATGTTCAGTAGCAGAAGACTATTCGATACAAACAGTGAAAACTGAAATTTCTATTTTCTGTAACATTGCTCCTTCTATAACAATGAAAGTTGTTAGCAAAAATGCTAACATTGGGAACACATGGGAATACATACAGTGTGTATGTCAACTGTGTGATACAAATCATTTATTGTAAAGATCTGCTGAAGATATGATGACATCATTGTTATATTACAAACATAACCCTGAAGATCTAGGTCATATTATAATGAATAAGACAGTTGATGTACAGTGCTGTAAGACAGAGAATAAATTTTATGGTTGGCTTATCCACTCAAGGAAATTTTTCTCTTTAGTTTTAATTCTGAAATATTCTTTTCCATTCTATTTTCTTGTAGGAAAATGATCACAAGGGAAAAAAAAAAAAAAAAAAAAAAGAAGGCCTGTGTTTGTCTACATATTTGAGTAATTTATATATGCTTCATTTCTGTCTTTTATAATATAAAACAGTATTTTTATTCTCTTTTATAAAAAAATACTCATTACTGAAAAGAATTCCTCTACAACTGACTGTTTGGAGCTCTACCAGAAATTGCTCATCAGCACATTGCTGCACCTTGAATGTATAATAGGAGGGAGAGAATCTGCGCAGGTTTTGTTATGTATGGTTAGAAGCAGATATGTAATCTGTGATACATGACAGTTGGAAAATGAAAATAAACCTTTTAAATTGTTTCAGTGAGAAAATTTTCTCTATGTTTCTATTAATTCTAATCTCTCCATTTTCTCCCCAAATCTTTATTCCTAGTCAAGCGTTGTAGAGCTGAGACAGATAAATGCAGTGAGCAACAGCAACAGAGAGGGTAAATTATGGAAAACTGGCACATAAGTACTCTTAGATTTTATACAGCTGTGGTGGTTTGACCATGCTAGGTAGCTGAACACCACAACTGCTCTCTCACTCCCCCTCCTCAGATGAGGAGGGGAAGAAGTAAAGGAAAGAACAACTCATGGGGTGAGATAAGGATAATTTAATTAAAGGGGAAGAAAATAATTATTAAGGAAATATTATTATTAATTAAACAATTTAACTAAAGGGAAAAAAGGGAAAGGGGAAAGGGAGGGGGAATGGGAAAAACAAAACAAAACAAGTAAAGGCTATGTGGAAGTGCAGAGGAAAGAAATTACTCTCTACTTCCCACAAATGAGTGATGCTTGACCACATACTTGAAGCAGGGCCTCAACGCTCATAGCTGGTGTTCGGGAGGAGGACACACGTTCTCACGAGAGCCCACCCCTCCCCTCATTTTCCTTTTTCCACCTTTTATTGCTGAGTGTGACATCATATGGTATGGAATATCCCTTTGACTGGTTTAGGTCAGCTGCCCTGGTGATGTTTCTTTCTCACTTTTTTGCCCACCCCCTAGGAGGGTTAGAGAAAGTCCTGATGCTGTGTCAGCACTTCTCAGCAGCAGACACAACACTGGTGTGACACTACTGCTGTCCTAGCTCCAAGTGCAGAACGCAGCACTGTATGGGCTGCTGCAGGGAAAGTTAACATCCCAGCCAGACCCAGCAGTACAACAGCAGCTGCTTCAGACAGACTTTTTAAAATGGGATGTTGGAGATGTGTTTGCTGAGATGAAGATCTAATTCTCAGATACAACACATACAAGAAAATAAAAATCTTATCAAACTGTTTTTTGTAAACATAGGATTTAAAAACACTTGTGAAATAACTACTTATGAAAATAATCCTCCTCTGTTGAGTCTGGGACATTTGGAATATGCTGATTAGTTTATTATAATCCTACCTATTTACATTTTTGGTTGTGGTTGGGAGATGTTTCTAGTTTGATCTTTCTTTTCTTTTCTTTTCTTTTTTCTTTTTTTTTTTCTTTCTTTCTTCCTTTCTTTCTTTCTCTCTTTCTCTCTTTCTTTCTCTCTCTCTTCCTCCCTTCCTCCCTTCCTCCCTTCCTTCCTTCCTTCCTTCCTCCCTTCCTTCCTTCCTTCCTTCCTTCTTTCCTTCCTTTCTTCCTTCCTTCCTTCTTTCTTTCTTTTTCTTTCTTTCTTTCTTTCTTTCTTTCTTCCTTTCTTTCTTTCTTTCTTTCTTTCTTTCTTTCTTTCTTTCTTTCTTTCTTTCTTTCTTTCTTTCTTTCTTTCTTTCTTTCTTTCTTTCTTTCTTTCTTTCTTTTTCTTTCTTTCTTTCTTTCTCTTTCTTTCTTTCTTTCTTTCTTTCTTTCTTTCTTTCTTTCTTTCTTTCTTTCTTTCTTTCTTTCTTTCTTTCTTTCTTTCTTTCTTTCTTTTTCTTTCTGTCTGTCTGTCTGTCTGTCTGTCTTTCTGTCTGTCTTTCTGTCTGTCTTTCTGTCTTTCTGTCTTTCTTTCTGTCTTTCTTTCTGTCTTTCTTTCTGTCTTTCTTTATTTCTTCCTTTCCCTTTTCTTTCTTTTTCCTTCACTGAGAAAGTTTTATTTATTTATTTATTTATTCATTCATTCATTCAGCAACGCTGAATTAGATTTCATTAAAGGAAATTTTGCAAATTTAAGATCAAAATTAGTCAGGCAATAAAGTGAAATAATAAAACTTATGAGATTGGAGACAGATGAAAATATCTTGTTAGAAGTACCTAATGAAGCAAAGATAGAACTATCTAGAATTCCCCCAAAGAGAAAATTGTAGTAATTAAGAAAAGGGAAGTCTTACTCAACAAGTAACTGGGGGGTAGGTGGGGGGAGGTAGGAGGGGAAAGGGAGAGAGCAGTTGGGGAGAAGGAAATGGTGGAGACATGCATATGTATTGGAAGCCTAAAGGAAACATTGTGTTTATGTCAGCAACAACAACAACAAAAAAACATCCAGCTTTTTATGATATCAATGTATAAAAAAGGTAGCAGAAATGTTAGAAGATATGAACAATGTCAACACAGTATAATTATTTTCAGAACATTTAGAGACAAAGATCAAAGTCCTACCTACATAAATACTGCAGAGACCTATAGTAGGTCTGAAAAAACAAAGATCTAAGTATGGAAGAAAGGCAAGCAGAAAGAGGTATTGAGGAAAGTTAAATGAAAAAATAAGGAGTAAGACCTTACATGCCTTGCTCACTAGATTATTCTGCCTCTTTGCAACACTAAAAATTCCAAACCAAATGAATACAACAAACAAAGAAACAAACAAATAAACAAACCTGCAAACGATTGTCAAAATTTTGAGATTAGGGAAAGCAGCCTAAAAGAATACCTCGGGAACATCTGTGGAATTTCCACTGTTATATAGACAAGATTTGTAAGTAAATGTTATTGTACTGGATGTAAGATGAGTCAATTTTTATTCTTATTTTCTCTTATTTCACACAGTTTTGGATATTGTTAAGATTTGTATTTTATTTATTTATTTATTTATTTTCGAGACAAAGAAACCTGTTTCCTACTATAGAGGGATATCTTTTGGAAAATATATATATATATAATTAACATAGACTCCAACATATATATATATTTTCCTGAAAATGCTGTTCTTTCAGTGATATATAATTTTATAGACAAAGCAATACTTAATTTCTGATTTGAGACACAAATAGAGGAAGATAGCATAATAGAATGTGATTTTATTTATTTATTTTTAATAGTGATAATAACCATCACAACTTCTGTGCCTGTGGGTCTCAAAGTGCCTAACCAAATATAACTAAACCAAGTACAAGACAAATGATAACATGGTTCAGTAAATTTCAGAACCTTTAAGGAAAATAAACAAACAAATAACAAAATAATAATAATAATAAAAAAAAAAAACATAGAAAAAAATGTATCACCACCTTTCTATAATGAAAAACTAATTACTCGGTAAAGAAAATTCTTACTTTTTAATCATTAGTAGTGTGTTATGACCAATTAACCTGCTATGTTTTATTCCTTTAAGAAAAGAAAACAGAACAGTTTCATTACCCAAGACTGTTATATAATTTCATATGTTTTTTCTGTAAAAAGATGACTAAGAAGTTTTACTTTTGTAATTTTCTCATTTTCATAGGGTTATAACACTGTAACAGGATGCTTCACCTTTGACAAAATTTCATCACACATTTGGCACCTAAGTGGATTAGTTATGAAATATCTCTCTCTCTCTCTCTTAATTACAGTGTTTTTCATAGTACCTGGGGCAAATTCAACTTGTGATAACTACATTCTGCTTATAGAAATCACTGGTAGCTTTAGGTTTGATAAAGTAACACTTTTTTTGTCTTATCTTTTGTTGCTTCAAGTCATGCAGCCTAGTGCTATTCTCCACTGAAGAACTGGCTGGAGCACTTGGAGCTTGGAATGTATTTCAAAATGGGCAGCATTCAAGCAACTCTAGGGTTCATGGTATATCACAGAATCACAGAATGGTTGAGGTTGGAAGGGACCACTTGAGATTCCCTCTCAGCCTTCTCTCCAAGCTAAGCATGTCCAGTTCTCTCAGCCTTTCCTCATAAGAGAGATTCTCCAATCCCCTAATCATTTTTTTAGCCCTCTGCTGGACTCTGTCCAGGATCTCCATGTCTCTGTTGAACTGGGGAGCCCAGAATTGAACACAGAACTCCAGATGTGTCTTCACCAGGGCTGAGTAGAATGGGAGGATAGCCTCTCCTGACCTGCTGGCAACGCCCTTCTTAAAGCACCCCAGCATTGGCCTTCTTAGCCACAAGGGTACATTGATTTAATAATATATTGATTTAATTATTTCAGAATACAGTAAAAACATTTAATTAACTGTAGAGCATTATTACACAAGTAAATGAATACTGTTATTATTTTTAGACTGTCTTGAGGTCTGCATAATGGTGAAGATAAATCCTCTTTCCCACAGCTTGTTTTTATTCTTTATCATTAATTTTGTACATGTTCCTTTCTAAACCTGAAGGATTGTGCCCCCCCCCCAAAAAAATGAAAATGGATAGAATAAGAGAGTCAGCTACCATTTATGTTATACAATATAAGCTTTAAAACACACTAATCAAAAAAAGTGATCAGCCATCAACATCACCTATGCAATTGTTTTTAAACGTTTCTCTACATCATGTGTTTGGGCTGTGATGACATATCTTCTGATGTGTTTGTTTTAACATATAAATAACAAAGCACTTTTTTTTTTTTTTTTTTTTTTTTAATATACAGAGGATGCAAAGAACAAATAGAAAATGTACTTATAATCCCATAGGAGTTTGGAACACTGGGCTGCTTCTTCATTTTCCTTTCTAAGAGAATATAAATAATTCATCTAGAACTTGGATTTCTTCTGTACAATTTAGCTCAAGATTTTTTTCCTTAAGCTTCAATTTATGACCAATTTATGCACATGGTACTAATTCTACTAAATCAGTTACTGGTTTTGTACAGGTAGGTTCTTATTGCCTTTGAGTACGCTCAGCTCCCTGTTGAATGTCTGCCAGAATCATGCTTACAATATCTCAAGATCTCAGGAGATGAATCCCAGAGTTTTTAGGATATACAGAGGAAGCTGCTGCCTTCAGCTCTGACCTGAACACATCTTATTACAGGGCAAACCATGAGCTCCTAATAAAATAAATATGGATGCAGTGTAAATCAATATATTAACAAAGACTTGGTTGTTTGAGGTACTTTCCTCCTAGCTATTTTATATATATATTTTTCTCCTTTTCTTTTAAACACATAATCAACTCTTTCTAGTTTACTGGCCCGTGCAGAGCAGGTTATAGCTAGTAGTAACAATTTACCATTCTGAGATTAATATTGTTATTCTTGTGAGACAGGGACATCAAATACAAACATTTGGAGTGACAGGTGGCATTTGCTTTGTTACTCTGCTTTTGCACATGCCTGTGACATCTCTTCATGCACACAGTAAGGCTTTGATTCCATGGTGGTTTGCATTCATGTACTTTCACAGTGCTGCTATGGATCTACAGTATGGTAGGAATTGCAGAAATTCAAAGCATGCATGTAAAGGGATAAATGATAAATTGTTGATGAAAAAAAAAATAATCCATGAGAGATTTGTATTCCAGAAAGACTATAAACTCTCATGGGAACATAAAATATCATTATTGTTTGTCTGATGAATTTCAACCATTCCAGAGAGGTTTTCTACTAATACTTATCTTAAAAATAGATGGTAGTTAGCAGAGGCCACAAATGTACACTCTCATAGCTGGGTAGTATATTTTAATCTTGTACGTGTCATTGTGCCACTCTCTGGTTCAATGTTGGTTTCCCAGTTTAGTATTCAGAGAGCTAATTCATTTTGTTGCTGGCAGCAGTGCATTAATGATCAAGCTACAACAATGAACACTGTCTGCATAACAAATGTGTCTTTCTCAGGCTGCAGTAAATACAAAGTGATTAACATGAAATAACTGCTCTAGCAAACTGCTTCTCTGCTTTTAAATAGATAGCAGTGTTTTTATTTAACCCTGCATTTGTCAGATATGTCTTGAATGTACTTGTTTGCATTTATTTTTCAGTTGAATTAAAAACAAGTGAGGCCTTTCTACCCTTGGAGCTTTACTTTATACAGAATACATTCTCTTGGAGGGCTGCCTTTAGCATATTGGATGCAAATGATTATTAATACTCTGTTCCCTGCTTCTGACATTTACTAAGACAGAGGCATCAAAGAGAACTAAATCACGTCATGCTTCTTCCAGCTAGCCTAATCCTGCAATCCTATCTAAGCTAATGAAAATAAGGTCTGAGCAGGTTAATGTTGCAGTTGTTAATAACCTTTAAATCTAACAGAGATCAAGGTGGTGTTGGTTAGCCTCCTGAGTCAAATGAGAAAGTGCAAAGTGTGAAGGTGGTGGAAAGGGAAGAATCAAACTGAGGTTGCTCTCCCCTCACAGCTCCACCACCATTTTTTCTTCATAATCCTGGCATAATGAAAGACCTGATCAATGTCACTGTAATGTGAAAAAATGGGATTATTCTATTCTTAGAAGCAGTAAAACAGCAACAGAGATGAAGGCAGTTGATTTGACAGTGTCCCTTATCCTTATTCCTCATGCCACTCAAATCCTGGTGGGGGAGCTCCTACCTGAAAAGTAAGACAGGAAGGAAAAGCATTGCACCCTCCACAAAACACTTTGAAATGGTTCTCTTGTCATCCAGACAAGCCTCTAAAGCTGTGTTGTTCACATTCTCACTGCCATCTCACTTCATCTCATTATAATGTGCCAGCAGAGTAGGCTTTCTGCTCCAGAACAGTCTGGAAGTATTTATTGTTTTCATGTACTTTAAAAGTCTCTCTCTCTCTCTCTCTCTCTCTCTATATTATTTAGATCATATATAAGACACTTGAGACACTTTAAAAATGAGCTTTAGAACTTGAATTTATATGTCTAGTTGCTGAAATAATGCAGTCCTTTTACTGTTCTGTGAATTTCATTTAAAGATATATCTCACTGAAAAACAAAAACAAAACCAAAAAACGAGATCATAATGAGGGGATATGTTAAAGAGGAGAGGAAAAGGAGGGCAATAAGGGCAAGTTTGCTCTCAAGGAGAATCAAAAAAGTATTAACAATATGTTTTTATTGAAAGACATACCAACCCACTCACCAAAAATATTGTTTCAAATGTAGAGGGAGAAAACAAAAAAAATATCATCAGGATCTTGTTAAAAAATTGGAACAAGTTCCTTTCTCACTCATTAAGCATAAATCAGGTTAATGGAAACCTTAACTCAAATGAAAAAAAAAATCTCCCTCTTCCCGATACAAAATGCCTCTGGTCTATTAAAATGAAAGCAAGATTTTGGCAATGTCTTTCCTTGGATTGGGATGTACATGTAACTACAATGTAAAAAAGACCATGAACAGAGGAGAAGAGAATGGCTGGTGAACAGGCAAAACAAATTTCCCTTGACAAGCAGAGCCTCAAATGCAATCAGGTTTAAATACAATGAGATGAATAGAGCTATGCTGATTCAGAGGCACAGAGATTCCCATAACTGTACATCTCATCTTCCATTTCAGTAAATCACGATAGTTCAAAGAAAGTGGGATCCACATAATGAGAGGATGAGGTGTACCTGCTGTGCTCAGAAGAGGAAGATCTGTAATACATGCAATCCAAAAGACCCACTGACATTTAAATAATCATAACAGATTTAACAGCTCCTATCTCATATTTTTGCAGCATGTTAGGTGTGCAATGTAAGAACTTACTCCCTTCCTCCTTTTATTCTATTTATTTATTTATTTTAACTCTTTTCGTTAAACCTAGTGTTGTGGGGCAAACTCTTATATGTAGCAAAGATAAGTTCAAGAAGTCTGAGAAGACATGTATCTTGTGCATGGGCAAATTTTACAGGTACTCTTAATCTCCGTCCTAACTCTTTCAAAATTGTGACTGTTGATGTTGTAAAAAGACACTTAGGCTGGTCATATCAGATTCACATTAGGGCCATCCAGATAAGATTTCTTTTCATGTTTCTCTTCTTAAAATAGGGATTATATGCCAGGCTTTAAATGAAAGGGCACTGATGGAAATTTTGTAATAAATGAAAAATAAGCTTTTGATGAAATTATGAAAAGTAGCACTGTATCATGCAAGAAAAGCAAGAAGGTTGGCTCAAACTCACAACTCTTAGAACAGCTGACAAAATTTCAGTTGTTTTTTCAATTAAATAAAATAACTGACTCCCTGACAAAGTGAATTAATGGACAAAAGAACTATAAAAAAAGTATAAAAGAAGTTATGATTGTCATGAACTGATGGAAAGTTGTTTTTGTTTTTAATTGCACTATGCCCAGAACATCCCATCAAATTAAAGTACATTTGTTGAACACTGTGTACAAAGACATATATTAATAAAATCTCTATTGCTTTACAAAGTCTAGTCACATTTTATATTGACAAGGTATAGGCTTGTATATAGGTTTCATTCGTTGCCTAAACTATTCAGATAATTATATATATGATAAGAAAATCAATAGACCTATGATGTTTCTTGCACCAAGAAGCAATTTCAAAAACAGAAGTAAACCTGCATTCTATGGATTCTTACATGGTACTCTACAATATTAATTCATGGTAAGATCATTAAAACAATTATGATGATATAGTTTTTGTTTTTGTTTGTTGTTTGTTCGTTTTTTTAAGATAAATGTTCTGTAAGTCTCCATTTTGAATCTTCTTATCTCTGTTCTGGCTTCTCACTGAATGTTAAATCATAAAAGCTTAGCTTGTCACATGTTTTACGGCTACTCAAGCAGGAAACACAGCTGTGTACTAAAACTGACTAAAAACTCTTAAGTGTAATGCATTTTACTTCTAGATCCTGCTATTATTATTATTATTATTATTATTTTCTAACTTGTTTCATTCAAGTAACTGTTTCTTTATTCATTTTTTCTTTCTTTTTCACTTGTTCACTGGAGACTTTATGTGCAAAGAGAAAACATCAACCAGGTCAAAGTTTAATAAATAATTTTGGCCTTATGTTGGTAGAATTAGCATACTTTTTCCAGCTACTTAATCTTAACTTGTTTAATGTAAACATCTTTCTAATACAGATTCTTCCTTTTGTAAAAACCTTCCTACATTATTTACTTTATCAAATCTGTTTTTTCCCCAAATTTCTGTCAAAAAATACGTTATGTATTTCTTTTGTCAAAATTTTCGTTTTTTATTATTTAATGTAATATTTGCATTATTTATCATAGTAAAAATATATGAAAAATAAAGTTTACATATAATATATTGTATGCTGTGTAAAACTGTATCGTTTCATTTTAAGGAATTATCTTGATTAGATGTAAATTATGCTTTGCTTATACAGACTCCATTGGTGTTCCACGCTGTATGTAAGATACCTAACATTTGGGGATAACAGATTTTTGAACAGCTTTGACAACCACTCTGAAACATTGATAAGAAGCATTAAGGAAGAGAAGTAGAACACCACATGGAGTTTTCATTAGTAGAGTTGTGATAAATTGACAGTTTACTGCTTGCTCTTTTATTCATGCTCTATCACTGGGGAGCATCAGGCTGCTGAAGTAAACATAATGGGTAGGAGAAATACACAGAGCACACTGCACTGCTACAAGGAAGGAATGATTTTATCAGAAAGTTTTTAGTAATTTTTAACTCCCCTGGTGTAAGGAAACTTTTTTTTTTTTTTTTTTCTTTCCCAAATGGTGTTGCAGGTTTTTATTATCTTGTTTATGTTTCCTCATAGTCACTATACAAAAATAAGGAATTCCACAATAATACTTTTTACTAATTTATTTATATGCAATTGCATATTAAGAGCAGTGATCATTTTACATGATTTATCAAGCCAGGAATATGGACCTTCAAGGAACATCTTGTGCTAAAAGGCTAATTTAAGTTCTAAGTTAATGTAATTTTTCAGGGACAGAAGGTCTGCAGGTGACAATGTATTATGACAATTGTTTTCTAAATGGTCCATGTTTTACCATATTTTTCCTTAATAAAATATATCTATTTATTTCAGTAATCTAAGAAATATTTATATTGAATCCTGAGCAAAAGAACAGTGTATGTTAGATATATAAAAGAGGTCTCAGAGAAGCAAAAATATGCTGAAATTTTAATATGGTTTTCCAGTTTAGTTCTGGATAAAGTACTAATGTGGAGTACAACAGTTGGAATATGAAACAAAATCAGAAAGGTAGCCCTTCTGTCTCCTCAGTAGTCTCCACTGTTTATTTTTTATTTTTTTTTAGATTTTTGTTACCCATACTCATTCACACAGGGTTGGATGAAAACAGGCTCCTGACATCCTGTTTTGATGAAGCTTGATACTGAAGTGATGAGAAGCTGTTGAATTCCTACTGGTTAACCTTGCGGATTAATGAAGGATGAGGCAGAAATTGCAGAGCTGCCATGCAAAATGACCTTACCTGATAAGACTGTTCTGCCTTCACTACAGTAGCTGAGAAGGGCAAGCTGTATGCAGCAGGCTTTTTTTTTTTTTTTTTTTTTTTTTTTTTCTGCACCTTAATGAGAAAAATTGACCTGTTTATCCAACAGCTGTCTTCTTTGTTTTTAATTCAAGCTATTTTTTTTTTTTTGGAAATTTTTATCTTAACTCTTGAATTCAAGCAGAATCCACAATAGCTTATTGTTGGCAAAATCTAGTTATTTGCCATAATTTATGGAAAAGCACTTGTCAATATGTGCATTTGTAAGACTGTGACATTTACAGATTACTTCGAGAAACTTAGTATTACTGACTTAATTTATATGACATAGGAAGTGTATGAGTGAACATAGGCTCCTTTTTCCCACCTACCAAACTGTTTTCATGTTTTCATCATC
This sequence comes from Stictonetta naevosa, assembly GCA_011074415.1. NCBI lineage: Eukaryota > Metazoa > Chordata > Aves > Anseriformes > Anatidae > Stictonetta > Stictonetta naevosa. The sequence continues at coordinate 127,400,505 of CM021697.1, forward strand.
TTCTATACACATTTTTTTTTTTTTAATGTAACTTAACTCAGGTTTTTATTTCTGTATTATATCTCTAGAATATTTTTAGTGAAATAATAAATGACAAAAATCTCCAAATTACAGTTTTCTTCATGCAGAAAATGCACACTTTGGAAAAATAAAAATAAAAATAATAATAATAAAAAATCATCACTGTCCTTGGCTTTAATTTCATGGTGAAAGCTAGGCATTTTCAAATACATGTAGTAGAAATATAACCTGTGTATGTCAGATTGCATGAACCTAGAAAACGTCTTTTAAGTTTATTGAATCAAACTTTCAAAATCTAGGAAAAAGAAAAATAAAGGTGGAATGATCAATTAAGTTAAAATTAAGGTAGAGTGAGAAATTATCTGTTCCACTACTCATCTGGAATCCAGTATCTTTCACCTTACCAGCGGAAACTGACAAAACAAGCACTGTGAAACTGCCTCTTCTATGCCTTTTTTCATGTGGTCTACTGTCTCACTGAACAGTGTACACAGTTTCTTAAGCCTTCCTTTTGCTGCCACTGCTTTATAAGAAGATTTTTTTTTTTTTGTCTTTAATGTTTCTTTCTGTTCTTCAGTACAAATAAGTTATAACTTTCCTAATTCCTACCTTTTTGTGGAGATTACTTAAAATTACAAGATAACTGATAACATCATATCAAACTTTTTCCAGCACCCTGTACTCTCAGACACAAGATAATTTATGAAGGCCTTAATCTACAGATGACGGATTCATCCCTCAAAATCTACAGATCACTTACATTTTACAGTGTATACTAGTAGAAAGTGGACTGTGATATTTGGCATGAGGAATTTCCACAACAAACTTAGTTTCTGTCCTGCTCAAAACATAAAGATTTCAGTTTTTATGAATTGTCTGAGACTTTCATTTTTACGCTGAATGTTTAGGCAATTACACTTTAGTCCATAGGATGCTTATTAATGGTATGCAGAGTATATTGCTTTTAGTAGCAGAATCATAGAATCATAGAATTTTATAATCATAGAATCACAGAATGGTTTGGGTTGGAAGGGACCTTAAAGATCATCTAATTCCAACCCCCCTGCCATGAGCTTGGACACCTTCCACTAGACCAGGTTGCCCAAAGTCTCATCCAAGCTGGCCTTAAACACTTGCAGGGATGGAGAATCTGGAGCTTCTCTAGGCATCCTGTTTCATTGTCTTTACCCTGTCTTAGTTTAAAAACATTACCCCTTGTCCTATCACTTCACTCCCTGATAAACAGTCTCTTCTCATCTTTTCTGTTGCCCCCCTTTAAGTACTCATAGCCCTTCCTGGAGCCTTGTCTTCTCCAGGTTGAACAACTCAAACTCTCTCAGCATGTCTTTATAGGAAAGGTGCTCCAATAATCTTTTTGGACCAACTATGGACTCACTCTAAACAGGTCCATGCCTTTGTTTATCCTGGAGGTCCCAGAGTTGAGTGCAGTGCTCCAGGTGGGGTCTCAAGAGTGGAGTAAAGGGGCAGAGTCATCTCCTTAGACCTGGTAGCTACGCTTCTTTTGTTGTAGCCCATAATACACTTGGCTTTCTGGGCTGCCAGCACACATTGCTGGTTCATGTTCAGTTTTTCATTCACCAATATTCCCAAATCCCTCTCTGCTAGGTTGCTATCAATCCACTCATCATACAGCCTGTATTCATGTTTGGGATTGCCCCAACCCAGGTGCCTGATCTTGTGCTTGGTTTTGTTGAACTTCAGGAGGTTTTCATGGGCCCACCTCTCAGCCTTGTCCAGGTCCCTCTGGATGGTTTCCCTTCCCTCCTTTGTTTTGACAACACCACTCAGCTTGTTATTGTCTGTGAACTTGCTTAATCCCACTGTCCATGTCACTCACACAGATGTTAAATATTGGTCCCAGTAAAGACTCCTGACTAGTAACATTCATTACTAGTCCCCATTTGGACACTGAGCCATTGACCACAACATTTTGAATGGGAGAATTCAGATGATCTTTTATCCACCAAGAGGTCCATCTGTCAAATTCATGTCTCACCATTTAGAGACAAGAATGTTGTGTGGAACATAATCAAAAGCTTTTCACAAGTCCAAGTAAACTCCTTTGTCATCTTCTATCAACTGTTCTTTCCTTATCCACCAGTCCTGTAATCTCATCATAGAAGGCCATCAAATTTGTCAGGCATGATTTGCCTTTAGTGAAGCCATGTTGGCTGCCAAGCCAAGCACAGAGGTGAGACTGACTGACTTTTGTTTCCCAGGTCTTCCTTTTTTTTTTTTTTTTTTTTTTTTTTCCCCCTTTTTAAAAGCTATATTTCTCCTTTTCCAGTTACTGGCAACTTCACTGGACTGCCATGACTTCTTAGATATGATGGATAGTAGTTTAGAAACCTCATTTGCCAGTTCCCTCAGGACACACAGATGCATCTCATCACGTCCCATGGACTTGTGCACCTTCAGTTTCCTTAAATGGTCTTGAATTTGATCTTCTTCTACAGTGGGAGGTACCTCATTCTCCCAGTCCTTGCCTGTGGAATTTGGGAATTGGGCAGTGTGGCTTGAGCACTTGCCAATGAAGACTGAGACAAAAAAGCCATTGAGTACTTCAGCTTTTTCTATGTCACAGATAACCAGGTCTCCTGCTTCCTTCAGAAGAATAGCCTATGACTTGTTGATTTTCATGTAATTGCACATAATTCCCATGTAGTATGATGTTTTAGATATCCTAGTGCTTGACAGAAATCTGTCTTGACACCTGTCTAGACTCTGTGACTGTGCATAACATCAGCATTCCCAAGGCTTTTATGTTCAACTACCATACTGTCCTGGTTTCAGTTAGGACAGAGTTATTTTTCCTCCTAGTAGCTGGTAGGGTGCTATGTTTTGGATCAGGATGAGAAGAGTGCTGATAACATGCTGATGTTTTAATTGCTGCAGAGCAGTGCTTACACTAAGCCAAGGACTTTTCAGCTTCTCGCTCTGTCCTGCCACTGGGCAGGCTGCGGGTGCAGCAAGAGCTGGGAGGGGACAGACACAGGACAGCTGACTCAAACTGGCCAAAGGGGTATTCCATACCATCTGACGTCATGCTCAACAATATATAGGGGTGGCTGGCTGGGGTGGGAGGCTGGCTGCTCGGGGACAGGCTGGGCATCGGTCAGCGAGTGGTGAGCAATTGCATTGTGCGTCATTTGTTTGTACACATTATTATTATTATTATTTTATATCTTAATAAACTGTCTTTATCTCAACCCACAGGCTTCACTTTCCCGTTTCTCTCCCTCATCCCAGATAGGGAGGGGGGAGGGTGAGCAAATGGCTGTGTGGTGTTTAGCTTCCAGCTGGGTTAAACCACAACACATATACTGATATATGACAAAATTTCCATACATATACCACTAAAGTAGTAAGGACAATCCAAGCCTCAGACAGTCATTCAGTTACCTCTCTGTAATATATACAGTTTACTTTTGCCACCTATATAGCTGTTGTTATTTCAAGTTGTGCTGCATCTGTGAATACCTCTCAGTCCAAGCATTTCCAGAATGGAGTCTACAGGGTAAGCCAAGGTTTCGACAATAATCCGAAAATAACACTGCCAAACATTTTTTAGCTAGTCTCTACATTTAGCAATACTCCACCAGAAGACAGAAAGGTAAGTGGTCAAAGACAGCTTTTTGTGGAAGCACTGCAGAGTATTAACATAGAGTATACTAAAGTTTGAACAGATAAAGACTGATAGGATATAATTTGCATTGCGTGCAGGTGTCAAGGTGTTGGTAGAAGGAGGACTGCAGGGTGGCCTCTATGAGAAGAGGCCTCCCCCATGCTGGACAAAGCTGATTCCAGCTGGCTCCAGCAAACCCACTACAGGGTCTGAGGCCAGCAGCCAATTTTGTGGTACCTATACAAAAACATTTAAGAAAACTCAAAATGCCACATGGCAGTGAAAAGTAAGGGGAAAAACAAACCAAAAAAACAAAAAAGACTAGCACCAGGATCATAAAAGAAACAAGGGGTAGATGTCAACTCTGGATGCCAGAGCAGAGATTCTTCTGTATCTTATGAAGTTGACCACAGTAGAGCAGGTATTTTCCCTCAGCCCATGGGGAGAACCGCACTGGAGCAGATATCCATAGTGCAGCCCTTCGAGGATCCTACGCCAGAGAAAGAGGATATGTTCTGAAGAAACTGTAACCCATGGGAATGACCCACATTAGTATAAGGGAAAAATGTGAGGAGGAATGAGAATCAGAGAAGAGCTACTATGAATTGACTGCCATTGCCCTGCTCCTTAGTATCCCTGCACTGTTTTGGGTGGGGGGAAAGTAGAGGCATTGGGAATTAAGAAGTGAAATTGAGCCTGGGAAGAAGCAAGGTGGAGGAGGGAAGGTGTTTTAGTTTATTTCTTTATTTCTCATCATTCATATCTATTTTAATTACCAATAAATTAAGTTTTCTCCAAGTTGAGTCTGTTTTGCCTGTGATAGCAATTGGGGTGGGATTTCCCTGTCTTTATCACAACCCATGTGCTTTTCATCTTATATTCTCTCCCTGCTCTTTTGAAGAGAAGTAAGAGAGCAGCTAGGTGAACAGCAGAATACACCTCACATGCCACAACTCAGAAATTGACTTCTTGGAACTTTCTTTAACTTTGTCTGACTAACTTTAATACTGTGAGATTTCACCTCCACATGACGTACAATTGTGAAGTATAAAGTTGTGGTTCAGGATGCTAGAAGGATCACTATCCTCCTAGCTAAAAGGGAACAGCATCACAACCATCCTGGTAACTAGCCTTTTTGATTATCAGAAAAGCCAACACACTGCCTCCGGTATCCAAGAGAAGTTCACCAAATCTCTTTCATTTTTCTTGAGAGTGTTTACTTACTTCTTCAAAACCCAAAAGGACTAGAACTAAATGTTGCACATATTCTTCCTGAATCTAGGAGGTGATGGGCCTAAATCAACACTCACAAGGAAGAGAAGTGTTACATTTTCTTCCTCAGGACTTAAACCATGAACAACATGACTATATGAAATGACCAATAATGGCTATGTAGACATTAGAATCAAGTTCCTGAGATTCACCAGTCAGCACTGGCTATACAGCCATAAGCAGAAATTATCTAACTATGAAGCTTTTGACTTCTCAGTAAGAATGCATGAGACAGTTGAGCAGTGAGAACAGTACACGTGCCTATCCTGGTAAATACTAAAAAGCAACATGGGCCTCCGTATATATACCTCTTGATCTACATTGCTGAATTGCTGATAGGCACGAGGCACCCTTACCCAATATAAATATATATATATTTAAAAAACATCTACATACTCATTTGCCTCTTTCCACAAAAGACCTCATCCTTTCTTTCCAGACCTTGCTCTTCTCCTCTCAGACATGCCCTGACTCATTCAGAGGCAAATACCAAGGGGTCTTCTCCATTCAAGAACAGGTCATTGTCATCCTGAAAATCAGTATCATTGCTTCCAGCAGTCTGGAGCATTTTTGCAGTATTTCTGGAGACATTTAACATGATTTTTAGTTCTCTAGTGTGTTCTGTCAAGTAAAGGGCAGAAAGCTGCAGTAGGTTGTTAGGGATAAGTCCCAGTGATGATCCTAACTTCTTGGTTAGGAAGATGTGTCTGGTTATGCCAAGACACACTTATGACTGCAAATATATTCTAGGAAAGGAACTTCTGCTGGACTGTTAATTCTGAGTGAGCCCTGTAGGGAAACATTATCTTCTTGGCATCGTCACAGACAATCTGAACATATTCTGCTAGAGACAGAAAGAAAAGGCAGAAAAATTGAATAGTTTCTCCTTTACGTTTTCAGTAACATTTCTCTTCTGAACAGGAAGTCCATTATACTCAAGCACATTGATTTGTAGTCTGATGAAACATTGACCAACTGGAACAGTTACTGGTGTTTACAAGAGCTTGGCACCACCAGTCAAATTAAAGCATCTTCGTTCTGCATAGATGTGCTAGCATGAAGTGTGGAGTTAAGCTGAACCATTAATTGCACTGTTGAGAAAATTGCCATGCCCCATCCCTTTTACTCCTGCAATTTCAACCCTATCTTAAACCTGAGAATTTTCCTATGATGTGGAAGCTACAGTGGCTAATATTGGCTAATGACATCATGGGAAAACCAAAGATCTCTGTTCCAAAGTTACAGACCATTAAGAAAATTCAAGTCAGAAATTATTGGGAGAACATAGAGACAAACAGAAGATTAGATAGGTACTTGGAGCAGTTCCTGAAGAGATCTGTACACTCACTTAACAAATGTGAGAGACCACAGCACATCTCCTCATCCTTCTCTTCTGTCATCTTTCCCTTCACTCTGGGGTAAGTAGCTCTTAACAAAGAGGCATACACTTGTGATCTTAGTTGTGATCTTAGCTACATTTGTCCAACAGGATGAGTGAGGTGATCCTCCCCATCTACTCATCCCCGGTGAGGTCACATCTGAAGAACTGTGGACAGTTCTGGGTCCCACAGTTCAAAAGAGACATGGACATACTGGAGAGAGAGTCCAAAAAAAAGGGACAAAGGATTGTGAAAGGACAGGAATTGCTCTCCCATGAGGAGATGCTGTTAAAGCTAGATCTGCTCCCTCTGGGGAAGAGAAGGCTCAGGGGATGTTATCAATGTCTATAAATACCTCAAGGGAGATGCAAAGAGGATGGAGCTCTTTTCAGTGGTGTCTAGTGTCAGAACAAGAGGCATTGGCACAAACTAGAACACAGGCAGTTCCATCGAAACATTAGGAAATTTCCTTACTGTAAGGGTGACAGAACACTGGCACATGGTGCCTAGAGAGGTTGTGGAATCTCCCTCCCTGGATATCTTAAAAGCTGTCAGGACGTTATTTGTAATAGTTTTATACACAACCTTTCCCCATCCCTTCCCATGTTGCATAGCTGAAAATTCTGTCTTTGGTTCTCCTGAAGAACTGCACATAACTTTTCTGTTTGTATTATAGCTTGTAGAAGGTTTTATCTTATTTTATATATGCTATGGTAAATTACTGTTCTTCTCCTTATCTTATAGATGTGAAATCTAGAAAAGTGTGGCTTTTTTTTTTTTTTTTTTCCCCAGAAATTAATGTAGAGATAGCAACATCTAAATTTTGTGCTATCAATCAGTTATTAGATAGAGGTCCCTACTGAAATCAATAAGAATTTTACATAAAAGAAGATGTATAACTACATCTACCTATTATTGAAGTAGAGAAGTTTTTTTTTTTTCTTGTTGTTTTTGTTTGTTTGTTTGTTTGTTTGTTTTCCTTTCATTAATATAAATTACAGTTCCATTTCAAGTGTTTATTTCAAGATATAACTTGAATAAATTTTATGGAATTCCATATGACAGATTGTTTTGTTATCTACAATAATTTATATAAATTATATATTTCATAGAATATTTTCAGGGTATTGAAATGCTGTCAAATGGAAGACAGTCATGAATTCACTCACTGTAGAGTGAGTGAGACAGAGAGAATGTGGTGCAACCAGCAATTACAATGAAAAGTAACATCTTCCATAGCTAATTTATTATTGTCCAGTGGCTTCATTACGAAGAAGGTTTGCATACAAAAGTGTTCTGCTTTTCCAGCTGACTTTATATGCAACATTTGTATTGCTGCTAATGAAGTAAATAAAAGAAAAACAAATCCCTGCTGGATTCTAGTTTGTTCATTGATATGGAAGGTCTCATTAAGTGAATGGCTATTGCATACAATTGTTCCACAATATTTTAGATATTAACTTTCAAATAAGGAGTGCAGTTGGTAGCATATAACATTTTCTAGCCTTATCCTGCTAAGAATTATCTTGCCCTGAAATAAATTTTGGAAGATTTATTTCTGAAATACAAAATTAACATTTCTGGCTTTCCATAGCAGTTTTGTATTTAATAATTAAATATTTATTTCAAGTAAAGAGTGCTACCAGAGTAATTTAATATCTGAATGGCAATATTTCTGTGGCACTGTTGTGTGAACTGTTTCATTATTTATCTGCAATTATGTACTCTATGTCACTTGCCTGTCAACTAAAAGCTTCCCAAAACAATTTCTGTATCCTAAAAACAAGATGAATATAGATAACAACTTTCACTATTAAGTGTAAATAAGGGCAAAAGAAGTGTCCAAAGAAGGGCAGCAAAGCTGGACAAGGGTCTAGAGAACACTTCTTATGAGGAGTGGTTGAGAGAACTGGAGTTATTTAGCCTAGAGAAAAGAAGACTCGGGAGATCTTCTAGTGTTCAATAATCACATTAGAGGGGGCTATAACGAGATGGGGATCAGTCCCTTCTCCCAAGCACTAAGTGATAAGACAAGAGAAAAGGGCCTTTCTATGCCAGGGGAGACTTAAGTTGGATATTAAGAAAAAATTCTTCACTGAAAGGGCTGTGAAGTATAGGAACAGGCTGCCCAGGGTAATGGTTGAGTCATCATCCATGGTGGTCTTCAAAAAATGTGTAGACATAGTGGTTTGCGACATGGTTTAATGGTGGACTTCGCAGTGCTAGGTTAAAGGTTATAGCAGCTGATTGTAGAAGTCTTTTCCAACTTGATTCTATGATTCTATGAATCTATGAAACATACCAAAGAAGTTTCCTTTTTATTAGATGACTAAAGATATTTCTAAAATGTTTTTGATGGATTTTTATCAATGTAGAAGGGCGGCATTGTAACTTTTTCAGATTGCTTTGCTCAAGAAACTGCATAATGTTTAGGAAGCAATTACAATATATTAGTCATTGAAAATATTAACTCTTTAATTTCATTTTGAGAGAAAGAGAGGAAAAGAGAGTTAATATTTTGTTTTTATATAATAATAGTTATTGGCATACATGTATAGAAATACAAGTATGATTAATAAATTTCAAAAATGATAAGGAAGTTGGATAGGGAGAGAAAAATCTGTGCAAGTATTTGCTCTCAGAAGTGTTATAGCTGTATGCAATTACAATTGTCCCTCCTTAAACTTTCTCTCTTGCAGTGTACTCCATAAGAGATAGAACATTCCAGATAAAGCAGAATCTCAGATAAAAAATGTAGATCTACTCCTATAAATGAAGCAAATTCACTTCTAATGGGAGAGAGGGAATGAAATAAAGAGACTCAATGAAGCTTCATTTTGTCTTTACTATTAGATTATGGAGCATATATTGCCACAGGTCATTATATGGTCATTCTTTTGTACAGACTGTATTTTCTGCCTCCTCTGAAACAACTTTTAATCCAGTGACTGATATTCTATTCAGACCAACTATATCATGACAGTCAAGATAAAGGACTTCAAACTGAAAGTTAAAAATCACCCTTTACATTATGCTACTGCTTTGAGATTCTGACAACACTAGTACTGACAGATTTTCCAGTCTGGTGCTGTGCTAAGTCCTTAAAATGATCCAACCTTCCTACTCATTATTTATATAGTGGGGAAACAGATCAAGTACGGGATCTGCAGTGATGGATTTGGTTTGTGTATTTATTCCAGCCCCGATCATGACCCTGTGATTGTTCTGTTAATTTTTTGCCAGCATAGATTTATGTCCAATAATTTCAGCTTTTCAGGAAAAAAAAAAAAAAAAGAAAAAGAAAAAAAAAATAAGATGCCAAACATTTACACTCACTTTGTATCACTTGTGATGAATATTTTATGAAAAAAAAAAAAGATTATTTATTTATTTATTCTGGCCACACCTTCTGTTTCCAATACTTCCTTTTACTAAGCATATCACATCCAAAGGGGTTGTTAGGTCATTTAATTGCAAATTAATCACATATAGTTATTCCGCTATTAAAATGAATGCTACAGTTCTTCCTGAGTTTCTTAAAAACATTCCTCCTGCCAAAGTTTCTCCAATCCAGACAATTGGATGAATCTTAAGCTTACCCCCTCATGGAGGGGTTGTAGTTTCATTTGCTGCATGATTGAAATTCTGACTTCTGCCCAGGACCTTGTGGAGACTTGGAAAATTACCTGCATAAAAAGAGACAGGATCTTCAGTTTAATATGAATTTAAAAAAAAAAAAAAATCAAGGAATTTTAATCAGCCAGATAGATAGGATATATTCACATTCTCATGCAAATTGCTTGCATTAGCAGCAAAGTTAAATACTGAGTGTTATGGAAATGATGTGCAGACACTTGTATTATTGTGGGAAAAAATCAGGCATTTGACCCATAAAAGAACATTAAATGTAGATTAGACTGTGCAAGCAATCCTCTTTTTAGGCACAAAACTGCAAAATACCTTACTCCTTCTTAGTTATGATTGCTCGCTTGCATAATGCATGTACCAGTTAATTTATGGTGTTCTTTCTGACTACACATGTGTGATATGAGACAAAAATAGATGGAGGAAAAATTCTACTCTTCAAATATGTTCTGCTAATGACCCATGTTTGCATAATATTTCCAAAGAGATACTAAGTCTTGAATTCATGTTAAAATTATTTTGTTTAAAATTATTTATTAGCCTAATGGGATTTTTGTCACATGTTCTCTTCTAAATATTTTTTCTTTTTTTCCCCCTAAAATATTTATTGATGAGCAAGCTATTTTCGTAATAAATTTGTAACTGATGGAAGACAGAACTTGAAGAAGTAATTATAAAACATGACTAAAGGCAGAATTATTTCTCAATCTCCTGCTAAAATCTAAAATTATTTATTTATTGGAAACTTTTTCAGAGGATATTTCCAAGTGAGTTACATAGAAAGAGAAGAGTAAGATCTTAAAAACCAAAAGGGGATACAAAGGGTTTCCGATTAACTCTTTTATTATTATTATTATTATTTATTTATTTTTAAATGGATAAATATAGTTATGGTTGTGTTTAGAGCTAAGAAAATTTGAAGAATGATTTTCCAAGAAGTGTTCTAAAAAACACCAAACCATATATTGTACTTAAGAAGCATAGACTATGCACTTTCAACATGAATTCAAAAAACAAACAAACAAACAAACAAAAACAACAACACTACATTTTATGATGGCATCCATAAAACTGTGAAATCCTCTAACAGTCAAGCATTTAAGTCTAAGGCAGTGCATGAACAGTAAACATTTAACAAAAACAACTCCCATCTCATTTTTTCTCCTTTTGGTGTGTGCAGTTTAATTCATTTTATTGTTTCATATTGCAGTTGATGTCACCCTACTATGTCCCTCCCCACAATACTAATCAAGAAACTATATGGTAATTAAATAGAATGCCTCTGGCACAAGTTACTCACTGCAGCTGGAGTCAGAAGGAATTTCTTCCAGTGCATAGTTCAGACCTGTACTATGGGATAATTTAATTGCAGACTCCTATGTCTTGTCTGTGGTGAAAAAAAGAGCATTGAGGAAATATGTAGGAAAAGAGGATGAAAAAGAAATTCAAGGATTTTTCCTTAAACCAGCCAGAAATCAATATGGCTGAAGGCACAGGTGGCTAAATCAAGCTTCCTCCTGCCTTTGCTGTTGGTGTGGAATGAACCTTCTGATTTCATTTCCACTGCATGCAGACTTTTTTTTTTTTTTTTCCTGCCCAAATACATTTTTCTATGTGTAATAATTCCCACTCGATTTTTTTTTTTTTTAATTATTTATTTCAAGCAGACTCCCACAACTGATCTTCAGAGATTCTTCCCTTTGGAGTTAATGTCTAGATTTTCCTTTATGCATTTTTTGAAAAAAAGTGGCAAATGCAGCCTGGGAACATTTGAGCAACAGCACTAATAATTCAGGACAGAGGTTCTTAATGATGTTTATCTAAAATACGCTTTCTTTTGGAATACTTTTAAATGTCTCCACATAGGAAAAAGAAGCAGAAATAAAATAGAAGGGAGGGCAAAGAACATGGGCTATACAAGACAACTATACAAGACAATCCCCTTACATAAAAAAAAAAAAAAAAAAAAAAAAAGTCCTATACTCCCTCGGGGCCCAGAAGTCCATATATCCAAATATTTCCTTTGACCTCACAATCTGTTGTTGACTCTTACACATTCAGAAGGTACTCTTAGTGCTTGAATTTCTGATATCTCAGAGTCTTTGCTGGAGTAGGTGTTGGAGATGGCCTAAGGAAAACCAATAAACTTCAACTTTTCAGACATGACTATGGTGCATAAATCTGTACACCTGAATGTACAGATATCTATAAACTAAGCTAACTGGAAGGGAAAAAAAAAAAAAGTGTTTTGGTGTATATTTTATCTTATCTTTTTCTTAGATATGCCAACAACATTTTGATTTCCTCAGAATATCCAGGCGAGGCTGTTAAGACTGTTATCTGAGAGTTTTGCATATATCTCCTACATAGATGAAAAAAAGATGAGGCAGGCAGTGGGCACCTGTGTTAAAAGCATTATTCTGCCAGAATTTCCCTTAGGGAGCCAGTAAAATTTTCCAGCTGGCCCAGCACCTGACTTTCATTAATGATGACACAGTAGCAAAAGAGATATTCTTAGCATGTAGATAATGCCAGATCTACTCCTGATTTGGCTGTATACCTGAAAAAGGGGCACATCCCAGGAACCATAATGAGGATGATAACACCATTTTGAGTCTTCCTGGGTGGTGGATTTTGTATCTAAGCCACGCTACATGTCACTGGGCAGGACTGTGGCAGAGATGGGGGAACTGAGTTGGCACATGTACAGGCCTTGGCTCATATTGAATGAATTGACCTACAAGTGTCCTGTGTTATCCACAGCATGTGCATGACTTGTCCAGGTTAGCTTTCTCATGTATGCCCATAAATTCAGCTAAAACTTGGCTTGGATATGAGACAGTTCCATGTGGATTGCATCAGTCTGTTACTAGTTCTTTGCCATGCCTCAAGATCATGAAATAATATTGATTAGAGCGGACATCTCGAAGTCAGCTGGTCCAAGCTTCTATTCAAAGCAGGGCTAAATTCAAAGTTGCATCACGTTATCCCTTAGGCACATAATGATTCAGGTTTTAAATATCCCTGAGGATAGAGATTCCACAACCTCACTGTACAACCTATTCCAGTGGTTAACAATGTTCTTAGTGACATCCCCAATTTATCCCTAATCCCACCTTATCTCCAGTCAGAATGTCCCTTTTTGCAGTTTATCATTATTGGATCTCATTTTTTATTTCTATCTGAAAATAGGTTAGCTCTGTCTTCTCTGTAATCACTTGCTAGATACCAGAAGAGAACAAATAGATCATTTTTTTTTTTTTTTTTTTTTTTTTTTTTTTTTCTCAAGGCTAACCTTCTCACCATTTCTCTCTGGTTTATCAATATCTCTCTTGCATCAGTGAGTCCATAAGTGGCACAATACTGAAGATGAGGACTCAAAAGTGATGTGTAGGAAAGAAAAAATCATTTTCTCCAATCTGCTGACTGTAATCCTAATAATGCAGTCCAGTATTCAATTAGACTTTATCTCTGCTGATTCTCTCAGTATAGCTGTATTTCTATTTATTTATTTATTTATTTATTTGTCTATTTATCAGAGGTCTTTAGCTAACCAGTCCCCAGCTTGAACTATGTGTGCAGAGTTATTTGTAGGTAGACCAGCTGTATCCAGCTTCTCCTGAACTGTCATTTGGCTTTCCCACAGTGATCGTAGACCTGACTCACTATCTTAACTTTTCTGATGATCACTGGATTATTGATGGATACTGTTGTTATCATCACTCCTGCTCTGCTCACCCTATACAGACTGTGTCCTGTTTTTTGCAGTCACTGTCTGTGCCTGTCTCACTCTGGGTCTTTCTCAGCTCCTGACTCACCTTCTCTGGGGAGGAACCCTACTCTAGCTGCCCCCTGAAATGGACCTCAGAACAGGGCTTCCCATCAATGTCTTGAATAAATCAAAGTCTGTTCTAGGGTCTTCAGTCTGCTACTGGCCTTCAACAACTTCCTCAGGATCTTAAATTTTGACATCTTATTGTTACTTCAGTTAGGGCTGATATTAGCTTATGCTGATCAGTTCTTCCTTTGGTGTATGCATAACAGATCCACTGTTGTTGGCTTGGCAGCACAAACATTTAAAAATTCTACCCAGATTTTGTTTTAAACCTTGGAATGCAGCTCAGCACCACACAGCTACTTGTTCTTTCTCACTATAGTGGGGTGGAGAAGAGAGTCAGAGAGAATAATTGCAAGAACTAGAGGGTTGAGACAAAGACAGTTTACTAAGAAAAGCAAAAGCTGCACATGCAAGCCAAGCAAAACAAGAAAGCCATTCACTAAGTCCCTTCAGCAGGCAGATGTTCAACCATTTCCAGGAAATCAGGGCTCATCATGTGTAATGGTTCCTTGGGAAGACAAACACCATGACACTGAATGTCCTTCCCTATCTGCCCTCCTTCCCCCCCTCTTTTATTGCTGAGCATGATGCTGTATGGTATGGAATATCCCTTTGGTCAGTTTAAGTCATCTATCCTGGCTGTGTCCCCTCTCAGCTGCCCCAGCCTCCTCACTGGCAGGGCAACATGAGAAGTAGAAATTTCCTTGACTCCATAAGCACTGCACAACAACAACTAAAACAATGCTGTGTTATCAACACTACTTTCATCAAAAATCCAAACCACAGTATCTTACAAGCATTTATGAAGAAAATCAACCATATGCCAACCCAAACCAGGGCAATATCTACTCTTTATTCCATATTATTAAAGTCATGCGCAGGTCCCACACTTTACAATATATCCTCATTAATTACAACCACCCTTCCTGTCCTTTGATATATACATTCAGATATCATTTCCTTAGTCTATGGGTCATGTCTTTACAGTTTTCCATTGAGTTCATTTAGTCCATGGCTTTGGGTTCCATCTGTAATAATGGTCCTTCCAGACAGGAGAGATGGTGTGTGGCATTAGGTTGCTGCATGCTGAAGATAGCTCTGATGGCATTATTGCTGCACTTGCCTGGTTTCATTGAGATCCACTCTTCAGTAGTTTAAGTGACTCTTACTGTAATACTATTGACATGGCATATATAATTTTCGCATATTAACATAATTGTATATATGACATATATAACATCAATATATTAATATTATTATAAAATCTAACAAATATACTTGTCTAATTTATTTTTCTAATTTTCAATATTATTCTACTAAAATTTTTGGATAGAAGTTTCCTCTGTAATCTACTCTTCCTTCAAGTACTAGAGGAGAATATACAGTCAAAACCACTTAATTTTATTATCACTGAATAAAGTAACTGGGAAAATATAGTATTAGCTAACAAAACAGTCGGTAGGGATAGGAGAAGTGTATCACAAAAAATATTATGAGAGGTGAAGATTATTGAGATTTAGGCCTGCTTAAACTTCAAGATAAAAGTTTAAATTATCTTCTGTTAAATGTGCAATACATTCCTAAAGAAAAAACACTACAATATACTGAAGGGTCTTATATTATGGTGTAATATGTAAAATACACCTGATGTGGTGGTTTTACCCAGCTGGGCTCAACCACATCTGCACTCTCACTCCCCCTCCTCAAAAGGAAAGGGGGAGAAAATATGGTGAAAAATGCTCAAGGGTTGAGATAAGGACAGGGATATCACTCAACAATTATCGTCATAGAAAAACAGACTCAGCACAGGGAGATTAATTAAATTTGTTTCCTATTACTAACACACTACTGCAGTGAGAAACAAATAAACAAGCAAACAAACAAACAAAAAAACACACATCAAACTACAAACACTGTCCTCCCATTCACCCTCTTCCACCTCCTCCACCTAAGTAGCACATGGGAATGGGAGCTGCGGTCAGTCCCTAATGTTTCATCTTGGCCACTCTTTCCAGGTTACTCTCTGCCCCTGTTCCACATGGGGTCCCTCCCACAGGATGCCGTCCTTCCTGAACTGAGCCTGCGGGGGCTGCCCACAGGCAGCAGCTCTTCAAGCACTGCTCCCACATGGATCCGTACCATGGGATCCATCTGTCAGGAGCAAACTGCTCCAGCACGGGTTCCCAATGGGTGGCAGCTTCCCCCAGCTCCCCTGTTCCTGCGTGTGTTCCTCTCCATGGGCTGCAGCTCCAGCCCACAGTCTGCTCGAAGGTGGTGGGGAGTGGGGGGGGGGGGGCGGGGTTGGGGGGGGTTAGGAGGCTCTTCATGGGCTGCAGCCTCCTTCAGGAGGTTCTCTTAGAGAGGTGCAACAACATCGCTTATTGGCTCGGCTGTGGGCAGCAGCGAGTCCCTTTGGAGCCAGCTGAAACTGGCCCTTATCTAACATGGGGCAGCTTCTGGATTCTTCTCATAAAGGTCACCCCTGCAGACCCTCAATACCAAAACCTTACCACATTAAAAAAATACATATGCAGAAAATGCTATTGCACTTCAGGTTACATCTTTGTCAGGTGACAAAGGTAAATTGAAATGCAGCATAGTTGTTTTCATTCCTTAGACTCACTGGTTTCTGAAAAGTCCTGCAGATAGCAACATGCTAGAAGAATAATGTTGTTACAGGTTGTTCTTAACACAAAGAAACTAATGGAGTTTGAACTCTCATTACTTTATCATAAACAGACATAAGTCAATGAAAGCCCTGAACCTCTTCCACTGTATAAATATGCTGTCACCTCACCACCTTTCTGGATCTTTCTTATTATCAGTTCTGTAATTATTTTTTTTCTCTTTTTCCTCCTTAAATATGTTTTTAGCAGTCTGATTTTATATAAATAGCATTTGCTGTCACTAGACTAAATGATTTCACACCACTACTCAAAAGTATTTATTATCTTAATTTTTGTTGTTATATACATACTTGTATTTCCTTGTCTATTCCTATTGTTATGTTTTGGTATTTTCAGTGCGTTCTTGGCATAAGAGAAATGATATCTTCATGTCAGGATTGATTTCTAAATCTTTAAGAAACTCCTTAGTGTTTAACATTTGAGGCACTATTTCCTTTTTTTTTTTTTTTTTTTTTTTTTAGTAGATCATATATATCTTTTTACTTCCCTCCTATATAGTAAGAGCTAAAAAACCAAACTGCAACAACAAACCTTCCTAAGAGCTATATTCAGTCTGCTACAGATTGTCTTTTTGTTTTGAATGAAGACACTAAGAAAATAAGAACAAATCTATGGGTCACACAGATTCACAGTTCTCTTTAGTATTAGAAGACAGGGTTACATAGAAATATTTCCTAATGAATATATTAGAATCAGAGATATCACAGACAAAATTAACCAGACATTTTGAGTTTTTCTAGTGAGATATTGCCTAAGAATGCCGACTCCTTATTTATTAATATAATTCATGACATTTTTAATGAGGTTTAATGGAAAAAAATACTACTAATTTTAAATACTATGAGTGTATTGCAAAATTCTGGTTATTTCTTTAATACAACATAATTATTAAATATTTAACTAACAGGTGATGTGTTCACAAGAGCTAACTTGAGCCTAAGAAGTAGAAATTGATAAATTTAAACCCAAAACCTGTCCTTAGTTCTCACCATCAAGTCACTTTTATCTGACAATAATGCATACATACTATCATACTGTGATATTAGGTCAAGTAAGAATCTTCTATCAGAAATATTTTGTATATTCATATATTTTGTATGACATTCCTCAGTCCCTCAGTCCTAAAAAGCTAGGTCATTCAAACTCACTTTTTTTTTTTTTTTTTTTTTTTTTTAAGCTAACAGCCACACTTTTTATTCACTTCGCGTAGTTGTGTAAAATGCAGATGAGCACTTGAGCAGTTGTAAACTTATGTAAAATATATTTTCAATTAGTAACATACTAAGCTTTAATTTGCCTCACAGTCTTCAGAAAATACTGGTGCAACGTGTAGTCTTTTTACTATAGTCAAACTGAACACCAGCTCATCACAGTTTCATTTGCTGCCTGCGTGAGAGACGGCTCTGCATGGCTGAGGTTTGATTTGGAATGCGTGTCTTTTGACATATTTTACTAACTACAGCAATGCTCACCGTTCAAGAAGAACCCAAAAGAGTAAAAATATGTTTCCATATTAGTCTACACAGCCTCATTAGGATATTGGTAAGGCAAATTCCAAATCTATAGAAAATTCTAGCAGTAACCATCAGTCCTGTTCATAGAGGGGCATGAAGGATTAGGACACCCAGTTCCCGACAGACTTCACTAAAGAATATTTCTTGAAGAGTATTGAAAGTGTCCCCTTTCCACTGAGAACATAATTAAGTTTTTGTTTTGCTTCATTTGTTTATTTATTTATTTATTTGTGCTCAGTTTTTTTTGGTTCTCTGTCATGCAGAACAGAGTTGTCACACAGTTTTATGATTATGTGTATACAGAAGACCTTAGTAATATGCAAGACTCATGAAAAATTGTTTGGGAAATGAAATAAAAGTCATCTTTCCTATCATCAACTATGTCATCAGGACTTTCAGGAAAAAAAGTTGGTTGGTCTCTGAAGTATGGGATGGACATTTTGTATCTTATAATTTTTATCAGAGAATACTGTGAAGAATTATTACAAACTTTAATGAACCGACTTCATATATTTCTCTTTCTCCAGGCATAATGATAGTTTTTTTTTTTTTTTCCCTCTTTCACTTTCAAAAAAAATATTTTTATCAATGTTCATTTAAAGGTTACCAATGTGGAATACTACATACCAGCTATATATATATGTATATATATATATTGATATTGCTTTCATGATTTTCCTTTATATCTTGATTTCTCCTAACCTTGTTAAGTATTTTTAGCAACATGAACATGGAAACAACAGAGTGTGTAGCATCCTCACTAGAGGAAAAAAAAAAAAGAAAATGTTTTTTTTAATATGATTTTTTTTCTATGTTCCTTATTTCTTCCTTTATAATGTGCAGTCCCAAAACCTAAATTCATTGGTTTTCTTCCCTGATTTTATCCTATAAAGTAAATGTTCCCACTCCAGCCTCCCAACCCCCATTCACAGTGCTCATTTTCAATACAAGTAAAAGTTTCTAAAGGGTTTTGGAATTTTGTTTTTCTTTACTATGATTCTTGTCATGACTCGGATTTCTTTTTCTACTGCAAAACTGTTAGTTAGAGTTTTCCCTGAATTATCAGAAATAATAGTGGTGCTAATCCTTCTTTAGAACTACTAGAGATTCTGGCAAAGCAATTTTTCAGAGAATCATAGACTAGTTAAAGACCCCTGGGGCTTTTGTTCCTCAAGCAAGAACACCTAGACACATTGTCAATGACCATGGCCACTTGGTTTTTGAAGACCTCCAAGATCTTCTCTTTGTGCAGACTGTTGGCTGATCACAGTTTTCTACTTTTTTTTTTTTTTCCAACTTTAAATTTTTCTTTAAAAATTCATTTTCTCAATTTTTGTTCCCACATCTCATTCCTCTGTGGGAAGAAGGAAAAAAAAAAAAAAAAAAAAGAAACCAAAGTGTAACTGTGTAACTAGGTAAATGTTTTGTATTGTAAATAAGAGATTGATAATATCTGTTACACTAAGTAGAAAAAAAAAAAAAAAGAAAATATAAATGCAAGTGTTAGAAGGATGAAAACTACTCTGATAGCTGAAAAGTAAATCACTTCATCTTTGCATCTGTCAGTTTTTGACTGAATTTAGCTTATTAATTTTATTCTTGATATAAAACATTAGCCAGTTAAATAGCTAAAGAAAGAGGAGGAGAGACATATTTTAAACTCCACTAGAAAGTTGCATTTTTCCTGATCCCCATAAGTTACTTCATTGCACCCAAAGAATTATGAAGGAATTATTGCTTAGTGGTAATATTGATGGTTACTACCTTTTGATAGAAATATTCTCTCTGACTGTAATTTCTGGGTAAGCCTAGTTATTTACATACTGTCTTTTTAGCAGAAATATTTTTGGTGACTGCATCTTGACTAACAAATTCAGAACAAGGTGTTTCATTCTTCCTAAGTTAAAATGCAGTCCTGCTGCAGTTGGAGCTAGTACAAAATGCCTGCTTGGCAGAAAGGTTGCACCTTTCTATATTACAATATTTTTTTGCTTCAGCAGTTGGCATTTGAAGATAGCATAAAACATATAGATTATGATGCAAAGACATTGGGGGATTGAAAAGTTTCCAGTTCAAAGAATGGACTCTGTGTGATTTGGAGGTTAAAAAAATTCCCTCAAAAGCACCACTTCTGTCATGGTTGCCACATTGTCCAACACCAGGAAACTCATCTGGAGACCTTCTAGTTAATAAAAAAGGAGCAACAATGCAAACATAGGTACGCTACTTGATGGGTAAGGTCACCTCACAGACAAGGACATAGGCAAAACAGAGACCTTTAATGCCTTCTTTGCCTCCGTCTTCAACACTGATGATGGGCTTCGGGACCCAGTGTGCCCTGAGCTGGAGGACCATGATGGTGGGAATCATAAACTCCCAAACGACCCTGAACATGTGCAAGATTTGCTGCTCCACCTGGATCCATGGAAGTCCATGGGTCCAGATGTGATTCATCCCAGGGTTGACCCTTCTCAATTATTTTTCAATGATATTGGGAATGTGGAGTGGTCGTAGTAAGGAAGATGGCAAATGTGCCAATTTTCAAGAAGGGCAAGAAAGAAGACCCTAGCAATTACAGGCCTGTCAGTCTCACATCAATGCCTGGTAAAATTATGGAGAACATTATCCTTAATGTTACTGAAGCGCACCTGGGGGACATTGGTCTCAGCCAACATGGGTTCATGAGGGGTGGCTCCTGCCTAACAAATTTGATTTCCTTTTATGATAAGATCACCCATCTAGTTGACCAAGGGAAACCAGCTGATGTGATCTTTATGGACTTCAGCAAGGGTTTTGACATGTTTTCCCATAGGATCCTACTGGACAAAATGTTCAGCATACAGCTAAACAAAAACATCATTCGATGGGTGAGCAATTGGCTGACGGACAGGGCTCAAAGGGTTGTGGTAAATGGGGCCACATCAGGCTGGTGGATGGTCACTAGTGGGGTCCCTCAAGGCTCCATTTTAGGGCCAGTCCTCTTCAATGTTTTTATAAACTATTTGAATGTAAGACTAGAAGGTGTTTTGAGCAAATTTGCTGATGACACCAAACTTGGAGGAGTTGTAGACTCAGCTGAGGGTGGAAAGGCCTTGCAGAGAGATCTGGACAGATGGGAGAGCTGGGCGATCACCAACTGCGTGAAGTTTAACAAGAGCAAGTACCAGGTCCAACACCTGGGACAGGGCAACCCTGGCTGTGTGACGAGAGGCTAGAGAGCAGCCCCACAGAGAGGGATCTGGGGGTTGTGGTTGACAGCAAGTTGAATATGAGCCAGCAGTGTGCCCTGGCAACCAGGAGGGCTAACCGTATACTGGGGTGCATCGAGCATGGCATTGCTAGTCGGTCGAGGGAAGTGATTGTCCTGCTCTACTCTGCGCTGGTGCGGCCTCACCTTGAGTACTGTGTGCAGTTCTGGGCACCACAGTACAAAAAGGATGTAAAACTGTTGGAGAGTGTCCAGAGGAGGACGACAAAGATGGTTAAGGGCCTAGAGGGGAAGACGTATGAGTAGCGGCTGAGGTTACTTGGCTTGTTCAGCCTGGAGAAGAAGAGGCTGAGGGGAGACCTGATTGCAGTCTACAGCTTCCTTGTGAGGGGGAGTGGAGGGGCAGGCACTGACCTATTCTCCCTAATCACCAGTGATAGGACCCATGGGAATGGTGTCAAGCTGAGGCAGGAGAGGTTTAGGCTAGACATCAGGAAGAGGTTCTTTACTGAGAGAGTGTTTGCACACTGGAACAGGCTCCCCGATGAAGTAGTCACTGCACCAAGCCTGTCTGAATTTAAGAAGTGTTTGGTCTGTGCACTTAGTCACATGGTCTAAACTTTTGGGAAGACCTGTGTGGTGCCAGGAGTTGGACTAGATGATCCTTATGGGTCCTTACCAACTCGGGATATTCTATGATTCTGTGATTCTATGAATATAGGCTACCAAAATTTGACCTTCCATGAGTTCCTCTACTCATAAATATTTTTAGAAGTTTGAAGAGAGATTCCCATAACAATTATGCAATCAACTCCATTAAAAATATATATATTTTTAAAATATTTTTCTCTGTGACTGAATTATTTTCAGATTTATTATTTTATTTTTTTTTTCAGTGATCTTCCCAGCAGTGCTCAGCATTTCTATGGTCTCTGGCAAAACTGATACTTTTTTTTTTTTTTTTTTTTTCCTAAGGAATTAAATCACTGTCAACAGTTACTTTCTCAGGGTTAGCCAACTTAAAACCACAATCAATTCATGTAATTGAGACTGCACAGTATACTATTTCTATAGTAGTTGGTCTAGAACACCTACTTTTTCTTTCACAAAGTTTCTTTTTTTTCCTACGTTCTGACATATAATCCTATATCATCATAAATCTTTTCAATTTATCAAAGGCTATCCTCAAAGCTATCTTTAGCAAAGCCTTAAGCTTTTTTAGTTTTGGATTACAGAATTTACACATGATCCAAATTCCTCTTATCTTTCCAAGCAGTTCCGTACAAGAGCTTAGCACAATATAGAACAGCTTAGCACACATCCAAACATCTGTAGAGCTGGGTATCTCTCCTTCTCTCATTTCTGTCTTAAAAGCTGGTATTATGAATGTACATATTACAACCCTTTTAATATGGTTTGAAAAGGTGGATAAATGTAACATTTTCTGGAACTAGAAATTAGAAAAACTAGAAAAAATATGTTTCTTTACATACTGAACAGGAAGAAAAATAAAGTGACTGACTTTTAAAAACAAGAAATTTAAAATAACATTTGAAAACATAAGAGATGGCATTGTTTTATTTAATTATATGGTATTTTTTAGTGAAATCTGTGGTCCTAATCAATCTTAGTTGCCATAATTTTGTGTTATCAGATCTGAAAGGATGAAAAAAAGGACATAGGGAAAGAGATATTAAGGGAAACTTAAATTACTATTTAGCAGGAGAACATCTCTGATTTTAAAGTATCTTTTGTAAAGTACAATTAGTTTGCCTATTTTATTTAATATTGCTTTTATATGTGCTGCTGGTCAAACCAGAATACACAAGAAATAAGCTGTATTCAACATTCCTAAGTGATTTCTTATCTGTATTTTCTGACAGAAATTTATATTTGACTTTCTCTGTTGTGTCTATAGGGTTAGTGCAAAAAATTATTAAAGTGTGTTTTGTAACTAGTTCCTTTATTTCCATGAGAATTTTACTCCATTACTTATTCTTTTATTTTTTTTTCCTTTTCTAAGTATTACAAGGTTTTTTGTTGTTTTTGTTACTAATTAAGACTATTCTGATTCTAATGTATATTTAAATGCACAAGAGCATTTCAGATCTTACAATCTTCATATGTTATCTGTAAATAGAGAAATTTTGTCTTTTCCTCTATGACTTTACTGAGAGAGAATGAACGTCTGAAGGAGAATCCACTGAATCACTGATTTGGTATCTCTGCCAATTCAATATGCAAAGATACAGCTGTGCTTCCTCAGAGGACTGTTCAAAATGTTCATGTGTGGATATTTCTGATATTAAAAAAATAATTTAAAAAAATGGAAACCTAAAGTCTGAAATAAAAATAAAAACACCTAGAAGATAAAGATAAAATAAATCTTAGGTTTCAATTACACAGAAAAAGTATACTGAAGATATCTGTATGATCTGGAAGTTATTAGTTATTTCTCCAGAAGACAAA
Source organism: Stictonetta naevosa (assembly GCA_011074415.1). Taxonomy (NCBI): domain Eukaryota; kingdom Metazoa; phylum Chordata; class Aves; order Anseriformes; family Anatidae; genus Stictonetta; species Stictonetta naevosa. The sequence goes on from CM021697.1 coordinate 127,424,184, forward strand.
GTGCTGAGAGGTAGGCACTTGCCTGGGTCACCAAGCTCTGTCCTATTCTGAAAATCATTCAGATCATCATTCTCTCCAGTGTGAAAGTATGGAAATTAATAACTCCCTTAGTCTTTAGCACAAATTAAGCAAAATGTTGACTAAAACCTGCAGAGTTTGTTCTTTGAAGCTACTTTGAGTTTCTTCTTTATCTTCTTTCATGACTCCAAAGGAGGATCTAGTCATGAGTCTAGTAATCTAAGGAGAAAATACTCTTAGGATGATTACTGCAATAAACCTGACTCAAATAAAACTACAGAATTATCATGGCACACTACCTTTCCTGCTTTATTAGTTCTAGCTAGACAGAAGTGGTGGACTTACATTTGTCTTTGCATTATCTGTAGATGACAGAAAAGTTAGTGATATTTTAAAAAAATGGCAGTCATTGTTCCATGCTATCTTTATCTTTAAAGACTTCTGGATGCTCAGGAACAGAGGAGATCTTTCTTAAAGTCACCTTAACCTAAGAAATGTTGATACTGGCAGAGGGAAAATATAACCGCCTCTTCTCTAATTTTGTGGCAGACAAATGAAAATGTGAAATGCTACCATTCTAAAAATCTGATGCATACCTGGATGAATAGATGAACAAAATATTAGGCAGGTAAAGGAACATATAATATAGTTATCTACCCTTAAAGATGTAACTTAAAGAGGCAAGCATTCTGAGTACTTGTCCCTGATCCCTTTCTATCTTACACATTTTTTTTTTGGTACCTTCATATGTGAAATATATGAACAGTCCCAGGATCAACCAATAAACCTTTATTCCCTTTTCTATATGAATACATAGTAAATCATATAACAACAACAACTTAGTAATCCTTTTGTTTCTTATCTCTGACTGAATCTTTTATCATTTTTTGTGAAGTTTCAGCTGAAGCAATATTGATGGCTTCTAATATTGAATATTCCTCAAACCCTATAGCCTATTGGTCAATTTATCCACAAGGAAAGAGGAGAAATCTGTTTTTTTTTTTTTTTTTTCAGGCAGAATAAGAACTTTGAATTCTCACATTCCCAATGGATAATCTGACCATTACACTAGAATATAAAAAGTTAAATTTGAGAAACTTGTTGAAAGTCTGCTTGTGGATCAGTTCAGGGACATTTTGCTCAAGGAACTGAAACCAAGAGCTATCCTGACAACAAGGCTTTACTGTAGCTAACAAAAAGAACTAGAATTACATCTGTGGATTTAAAAAATACTATCAATAACATCTGCCTGTACATCAGAAAGAAAGCAGAAGTTTAGTACAAAAAGTTTTCCAAATACTCAGTAACTTCTCTCACAACAAGGAGAAACTTAACAAAGATGGAATTTGGAGTAATTTAAAGGCTATTTTAAAATCTAGTGACTTGCAGTATTTTAACTTTAACTTCAATTAGAAGTCTAAAACCTCCAGCCACTCTGCACAGCAGAAAGGTGGCATTCAAAGGGACAACCATAAGAGACTACTGAATTGTGCAAATTCACAGCACCCACAGCAGCTGGCTTGCTGTGCATACTAGGCAAACCATAAGAAGCAGAACTTCCAGTCAAGGAGCAATCAAATGTTGACTATAAACTAATTGAACCAAACACCATGACATTGTTAAATACCTTGTTGCTATTTTGTACTGCAGCCCTACTTAGGAAATCTGGCTAAAGAGCAATGCATCTGATCTACCATTAACTGCCAGCTTAAGAGTGGATTAAATATCTTTTTAACCACAGTGACTAGATTTGTACTAACTGTGAAAGAACCTTGGACACTTAGCTCACATGAAACTCCAAACTGGATGAGCTAGGATGAGCTGAATCCTATTCACAGAAAAGACAAAAGAATGCAAAAACCTTGAGAAAAAGAATAAATATTTTTTATCAGGCAAGTGCATAGAAATAACTGTAATCAAATATCATCTGATCAGCATGGATTTACTGTGGATATTATTATGAAACAGCAATTTGGAAAGAATCCTTTAAACTGGAATATATAAATAACACCAGAGTAAAATAAACATTTATTTTAATTATTATTTAACATTTTTAAGCATTTGTTATACTAGTGTAAGAAGATAACATTTTTATTTATATCTTTAATTAAAGTCCTTATATATTCTCTTCCAGTATTCATTATTTCTACTTTATTTGAATTGTAGTCAGTTTGCCATTACAAGGTACACAAAGAAAGGTGTCAAAGTTTTAAATTAAGAGTATTGTTTGAAGAATCACCAATGCTTCTGATTTTTCCCTTTTTAAATAAAAATTAATTCTCAATCTCAAAAGGAAAGACATATATGACAGTAGGATCATGGTGCTAAATTTTGCAGTGCCGGAGTTTCAATGAAAGAGTAAATGCATCAGAAATTTAACATGAGTAGTCCAGCCTCAAATGGAACAGAATCAGAACATGTTTGAGGTTGGAAAGGACCTCTGCAGGTCATCTAGTCCAACCCTCCTACTCAAGCAGGGCCACCAGGAGCAGCTTGCCCAGAACTATGTTCAGGTGGCTTTTTTTGAATATCTCTAAAGAGGGAGGCTCCACAACCTCTCTGGGTAACCTGTGCCAGTGCTCAGAAAGATCTCCCGGATGTTATAATGAAACCTCCACTTATTTGTGAGATATTCATACAGTGTACAATCTGAATAAAATAGAATTTCAGATATAGGTTCAGAGTATTTTCACATATAGGTTTCTGAAGAAACTGAGGTTCACTCCATTTGAGATTATCAAGTGATACTGTATATGTAGGATTGCTGTGGGCACAACTCCACCCCATCAACACATTTCACTAAGTATCTCTTGTAGAACACACAAACTACAGATCATCTGAACTATTCTCTTGTTTCTGTGAACATACCGGTTGTTAACAATGTTTTCCAGAGAAAATGATTTTTTTATATATATATATATATTTTTTTTCTGTGCTGAGTGACTTTCAGTATGAGATTTCACTAAGCTGAAGTTGGAAGAACATTTTGTTTTCTTCTCTTGGCTCTTCAGTCTCCTATACTGTTTATGATGTTGTATGTTAGAAATGTTGAAAATATGACTGTCTTATCAACATTTTATAAGCCAGAGTTCATTAAGGCTATCCTAAGCTTTTGTGAATGATTCTTTGCTCTTATCTCTCTGTTCTACATATATTCTGACAAAACTTCTGCTTCCTGTTCTTTGAATTTTGGTATGCCATCATCTTCCTACTGGGGAGAGGTTTGTGTAGTACAGAGATCCTGGATGATAATAATTTAGAAGTTCCCAGTAAGGGATTATAAGATTAACATTTTCTCTCTTCATTAGAAAGATATCACAAAGCAGGAATTAAAAATAATAATAATAAAAAAAAATAAAAAGGAAATGATTTTTATTAAATAATGGATGGGTACATATGAAATGCAGAACTTGGATTTCTGGTTTCATATAAACAAATTATTTCAGTTCTCTTGATCTTACTGCCAATGTGTTTGAAGCAAAACATATTTTTAAAAATAAAGGCATTAGTTTACAATAAATGGCAACATAGTCTTAATAACTGTATTAGCTACTAAGGAAAAATAAATTATAAACAGATAATTAGGTCCATTATTACTGCTTGATACATAGTTGTGTATCTGATATTTTTCTGTATTAATAAATACATGTGAATATTACTGAAGAATTCAATTAATGTTAAATGCAGACTGAAAGAGTAGTTCATAACTGCCTCATGTATGCCTTGCTAGAAAGCATGGAAGTTATATTAATCTTTTTAAAAGAGATGGATATATTAATAACTTGTCATTGAAGTAGAAAAGCTGATATTGTATGATGTTATTTAGATATATGTATAATGCAATAATTGTCTGCAACAATTCTTTGTGGATATGACTTCTATATACTGTATTCTTAGATTTTTCTTTATTGACCAAGTTGTAAAGCCTGACAAATAACAGGTCACATGGTCTCACTAAATATTTTACATATCAATGACTATTACTTCTTCCAAAAATCACCAAAAGATGTCTTAACATTTAATTTTCTTCATTTTGTCAAATCAGGAGGGCATATGGAAGCAGATGTAAAGAACCAGACACTATAGAAATACTTTAATTCTGCACTGCATGTATTGAAATGTCAAATCCAGATGCCTTGATATTATCTCTGCCTATCTCTGCTCTTCTTACAGCAAGCTTTGGAAGCAAGAACAACTTTTCATTTCAGGCTTTATGAAAGTGTTTTTGTACTATATGTGCCAAGTAAACCACACATTTTTCAACCTCAACAATATAACATCCCTTTAGTAAACATATGTTGCAATGAGTGAAGAAATTGGTAAAATGAGCTCAGCAAGTTGAACAGAATTGAATCAGAAATGAAGACGACAAGACAAGAAAGGAGAGAGTGAGCTAACCATCTAAGGCACAGCCATATCCAGAATTGTCTCCCAGCCACCTGGTCCTTGGAGAGAAACAAGTAACGGTTACACCTGCTACAGGTAATGCCTTCCTGCAAATCAGCACAGGAGGAACAATTTAAGCTCCTAAATTGTTTCTTTGCAGCTTAGCGGGAAATATTCTTCAACTCTTTTAATTTATTGGGCACATTCACAAGTGCATCCAGGGTGCCTGCACAGACTACTTTGGCTTTGCTACTTCCATGCAGACCGCACAACATATACTTGTCATTCTCATGATTTAACCCACCCTTCAAAATAGAGAAATCTTACAGTAAAATTAAGACTCTTCAGAAATAAATAAATAAATAAATACTATTAGTTGGAATACTAGGAAAAAAAAAGCCATATGAAAAGTTAATAACATTTTTATTGCAGCTTTACAAGCACATGCTCCTTAAGATACTAAATCTCTCCTCCCCAGAACCTTCTAAGGAATAGACAAAATGCCAGATCTGAGGGTTCAATGCTTAGAGTAATCCCCTAAGTTTCTAAGGATTGTCTTCATATCTGAATGAGAATCATAGAATCATAGAATGTCTGAGTTTGAAGGGACCCACAATGATCATCGAATCCAATTCCTGGATCCCCAAAGGACCACTCCCCCAAAAACAAACAAACAAAAAAACCCAAACAACCAAACAAGCAAAAAAAAAACAGGTCATTTATTTTTCTTGTACTTTGGCAGGCTTGGTGCTGTGACCACTTCGCTGGGGAGCTTGTTCCAGTGCCTAACCACCTTCTTGGTGACGAACCTTTTCCTGATATCCAGCCTGAACCTCTCCTGTCACAGCTTCAAGCCATTCCTTTGGGTTGTATCACAGAGTAGAGATCACAGCCTGCCTCTTCGCTCCCCTTGTGAGGAAGTTGTAGACCCCTTCTCTAGGTAGAACAATCCAAGTGACTTCAGCCTCTCCTCATATGTCTTCCCCTCCAGACCATTCACCTTTTTTCTTGCCCTCCCTTGGACACTAACAGTTTTATATATTTCTTATACTGTGGCACCCAGAACTGCACACAGTACTCAAGGTGAGGCCGCACCAGTGCAGAGTAGTGGGATGATACTTTGCCTTGACCGGCTAGCAATGCAGCACTTGATGCACCCCAGGGTATTATTGGCCCTCCTGGCTGCCTAGGCACACATACTGGCTTGCTATCTCCCTTACTTGTATACTTTCGGAGTTTTGTTAGGGATATAGATATAATTTTCCTTGATGATTGCACACGGTCAAACTCCTTGATCAACTATTCAATTGAGTGATATAATATTTTATATATTCTTTTTTTTTTGATTAAAAAAATATTTTCTGACCAAACATAATCTTTCAGTTTCATAAAACTGCCCTTTTAGCATATGTGAATAAATTTAGCAGATGTGAACTGTGAATAAATACCCTGCACTGATCCCAGTGAGAAAAAAAAAAAAAAAATATCAGATTTACCTTAGCTCAATCTTCTTCAGAGAAAATGTGCAACCAAGATAAACAATACCCATTGGAAAAATACAATATACTTAAGCTACTGGGATTCATTTCCCACATCAAAAATGTTAAATCATGTTAAAGATCTGTCATTGTCCTCAACTGGCCAGCACTCTTATGTTATCAAAGTGCTCTTGAAGGATTAACACGAGAAGTATACCCACTGAAATGTTTCAGCTGTTCACCCTCTAAAAATATACCAACACTTTCCTGTAGATTTGCTTGTCTCAAAGTTCAATTGTAAACACAGTTCTAGGTATAGAACAGGTTACTGTTTTCTGTATGCATACTGTCTTGTACAAGTGGTTCTTTTCTCTTAAGAAGGACTTCTGTGAACCAAGACAAAAAATATTAAAATAAAAACAACTAAGTACTAAGAAGGAGTTACCAGCTGCAGAGAAAATAAATACTGGGAGAAAATTTATGTTGGTAGCAAAATGCTACCAGTAGAAAACAAAACCCACCACAGCAAAAAAAATAGTACATGGGTTTTTATTCTCTCAGGGCATTTTTTAATGTAGTACATATAGAAACTGTCCCGAATCAAGGTCATGATATTATAAACAACATATGATTTTGGTAGAAGTAGAAGACTGTTATGGAAGGTCTGGGACTTGGGAGATTATTATTATTTTATTTTTTTTTCACAATCCCATGAACACTTCTTCAGCTCAGCTGTAAATGTTTAAAAATAAAATGAAATAAAAAGATACAGTAAAATAAATAAAATAAATAAAATAAAACTAAATAAAGCAAGAAAAGACAATAAATTAATACTTCAGTATGATTTGAAATATCTAAAGCTATGCCAAAATACTTGGTCATTTTAACTACATTTTCTCTTTTTACATTATCATTTCTATACTTATGTTTAAGTTAGTCATATACAATCTTATGTTACCAAATGTGCAAATTTAAATTTTAGCATTTCCCTCTGTGTGAGACAAGTAGGACACAATTAATGAGATCAGCAGACACTCCTCTGCCACTATCCCATTGATTCATTAAGAACGTCAACAGAAGACTGGTTTTCAGGACCGAATATTTTATATATCAGAGTACCAAAGAATAAACAGAAAAACAACAACAACAACAACAACAAAAAACAGTACATTTATGTCTTTGCCTTTCCTTTCTATTTCTGACATACTCATTCTTGTAGTTTGAAAAAAAAAAAAAAAAAAAAAAAAAGTGAAATAGAATATCTAGAAATATGTGTCTGTTTTCTGAGACCAAGTCCTCTGACTGTTGGTTTTCTGTCTAATAAGACATGTTATGTTCTTGCTTGGAAGGGTTCTCATGACAGTCTAGGCTGACCTTTTTCTTTATTCATCAATAAGTTGTCAATAGTTTAGTGTGCACCTGCTAAATGAGTTTCTGTTCAGAGAAGTTTGAAGAGTAGCAAAGTTGCCAGATGGCCATTTCATTTAAAAGATGTTTCTGAGGTCAGAAATAAATGGCAAAACAAAAAGAAGAACTGGCTATATTGAATTCACACGTAAATGAAGGACAAGCACAACACCATTTCTTTCCAGAAGGAAACCACACAGGTGAGGTACGAGAAAAACTGGGAGTAGAACAATTAGTGCATTATAACATCGAGATTTATGATCAGAATAGGTGAAGTGACTGTTTCTATCTTCTGTCCTGTCTGTATTATCTTCACTTCTTATCTCAGTTATAGCATCCACCAGACCAAGATTTGATACACATATTTCTTTACTGGTTAGTTGGTAGCTATTAATAATTTTTCATGATATGAAAATGATAGGACTGTAAAACTGCGTTGATAGACCGATTCAGCTGTATAAGTGCATGTGTTTCTGGGAAGATGAGACTCATTGCAGAATTGTATACTTAGATGTGATTATTCCCCAAATTAATTAACAGTCCTGGTTAACAGTTCAGTAGGAGAGATTCAGAGAGCTGTGTTCACAGTATCCTTAGTGCTAAGAGCTTCATCAGTTTTCCTTTGTCCAAATAAACACACAAGTTGAAAAAAAAACACTTGAGATATTTTTAAGGCTGTATTTTTTCTGAGAATGAGGAGTCATTTTAAAACATAAAGTATATTCAAGTGTCTTATGAGCAATGAGGAACCTAACCTCCTAACTAATAAAGTAATATTATTTTTATTTCAAAGTCATGTATATTTTCTCCCTCTATTTTATGACCTTTTCAGGACCTTAAAATCTTAAATTCCCACTAAAAGAAAGTTTCTTAGTTCAGATTCCAAGATCAAAGCCATGCTGTTTCTTCGTTGTTGGTAGCTGTTTTGAAGACAGGTTTCTGAAAATTCTAGAAGATGCTACAAGATTTCCATATAAATAAACTCAATTTTATGTTAAGTAAAATAATTAACCAGCAAAAGCGTAAGCTATATGCTTGCTTGATTAGGATGTTTAATAGGTTGCTCTAGTAACCACCTTTCCACAGGATACATTAACTTGCTTCTTGTTTTACAAAAACCTCCTCAGGTCTCATTTTGTACATATTGTAAAAGATGGAGCTACACTCATGAAAACTTTATAACTTCCATACATAGCATCTTTGCAATAATATAAACAGAGGTCTCTTCCTTCCCCAGAGCACTTCATTGCCGGGAGGAAGAAAAAAATTGTCACAGCCAACAATACTCTTGGCTTTCGTGTGAAAAATCCATTTAATTTATTTGCATTATCAGAGAAAAATAATTGAAAGATAAAAGAAGAATACTGAAGACTGCTCTATTTTTCCTTGGTTATTTTATTTTCAGTTCTTTCAAACTTTTTAACTGCAAACAAAAATCGTTATATGAAGAAAATGAGATAAATTATTTTAAAGTAAGTAGCAAGTATGTATCTTTCTTTCTTTCTTTCCCCCCCTTTTTTTTTAAAAAGAAAAGACTACTTAAATTATTAATCATATTGTGATATACCAGTATTTACTTACAATTTTACATATATTATGTAATACTGTCACAGATTAATCAAGAAATAGTGAAAACATAATTATATAAATTAAAATAAAACAAATCCAACTTTCATTCAAATCGTTTGTTTGTTTGTTTTCCAGAACAGAAGATATTTCATAATGTTGCAAATTTCTTAAAGGTATTACTCTGATGGATATATTTTGAAATGAGAACCACTGAATCTTTTTCATAGAATTCTGAATTTTGACAACCTCTGAATTGAGTTCTGAAAGCTGAATCAAGAAGCATGGCAGTAACCCACATAAACTGTTGGGAAGTGAAGTAATCCACATAACATACAGAACAACTCATCACATTGTGTCATTACTTGCATCTTAGTTACAAGTGTTCCATGCTATACTGGAGAAAGAAGTGGGAGAGCAGTGACTGTGAAGAGAGAAAATGAAGGGGATGAGTTATATAGCTGTTCAAAATATGTAGTCCTCATAAGTCTCCAAACTCCTCCCTAAAGACTTTCCTTAAAAGGGTTTTGTCCTGTTTGCTTTCCTCAGTCTTGGAAAACTTGGGAAAGCTCTCTTATTAATAGGAAGAAAAAATAAACAAACAAACAAACAAAAATTTATTGCACTTAATTTTTATTTTGTGCTGAAAATCACCAAGGCGCCTTGCAAACATTCACTAATTATCAGAAAATCCTTTTTGGATGAGAGGAAATCTATATTTCTATGCTAATAGAACAAGCAAACAAAATTTCAGGTATTAAATGTCTTCCCTCAGGGTGACAGAAAAAGTCATAGTCATCAGTTCAGAGGTTGTTATTTTTAATCTAGTCATAGATTAAAGACCAGTAGAGCTTCATCCATATTGTGCACTTAATCCAAGTATAAGATTAAAAGTAGTTTGTAGTTAAGAGAGAAACAGAAAACCAATTACATTGGTAATGAATAGCATTGTTGCATAAACTTTCAATTACAAAATTTAAAAACTTCCAGGTGTTTATAAGAAGTATATGTATAAGTTTATATATATATATTACATGTGTATATATATATGAAATATAAATAAATTAATAAATAGAAATATATATTGTGATCAGAAAATATTAGGCTCTAGTTCAACTTGCAAAGCACAAGAGTCTTTCCAGCATCTGGAGAGTTCATATGTACAATTAATATTTTAGTTCCTTGTCGTCTGGAGGACCCTAGGGAGTTACTATACATGAGCCACCATGTTTGGAACTTGGCTGTTGGGTATAGTTCAAAGAACCTCTGAAGTTGCTATGAAACAATATGGGTGTCACCTCCTTTTATTCATACCTGCTGCCTACGTTAGTCGTCAAAATAATTTGAATTTTTATGTCAGGTTGCCCTTTTGTTATGGCAATTACTTTACCCTGAAAAAAAGTAGAACATTCTTGACACTGTCACTTAAGTGACTGCTTTCCATGGAAACCAAATGGGGACAAGCTGTACCTTACACAGTAAAAGAAGCACCTTCAGACAGTCTTTTTAGTAAGCTTAGTTGGTCCATAAGTAATTCTGCTGTGATGGTGTCTCATCTTTCCCTGCAGTAGAGACATGTTCTCCTGCAGCTGAGTATAGAAGTGCATTTTAAGGGCTCAGGCTGGGGGAGTGGGGTGGGGGATGGGGTTAAAATAAAATAAAATAAAAAGAGTTTAAAGATGTGTCTACATGGAAGGGAAATCAGACTTTCTCTTTGTCAGCTGCACAAATGATGACTCAGAGAGGTGACAACTGTGCATTTTATATCTACAGGATATCTTATCTGTGAAGGGTGACTATTACTGCTTTTGTGGTACTTTTGAGTTACTAAAGTCTTTCTTGGAAGTGAAAGAAATAATCATCACCCTTCACTGAAGAGATTTTATTTGTTGTGTGAGAAAACGTGTCTTCATAAAAGCCCACATTTTGAGACTGAATTAGTAAGCACATCAGCTTCAGTCAGCCAGCTTTTATTTATATTTTCTAGCACTAAGGGGGAATGCTAACCTTTACCTCTCCCATGGAAGCAGGCCAAGCTCTCTGGCAGAAGATGTCCTATGGAATGTTAATAATACACATGTCAGGGGGAATAGAAGCCTATGAGCTTTGTGGAGATCTAACTTTTCCATTAGCAGCAAGTATTTGAAACTCTGAATACTTCTTCAAAGTAATTTTTCTTGGAGAAATTTTAAAATACAGTCACTCGTCCCCCATGCCTTAGAGACACTAGTTTCCATTTAGAATTTACATATTAAAATTATATGATTCTTGTAACAGTTCTAACTTACATACTTTTCTAGACTATGTGTACTTTATGATAACTGATCTAGGAAAACCCAGTGCACAGCCATAACTTAATTTCTTGTAAATCACTTAAGAGCATACTAATTTTATAGGATACATTTTTAAACAATATTATGTGCATTGTTAAAAGTGGCTGGATTGCATAATTATATTAAGTTCTGTATGGTGGGATTTTGTACTTCTGAAATACTACCAGTACTGAATATTGTATTAATATTAAAACATGCTGAGTATCGTATTTTCCTGGACTCAAAAGCAACTGAACTTACATGTTTGTAATTTGAAAATGGATGTAAGCTATAAAATTCAGAGAAGGCTTTCAAGACTTTAATCCTTCAAAGAGGGGTGGTAATGCTATGCATCACAGAGTGCATATAGTATTTGCTTTCAATATTTTACTCCTTATACATAAAATAGAATTGTATTAGTTTCACTGAATCTAAGATATATCTTCCCCAACACTGAATTCTACTGTGTTCACTCTGTAAGCCTTATTTGGATGGTATCACATTTCTATTCTTCTTTTGGGTAGTCATTTGCTGTTCTAAATATTTGTCAGCACTAAATGCATTTAAGACTACAAAATTATGCTTTCAAGATCTTAAACTTTCACCATGTTGTCTGTATTCAGGAAACTGAAAAAAAACAGGCACTGATTCATAAATCAGTAATCTGGGCTTTCCAAGTGTAATCTGGTTACACTTGGTGATTTGTTCTGAAATCTGCATACTGCAAACCAGCATTTTATTGCACAAATTTTCATTTGCAATCATTAGAAAACCATATCAATCTATCATACTCATGGAAAAGCTCCCCGGTATTTTACTTTTAGAAAACAGTGAGAAGTATTGAATATATTGATAGGCAGCTTCGCTGATACAGAACTGCTCCTTAGAGCTGCCCAGCTGAAATACCTCAGGTTGGATTACCTTAACTCTGCGTCCACATGGTAGACCTTAAAGGTAGCTCCAGACTGGCCCTGCCAGTCATCATTCACTGCTTAAATATTTGTTCCTATCCCAATAAAGCACCATGGAGCTCCAGATAAAGATCCCTTGAATGTGAAGTCTAAAAAATGATCCCATTGTGCTGAGATTTGCTGAAAAAATTTGCAAGTCACGAACTTAAGGGAGGATGAAAGAGGTAAGACAGAGCAGAAGGAAAGAGAGATTCCAGAAAGATGTTGCCCTTTCCGAGTTAGCACTTACCGAACTCACTACTTGTAGAAAGACTAGTAAACATGCTTGTTTTCACCCACATAAAGGCAACTTGAAAAGTTAAAGAAAGAAGAGGTTATGTTCTGATTTTTACATACCAATCGTATTTAAATTTCTCTGATCTCACTATCACTTAGAACAAAGAAGCAGTCATAATAAATTAAATCTGAATCTATTTACTCCAGTCATATCTAAAACGTTAAAGTGTGTTTCCCACAATGCCATATATACTATAGATAAGCATATATGCCATGCCTTGCAGGAGGGCAGGAGGTGCTCCAGGAATGGAGCAGAAGTTCCCCTGTGGCCTTTGGAGAGGCCCCTGGTGGAGCAGGCTGTCCCCCTGCAGACCATGAGTCCCACATGGAGAGATCTCCATGTTGCAGCCCATGGAGGAGCCCCCGGTGGAGCAGGTGGATGTGGCCTGGAGGAGGCTGCGGCCCACGGAGAGCCCCTGCAGGAGCAGGCCCCGGGCAGGAGCTGAAGCATATGGAGAGGAGCCCACACAGGAGCAGGAGGTCTGAGGGGAACTGCCACCCGTAGGGGACCCATGTTGGAGCAGTTTGATCCTGACCCTGTGGTACAGACCCATATTGGAGCAGTTCTTGAAGAGCTGCTGCCTCTGGGAAGTCCACGTAGGATTGGTTTGGAAAGGGTGACATCCCATGGGAGGTACCCCATGCTGGAACAGGGGCAGAGAGTAATCATGAAGGTGCAGTGGAGACAAAGCATTAGGGACTGACCACAGCCCCCATTCTCCATTCCCCTGCACCACTCAGGGGAAGGAGGTGGAAGATGTTGGATGAGGGGAAGATGGTTTTAGCTTTTTAGTTAGTTTGTTTGGTTTTGTTCCTCACTGCTCTAGCTTGTTACTAATACGTAATAAATTTTATTAATCTCCATATGCTGAGTCTGTTTTGCCCGTGATGATAATTGCTGAGTGATCTCCCTGTCCTTTCCTTGCCTCAACCCTTAAGCCATTTTCATTTTATTTCCTCCCCCTTTCCCTTTCAGGAGGGGGAGTGAGAGAGCAGTTGTGGTAGAGCACAACTGCCCAGCTTGGTAAAACCACCACAGATTAGAATAATGTTGATAACACACTGATGTTTTAGTTGTTGCTGAACAGTGCTTACCCAGACCCAAAGACTTTTCAGCTTCTTGTGCTGCCTTGCCGGTGAGGAGGCTTGGGGTTACACAAGGTGCTGGGAGGGGGCACAGCCAGGACAGCTGAACCAGATGTGCCAGAGATATCCCATACCATGTAGTGTCATGTAGAACAGTTAATATAGGGTGGCTGTCTGGTGTGGGGGAGACTTCTTGGTGTCTGCAGGGCTGTTTTTCCTCTCTCTCCCAGCTGCTGCTGTTCAGCAGTTTTTTCCCATTCCTTAAATCTGCTCTCCCAGAGGCCCAAGAAGCATCACTCAGTTGCTTGTTCTGGCCAGCAGCAGGTCCCTTTTGGAGCTGGCTGGAGCTGGCTCTGATCTAACATGGGTAGCTGCTGGGCTCTGCTCACAGAAGACACCCTTGCACCATCCCTTCTACCAAAACCTTGCCACATAAAACTAATAGAAGAGGAAATGAACAGTTTTATTGGACTGTGTGTATTAGATGGCTTGGCACATTAGACCCACAGAAGTATAAGGCTTTAGTAGACACCAGTGCACAGTGTACTGTAATACCATCAAACTATAAAGACGCAGAACTCATATGTCTTTCTGGAGTGACAGGGGGATCCCAACAGCCAACTATATTGGAAGCTGAAGTGAGTCTAAGTGGGCATGAGTGGCAAAAGCACACCAATGTGAATGGGCTGAAGGCTCCATGCATCCTTGGCATAAACTACCTCAGGAGAGGGTACTTCAAAGATCCGTAAGAGTACTGGTGTACTTTTGGCATAGTTGCCTTGGAGATGGAGGATATTAAGCAGTTGTCTACCTTGCCTGGACTCTTATGAGACCCTTCTGTTGCTGAGTGTTGCTGAGAGTTGAAGAGCAGCAGATGCCAATTGCTACCACAATGGCGTGCCGGCAACAATATCATAATGATTTCCATCCATAAGCTGATTTGTTGACTGGATAGCCAAGGAGTGATCAGCAAGACTCACTCACCATTTAATAGTCCCATATGGCCAGTGCAAAAGTCTAGTGGTGAGTGGAGAACAGTGGACTATAGTGGCCTGAATGAAGTAACACACCCACAACTGAGTGCTGCAGTGCTGGACTTGCTAGAACTTCAACACAAACTGGAGTCAAAGGCAGCCAAGAGGTACGCCATAACTGATATTGCTTTCAATTGGACAGGCATACAGTACACCTGGAATCGACTGCCCCAGACGTGGAAACACAGCCCTACCATTTGCAATGGACTGATCCAGATGACACTAGAAGGGTGAAGGGGGAAGCTCCTTTACACCTGCAATACATTGATGACATTATTGTGTGGGGTGACAGAGCAGAAGTTTGTGAGAAAGGGAAGAAAATAGTCCAAATCCTTCTGAAAGCTGGTTTTGACATAAAACAAAATAAAATTAAAGAACCTGCAGACCCGCACTGGAGATCCAGTTTTTAGGAATAATGCAGCAGGATATACGTCATCAGATCCCAGTGGATGTGGCCAATAAGATGATAGCTATGTCTCCACCATCTAGCAAGAAGGAAATACAAAATTTCTTAGGTATTGTGGGTTTTGGAGAATGCACATTCCAAATTACAGTCTAAATGTAAGTCCTTTCTATCAAGTGACCCAGAAAAGAACAATTAAAATGGGGTCCTGGGCAATGACAAGCCTTTAAACAAATTAAACAGGAGATAGTTCATGTATGAGAAAAATTTCAATAATTTTCTTCATACAAGATCTTCTGTGAAGCTATTTTATTTGTGATTGCAATGGCAGGCATCCTGCAAGCAGGAGTGCACAATAAAGGTTTACCATAACCTTATATTCACTAGTACACGACACCTGATTTCTCCCCTTTCACTGCATAAATACCTTCTATTGCAAAAACACAACATTGTTTCTCACAATTCAGTACATCTTGGGCTAGTAAAAGCAGGACAAGATATAAAGAATGTGCTCTACACCACAGTCAGGGAGAATGGAACCACCTGGAATCTCTGGCAGAAAGAGTCCAGAGGACACTGAGGTCAGCCCCTAGGGTTTTGGAGTAGCGGATGCAGAGGACCTGAAGCCCGCTACACTCCAACCGAAAAAAGAGATATTGGTAGCATCTGAAGGGTTTTGAGATGCTCCAGAAGTGGCTGGTAATGAAGCACAACTCCTCCTGGCACCCCCATTGCTGGTGCTGGGCTGGATGTTCAAAGGAAGGACGCCTTTTACACATCATGCAACTGATGCTATGTGGAGTAGGTGGGTTGCACTGATTCCTCAGTGGGCTTGAATAGCAAACCCCAGTTGCCCGGGAATCTTGGAAGTGATTATGCACTGGCCATAAGCTAAATATTTTGGAATATCACCATAGGATGAGGTAGCCCACGCTGAAGAAGCCTCGCTGGATAACCAGAAAATGAGAACAAATATGCTCTAGTCACTGCGTCCTGTCATATTGTGGGGAAGCATTGGAGGTGGAAGGCTGTTCTATGAAGTCTTAAATGACAAGTTGCAGAACTAATAAAGGAGAAGGTGAATCAAGCCAATTTGCAGAAGTAAAAGCCATCCAGCTTGCTTTGGATATTGCTGAATAAAAAAAGTGGCCAGTGCTTTTACTGACTCATGGCTGGTGGCAAATGCCCTGTGGGATTACAGGGGGGTGATTATAGAAATGGAAGTAGAGAAACTGTCCATACAGATGCAAACCCATCTGGGCTGACACATTGTGGCAAGGTATTGCCGCCTGGATAGAGAACCTGGTAGTAAAAGTACACTGTGTATATCCTTACGTACCCAAGTACACACCACTGAACAACATCAAAACAACTAGCAGATGGGTCAGGCTGCCAAGATTGAAGTGGCTCAGGTGGATCTGGACTGGCAACATAAGGGTGATTTATTTATAGTTCAATGCACCCATGACACCTCAAGGGGATTTAATGTTGGCTGAGAATAGCCCATGATTTGAACTGTATGATGTTAATTACTATATAATACTGTATGTCATAAATACTATGACTGCTTTATGCCATATTAATGGTATTACAGTAACAGTCACACAGATAATCATGAATTAATTTTCATAGAACTGGACAAACACAGCAGTGATGGAATCGGAACTGGCTTCAGTGTGCTACGATCCAACACCACCATCTCTTTTGCTCTGAAAGATTATAATGACAGATGGAGCCCAAAGTCACAGACTAAACAAACTCAATGGACATTATATATATAATGCAAATTCACTTCTTGGGGATGGGCTATGCATCAGTCAGCAGGTGATAATTGCATTGTCCATCACTTGCTTTGTACATATTAGAATTGTTTATTATTATTGTTGTTGTTATTATTATTAATATTTATTTTCTGACCTATTAAACTGTCTTTATATCTTTACATCAAACTATGAGCTTTTACTTTTTTTTCCCCACAATTCTCTCCCCCTGTCCCACTGTGTATGTGTGTGGGAGTGTGTGTGGTGGAGGTCTCATTGCAAACAAAAGTTAAGGGAAATATGTATATCTTTGGAAATAAAGGAGATATTTCCTTCCCTAAAAAGAATACCCTATTCAAGCTTATTCAAATGAAATGTAATGATGAGTTGACTTATATCTTAGCATATACAGTATAAGAGTTACATACTGAAGGAAACTTTCTGTGGCTGAAATTTTGGCTTTGAAAAAATATCGTGTCAGAACAATGAAGAGAAAATCCAGAGATCAGTTGCTTTCTGTTAGAACTTTCACAAAGCTAGTGCCAGTCCAAAGGATAAAAATGCCTTTCTCAAGCACAATATCTTTCTTGCTTCAATAATTTTTAGTAGCTATTGCATAACATCTTCCTCTTATTAGAATACAAGTCATAAAATAATGTCAAAGTTTTACTGTGGTTATTAGATTATGTTCTAAAGGACAGAAGAAGAAAATACTACAGAAAATAAGTACAGAACATAAATGACGGTACAGCACAGATATCTTGTTAAGAAATTAATGTAAAAATCTCTATTTTAATTATTCTTGTTTTAACAGAATAAGAGAAGCAATCAGCTGGAGATAACCAGGAGGAAGTATAGCTTCTTCTCCAGTATGTCAAGGAAGAACTTTATAAATATAAGCCACTTCACTGAACAAGAAATAAAAAGGCTTCAGAAACACTGTCTTTGGAATTCCTTTATGGCAGGACAAGACACCTCATCAGATGCAATTCAGCAGGACTCACTAAAAAAAACAAACAACAACAACAACAACACACTAAAAATTATTTTTACCTGAATATTGTCTGAATATTCTGTGACTATAGAAAAATCTCATAAGTTAAAATGATTTTCTGAACAATAAGAGTTATACAAATAATTTGACAGTTATTTATTTTATTTTATTTTATTTATTTTATTTTATTTTATTTTATTTTATTTTATTTCATTTTGGAAGTTCTGATTAAGGAAAGTTTAAGTAAATTTTAAAGTCTTTTTTCTTGTTTCTCTCAGTCCTCAGAACAGCGCTGTCAAAAACAAGCAAACAAAACAACAACAACAACAACAACAAAAACGTAGAAAAAGATCTGGAAAAATAATCAAGTTCATGAAGATGTAAATTACAAACAAAAGGAATCTCTTCCAAGTTCAGTTTTATCCTTATTTCCCATTTTGCTTGCATGAGGCTAAAAGTCAGAGATAGAATAAAACTATGTTTTGCTGATATTAATATATTGGTTTAACTCAGTGATAAAAGTTTGGCAACTATGAAAGAAGTATAAAGATTTTAGATAAATATCTCAGCTTGTTTTATAATTACACTACTCTTCTCTGCAGGTGAAAATTCCAGTGACTTCAGGTTTGACTACTTATGTAACTAGATGATTTTACAGCTTCCATTCACCAATTACAAACATGTTTAAACCCTAAATCTGCAAATATGAATGGCCTCATTAAACTGATTTTCCATCAAAGATTAAAATAGATTAGCTATATTATATATATATATATATATATATAATAAGGTGTCAGAGCCTTTGACTAATGTTTTCAGAAACTTAAATCTTTCAGCAGAATAGAAGAAAAGCCTCATTACAAGAAAAAATTTCTTTGACTGGTGGTGTGGATTACACAAGATGGACTAGAAAGGAGATAGAAAAAGAGAGATATCTCAGAATAGACCTATCTTTTCATTTTCAAGATGTCTGACTTATACTCACTAGTAAAACCAATATGGTAGTTGTACACTTTTGTTTTCCATTTTATTGTCATTTCACTATTTAGGGCTGGGAGATGAGAAAAGGCATAGCTTCCTGCTAGACAGTTTGTGATCCCTTAACATATTATAAGGCCATTATCTGAAGATACTGGAGGTGTAGCTCATTATCTATTTGAATTAAGAATGAACTTCCTTCCTTCCTTCCTTCCTTCCTTCCTTCCTTCCTTCCTTCCTTCCTTCCTTCCTTCCTTCCTTCCTTCCTTCCTTCCTTCCTTCCTCCCTCCCTCCCTCCCTTCCTTCCTTCCGTCCTTCCTTCCTTCCTTCCTTCCTTCCTTCCTTCTTTTCCTTGTTACTGTTTAAAAGTAACTTGTAAGAGTCGTGATACTTATTGCATCTATATTGTATCTATATTGTTTATCTATGTTTATTTGCATGCTATAATAGGCCAACTTCTTGCAAGTCAGAGGGAATGTGGAACCAAGAACTAGCCCACTTTGCCTAAAAAAACGGTCACAACATTCATGTATTAGCTATTCCTGCTTACTTTAAGCAGCACAACTTATTTATCAAGAAAGCATTTTGACTATGAGTTCCCTCTCTTTCTTCCTTCCTCACTTCCTGTGACCATGCACTTACTATGAGCATTAGCACTACTGTGCTAATACATGGACAGTTCTTGTGACAAACTGAGAAAAAGTGCAGTTCTTTCCCAGAACATCAAGGGTCAAACCTGCCTTTCTTACTGGATCTTAATACCTGGCAGTGACAAAGACTGGTGTCATAGTTTAGTGGAACAGCTTAAAAAAAAAAAAAAAAAAAAAAAAAAAGTCTGATTATTTATTTGTATGTTTCACTGTTGTGGTATTTATAAAATGTCATTAAATAACTCTGACTCTTTGCATGGAGTGTTTTTTTAAATTTAATAAGCAAAGTGCTATTGTTTATTTTTAGGGGTTTTGCTTTACATTGCATTTTCATGATTTTGGAACCCTGAGAATGTAAATAATTTAATTGGTAAAAATTATTATTCAGTTAACCAGTTTTACTGTTCTACAAACTTAACTATAAATATATAATGCACATTCATATGTGTGTAATACCTCTTTAATGTTAAAAAGTTGTTTAAACTTTCATGAATATATTGTTGAATATAATCTTAATTTAACTAGCAGTAATAAAGTAGTACTTTTCCATTTCTTACCTGTCCCCATCCCTATATCTTTATCATATATATATAAATTGTCTATTCTATTTATTTTATTTTGCTTTATTTTATTTTTTTTTGCTTTATTTTATTTTATTTTGTTTTGTTTTGTTTATTTTATTTTATTTTATTCTATTTCTCAGCTAAACCATAAAAAAGAAAACATAGGAAAAAAGCATAAATTTTCAACATAAGAAAGTATTTTTCTTTCAAAATACTAAAAATGACTATTGATTAAACGCACTTATATTAGGTATTTATAACACAAGTAAATACGTAATAAATTCAAATCAGATGCAATTCTTCTCATATGTGTAAATTACCCAGTCTTCTCCTTCATCCTTTCAGTGAACATTTTAAATTAAGATATTCTCTGATCTTTGACATCTCTGAACAGATGATCCGAGAACCTTGAACTGTGTTGACAGAGATACAGCCAAAATAAGTGTAATTTACAGAAGTGTTATATAACCCTAAACCAGTTACTTATTACTCACTTTGACCTCCAAAACATAGGCTTTTATTAATATTTCAAGTGAACTAATGTATCTTGTCTGATCTTGGTTTTTCTGTTCTCCCATAGTAATGTGTTACGTTCTGCTGATGCTATACTGACATCCTGGATAACATATGTATGTCAGATATCATTAGGTACTTCTGCTTCAGCAGTTGAACCAAACTTTGTAAATCTGGTAAGATTATCTAGATTTATAGACATATAATTTAACCATATAGACATACCATTTAACCATATAGGCATATCATATCATTCCTCTTTTCAGGAATGAGGTAGTGAAGAAAAGAAGGGATATACTTCATAAGAAGTTATTACTTCATGGGAGATATTATGGAATGCCATCTTACTCTTGGTTTAAAAAACTATCAACTCTTACATGTTCTGGAATATTGAAGAGCAACTTACAGAACTTTTGAATTTATGTTTGTTATGTACGTTGCTAGTTAACAAATTATTGTAGACAGTCATTACTGAAATACTAAATTGTACACTGGTATAAAGAAATATCTCCAATACATACTTTGTATATATATACATATATATATATATTCTATTGCTATAGACAATAGTTCTCATCTTGCAATAGGCTTATTTCAAAACTGTTACCAGTAGCCACATTGACTTGGATCCTTTCAGCCAGCCAAATTGAAATTTCTGCTAATTAGCTGACTGGAATTGACTATGGCTTTCAGATTTATCTGTTTAAAAATAAAAAAAATAAATACATAAATGAAAATCATTGTTTTGCTCTTTCTAAACACAAACACAGAAACCAAAGAATGCAATTTATTTTATCTTTTTTTTTTTTTTTAAAAAAAAAAAAAGTGTAAGTTAAAGTAAGAGCAACTCCATTCCCTGTTTATCTTAAAATTACAGCAGTTGGGATACTATTTATTTCTGTAGTTCCTGCCACCTACCTTAGATTTACAAACTCTTATAGTCCCCAATGCTTGCATCTAGGCACAGTATAAACAACATTGTATAAAAAGAAAACCACAGGAATTGCTTATGTTGTAAGCCACAGATGATTTATTTATTTATTTATTTATTATAGAAGTTAAAAACTTAAGCTACACAAATAGGATCTCACTCTGAAGGTTCACACAATAATTTCTTTCTTTTTTCTTTTCCTTTTTTTTTTTTTTTTGAAATTGAAGAGAAATTAGGCTTTTACTTTTTTACTTTAAGAGTACACAGACAGAATTTAGTTTCAGATATTGGCATTAAAAAAATGTTCCTTTATTAAAAGATATGCTAAACTCAGCTGAAAGGAACTGCTTTATAAAAATCCTAGAGATTTTGTACCTAGTGACTCATTTTAAGAAATTAATTAAAATTGATAATTTCTGCTAGCTTCATATTTGTTTCCCCAGTATAGAAATTATTTCTGGTATTTTATATAGGTACATAACACATATCATTAAACACATGAAACACGTGTACTCCATGTGGCCTTTACCTTTTCAAGTGGTATAGAAGACCTTCTGAAATTTAGCACTAGGAAATGAAACATGTAGATTCCAAATCCTGACTAATTTTCAAATTGCATTGATTATGGAAATAAGAATTTAATCTCATGAAGAGCTAATAATTTTTATGATGATGTTCAGCAAAGTTTATAAAATCTTTCAACTGACCAGAATGGATGCAGCTTCTTAAAAACAAACAAACAAACAAAAAACAAACAAACATACAAACAAACAAAAAACACTCAAAGACACAAAGAAGCTCAAAATCTCCTAACACCTATAATCTGCTCTTTAGGAAGTCTGAAAATTTCATTGCTGGAGACCACACGAGTCATAAATTCCAAAAAAAAAATCTCACTGTGGTTCTAGGAACTTAAATCTCTATAGACACAATTAGTAGAGGAAATAAACTACATAGGTTAAACACATGGTTTAAGAAACTTGAAAGTTTTAGCTACACTTGACTTCATTTAAAACCTCAATAAGATACATTGTTTAAACAGCTTAAAGCTTTATGGGAAACTCCAGTCTTCAAGGAGCTACAAGTGATGAAATTGAACTATAGATTCATCTTTTCAAGCTCTCAGTGGCAACATTTTGTCATGGTTCCTGATGCTTGGCTTCTCACTCAGACATTTTTGTGTGACATCTCCCAGTGG
Source organism: Stictonetta naevosa (assembly GCA_011074415.1). Classification (NCBI taxonomy): domain Eukaryota; kingdom Metazoa; phylum Chordata; class Aves; order Anseriformes; family Anatidae; genus Stictonetta; species Stictonetta naevosa. Next base: position 127,446,708 of record CM021697.1, read on the forward strand.
TGTCAGCACAACTGGAAAGTGGTGATCCTTTACAGGGAACAAAGAGCCAAGGGCTGCTGGGAGGATGGGAACTTCTTGCACTGGAACTGTCACAGGCATCAATTGTAAATTCATGGGCTTAGACTGAGACCAAGGCCTTGCTTTTCTGAGACTCAAACAAATTGATCTGAAGGTAAAACTTGCAGTTCTTTCAAACCATAGACAGATTCACAAATCCTTCTGAAAGTTGTCATTCAGATTTCCTGAGCACTTTTTTTTTTTTTTTTTTTTTTTTCCCTCAAACACTCAATACATTTAAAAGTAAGCCACAGTGGTGAAATCCAGTCACATTAACTACACAAGACTAGAATGGCAAAAGTTTTACCTTTACTAGTCACTTACAAATATATTTGGCCTGGTGAGGAGTAAAACAAAGGAAAGTCAGGTTCATGCTCTTCAAGGGCTTCCCTGGAACTGTTCATAGCATTCATTAGTGTGGAGTTTTAGTACCATTGTTTATTATTATTATTATTATTATTATTATTATTAATATTGTCTTTATTTTACAAAGACCTTACTCTTGTCTTCAGTGCTGAGGAAAAGCGCTAAATAAACAATACTCATTTGCTATTCTTGGGCAAAATATACAGTGAATATCTTGTTACTTTGTGATTACTCAAGCAAATTATATCATTATAACCTTCCCAGGACTCCAGCCCCCAATCACATTACCTATTTGTGTTAACCCCAGTTGTTTGCGATTCTAACTGGAGAAGATGATCGGTAACACAGATTAGGAAAAAATGAAATAAAAAAAAAATAATAATTTAAAAAACAACAGAATGACAACAAAGAACACCTGGAGAACAGTAAAAGCATTGGTACAATGTAAATTTGGAGGAGAAGAATTACAGAGTCAGCCTTAATGTTAGGAAAATATCAAGGGAACCATTGTTGTAACTGACCTTACAGACCTTCAAAAAACATTGAAATTAATATCCTGGAATCCTGATTTGTCTTACCCTAAAAAAAATATTTCTCAGAAAAGTAAACTTGGGTTTGAGACCAAGACATAACTTTAAGATAGCTTGCATACACTATGCATTGATTTTATCTCTGACTTACTCTTTATGTCCTTTATGTCTCATGTGTCCACTATATGTCTAAATTTACAGTAGCTACTAGACTGTGCAGCATGTGAGTATGAGACAGATAACATGCTAAACACTGAAGAATAGGCCTGGCAACTTAGACCTGTTGAGAAGCCATAGAGACAAAAAAAAAAAAAAAAAAAAAAAAAAGACTGTTCAACTTCAGGTACAGTCACCAGCCAGGAACACTGCCACAGAGATGGTCTGTTCTCAAGCAGTTGATGGGTTGGGAATTGCTTACAAAAATTTCTGAATTAATGATGAAGCCAATTAACAAATAACAAATGCACATAAAGAATAAAGCAGGAAACAGAAGTCACCATTTTAGGCAGATGGGTAGGGTTAATTTTAAGAGGTATTCATCAAAAACTAGGCCTAAGGAAAACCTGTTGATATAGTAAGGTTTCAGGAAAACACCTGAATCTCACTTCCAGTCCTAGTAAGCTCAAATTCTTAAAACAAATATACTTGAGGAACACATACATTTCAAATAAAGAGATCAATAGCCATCCAAGGTAGATTCCCTTCCTAATAAGGTTATTAGAAGCAATCTGTTGGAATAAATTAGGAAATACCTAAGGAGGAGACATTTGACTAGAAACTGTCAACAAGGATTTAAGAGAAAATAGAGGTATTGAATTTTTTTTTCTCACCATGTAGATCTTTTCAATGAAATTATTTTTAGATTCAGCACAGAAGATTAACTGTACAGATAATATTTACTTAATTATTTATTTTAATGATGTTTCGGTAGTCTGTGTGGAAAGAATAAGTGCATAGTTAACTTGCTGCATAGATAACTGGTAGAAAATAAAGTTTTGGCAATATGTAAAGAATCACAGGAATCAAAACTCCTTAGTCAAGAGAAGAAATATGGCTGAGTGCCAGGGCAGGATTTATAGCTGTAGTATTCACTCATTTATCTTTATATATATTTAATTTCCTGTATAGGCAAAGAGAAAAATGAATAAATAATTAAAAGAAGACTTGTGAATGTGATTACACTTTACATATTAATAATCATGCTTTTGGTACATACATACACCTTAAGTTATAAGTTTGTGTACATGGCCATGACTTTTTTTTCTTTGCATTGAAGTGACAGAAGTGTGTCATGTATTTGAAAATAAATACATGAGAAATACATATATCAGAAAATAATATATATTTAGCTTCAGACTCTGTTAATTACAAAGTATTATTACACATTCTCCCTGCTTAACATATCTTCATTTTCAATCTAATTCACTTCAGAAAACAAATTAGAATATCTCAGCATTTCAGATTAAACATTTAAGAGATGAATCAGCTAATATTTTCAGAACTTTCAGGATTATTTTTTTTTTCCTAAAGATGAATATATTTAGTAGCACAGTAAAGCACAATGCCCTAGCTACTAAAAGAGGTTAAGTACTTGCATAATGTTTCCATCCCTTCATTTTCTGAGAGAACTCTAATAATAATAATAATTACATTTCATAATAGAATCTAGTGGTTGCCTAACTGTGTTTTGATTTCTTAGGATTAGCAGTTGGTGCTGTAATTGTTATTTCTTCTGATTGCGAGTGGCACAGCACTTAACCAGTCAGTTGGTTCTCATTTAGCACTTCACATGCTGCATCTTTGTTTGAGACTGATTTACAGGTAATGAAGTAATCTATATTTAGATATTTTTCAGAGGATAATTCTTTTGGTATTTTTAATTGGAAGTTAAATATGCACTTTCAAGTTACTAAATGAATAATGTTGCTAATATGCATGGAGTTATGGGATTGTTTTTAAGATGAGATTTGAATTACTTTTTTTGTTTTGTTTTGTTTGTTTAACTATACTGTAATAAAGATCAGAAAATAGACTTACATTGCTGTGTTTTATTTAGTTGGAAAATTTATTTTCTTCAACAAACACATTGTTTGCAAGACTGGCTGAACCATTAGATTCAAAATACCTAAATATTTCAATAATGTTTAAATTCTGAACCAATGTTTTAGATTTTGAACCAATGTTTACCTTTGTCAAACAAATCTAATAAACTGTTTTATTTTTTAGCTTTCACAGCACCTGTTTCTGATGTTTACTGAAGCATGAATGAGAAGGGAAAGATGGCCATTTCTAGGGTTTCCAGTTCCATTTTGAGGTTGTCTTTTCCATAACACAAGTTCAATTACTATTCTGTTCTTCCTCTGTAACAAATAGCTTTCAGACCCACAACAGCCAGGAACTAAATCCTACTGAACTCCCATTAGGCCAGGATAATACCATTAATACTGAACACAAAATATAACATAATAAATTTGATTTTAGTTTATGCAATATTAATAAATACTGTTTTAAATCACAGAATTGTGGAAATGTTGGCTCAAGGATGTCTCTGGAGGTCATTAGCCCAATGCTTTGCTTGAAGTAAGACTATTGCCAACAGCAGATTAGATCATTTAACATGGCAGTACCTAATCTAATTTTGAAGGTTTCCTAGGAGGGAAGTTTCATAGCACCTGTGGGCAAGCTGTTCTAGTGCTGCACAGCTTACAGTGAATTTTCTTTCCTCTGAAACTGCAATCTGCACCCACTGTTCCATTAGTGCCTCTCGCACTAACCAGAGAGGTTTAGATCTTTAACTTTGCAACTACTCTTCAAATAAATACAGCTTGTGCTAGACCAAAGCTTAGGCTATGCCTTGCCAGATAAGGAAGTCCAGCTGTCTTGGGCCCTCCTCTCAGGTGATACCAGTGGGATTATGAATACCCTAAGAATCTTCCTTTTGGCAATCTTCCACTTCTCTCCATCTTTCTTTAAAAGGCGAGCCCAACTGAACTGTTTGCAGGTGCATCAGTGCTCAGTAGAGGGAGATAAAAACTTCTCTTGATATGGTGGCCATGATCTTGGTATAGAAGATATGCAGTTTGCATTTTTATCAGCCAAACTCAGATAATTATAACGTAGGTAACTACATTTGAGCTCATGCTTTGTAATTTCTCTATAATCAAGGGAAAAAATGAGTTGCTTAATATTCCATTCATCTTCCTCACTGCGCTATCTTTCCTTACAATGAGGAATGCCTATTTCTATCCTTTGATAATAAATGCGTCATGGGGTTGTATCTAGTCCCTTGCAAGTCACCCCAAGGTTTCCAAGTTATCTTCACAGGCTGTTAGAGGATTTAAGGAAGGACTCTTAGTAACCCATAATGGATCAATGGTGGGAAAGCTCTTCTGCAATGGCTATACAAACAACTCACCCCTGTGTAATGATTTCAGGAAGAATATTTTCTAATACTAGAGGGTTGTCTAGTGTGCATCTTTATTTTTCATGGACAGTGGATTCATTTTTTTCAAAGGGCAAGTACAAAGTCTATGGACATTTAGGTCCCATTTGAGTGCTCAGTGTAGAACCAAATGGGAAGTAAATGGTCTTCTTATGGACTCAAGGTAAATTCTGCACTGATTAAATAGGTCATAGCACCTCAGTCACTAGTTAACAGCACTAAGGAAAAAAAAAAAAAAGAAAAAAAAGGCAGCTATTCAAGTGATAATGTCTTTTTAAAAGTGACCTCTTTGTTACTTCAGAAATGTAAAATTAAGCCTGATGAATTTAGGACCTTGATTATAATCTCCACTATGAAGAATTTTTAGAAATGTAAACTGCTTTCAGGTACATTGTTGAATTGTTGTTTAAATGCTTTCACCTAATCTCACAGAGAACATATATTTCTTCTAACTTTTACCAAACTTTTCATCTGGTTTATATTTGTATATGATGTTTCTTTCTCTGTCATCTTGTCATCCACTTCAGACTACTTTCTGTGTTGTCTCTCACAGAGCTTGAACTCCTGAGAATTAGCACAAAGCTCTAACTCCTAGAATTCTGATTGAAATTTTGAATTAAAAGGTAAAATATATATTTAAACAAAACATCTCTCCTCTGTTGACTTTAATTTTAATCATATTTTTAAGCACTTCTGTTTCAAAATAACTAAAAGATTTCTATCACCCACTATATACAACAAGGTCAGAGCATGTTCATAATTTATCGCTTGCATTTTCTGGGTATTTGAACAGTTGATGAATGAACAGTAGAATTTCTTGTAGATAATCCAAATGCTTCCTCTGAATGACCCATCTAGAAATTAAAAATTAATAAATAACTAAATAAAGCTTTATTTTTAAATTGATTATAGTGCCTAGCTGAATGTGACGGTCTTTATACAAGATATATATATATATATTTTTTAGCATTTATATAATGAGATTTTTCCCAAGGAAAGGGACAAAAATAAATGAAAAGTGTACATCTCTACATTATCTGAAAGCTAAAAGACTTATATGCTTTCAGCTTATATTTTGGCATTTTTGGTTAAAGCAATGTGTATCAATAGTTTTTTTTGCATATTAATTCAACAGAGTTCTGTGGTCCAGAACTGATACTATTCTGTGTTTTTTCATTTGTTTAAACACTGAGTAAATGAAATCCTTCAGTGTGTACACAGAGATCTAGTGAATAAAAATAGATTCCCATGGAGATTTCCTAGCAAAATTTTGAATTAATTTTATTTAAATTTGATAGGTAGTTTTTAATTCTTGCTGTAGATAGTTGATAGTCTTATTTACTTACTGTAAAATTTCCTGAAAGCAATAGCAATGATGGTCTAATGTTCAGAAAATGGTTGTCAGAATTATTGGTAAAGGTAGATAGGACATCTTTCCATACATCTGTACACAATATAGGTTAATATTGGTACACTAGATAGGAAATCGGAATAGACGTTGTTAAAGCCACCTGTCAAGCAATGTACAATCCTATAAAATAATATCATGTCTCTGTGTAAGAACGTTAGAATAAGCATTTATGGACCACTACTGTATCTCCCTTCTAGCTATTCCTATGATCTTTACTCCAGAAAAATATTGAAAGTATCTTTCATATTTCTCTTTCAATGTTGCATTAGGTCCCTCTTTTCTGCTATTATTTTCTTGATCCTCTTTTTTAATACTATTCACCAAGCCCTCCTTTAGCTCTTTCTACTGGTCCTGCATTACTTCCTTCAGAATTACTCATTCCTATACTGTATTGGTATCCCCCCTTTATACTTACATTTTATCATCTTCTTATCCTTTCTGCTGGTCAGCAGTGAGAAGCATTTATGGTGGCCTATGTTGTTATTGCACCCTCAGTTATGAATTTTGTAAACATCTCTAAGTGTTTTGAATCTTCCTCATGTCTTTGCTCTTCCTTTAAATTCATGACACCTGTCCCTCTGCCATATTTTCCATTCTCAAATTAAGCAGGTATAAGACAAATTTCTACAATCATCACATTTGCAGCTTTTTTTTTTTTTTTTTTTTTTTTACCTAATTAATGTCTCAATTCTATGCCTCATTCATATCTGATGTTCTCCAGACTGTTATGGAAAATATAAATATCCACAGACATCTGCAGGAGTTTATCATTCTCAGTTGGCTGTTTGTATGTCTTGGGGACCCTGTCTTTATTTTTTAGTCTGAGGTTTCATGACGTGGCTGAATGATCCAAAAGTGTACTACCGTGGGGAAGGTGAGCTTCATCCCTATCTACAGGGTGACATATCTTCCTTGTGGGCAGACACACCTGACCCCTTAGTAAACTAGGTCAGGTTGGTACGATCACATGATGACTGAGGCTGGAAGGCATTTCTGGAGATCATCTAGCCCAGGTCTATGTTCAGAGTGAAGTCCGGTTGCCTGGAATTGCATCCAGTAGAGTTTTAAGTATCTTCAAGGATGGACATTTCATAACCTTTCTGAGATATTGGGTTCCATCACCCCATGTTTTTTCACTCTCAGAATAAAAGAAATATTTTCTTATGCTCAGATAGGTTTTCCTCTTTTTCATTTCACACCTGCCACCTCTTCTACTGTCCCTGGACAAAATTGAGAAGATTCATGTGTGCACTTGCAGCCCAGAAGGCCAACTGCAGAAAAGAGAATATGTACACTTGCAGCCCAGAAGGTGAACTCCATCCTCGGTTGCATCAAAAAGAGGAGTGGCCAGTAGGCTGAGGGAGGAGATTATCCCCCTCTACTCTGCCCTTGTGAGGTACCACCTGGAGTAGTACTGTGTCCAGATCTTGGGCTACTAGCACAAGAATGATGTTGATTTGTTACAGCAGATCCAGAGGAAGGCCACAAAGTTGATCAGAGGGCTGGAGCAACTCTTCTATGATGAAAGGCTAAGAGAGCTGGGGCTGTTCAGCCTGAAGAAGAGAAGGCTCCAGCGTGACCTCATTGCAGCTTTTCAATACTTAAAGGGATCTTATAAAAAAGATGGAGAAGGACTCTTTATTCAAGTAGATAATGACAGGACAAGGAAGTATGGCTTTAAACAAAAGGAGTATAGATTTAGATTAGAACTTAGGAGGAAATTCTTTACTGTAAAGGTAGTGAGGCACTGGAACAGGTTGCCCAGGGAAGTTATGAATGCCCCATCCCTGGAGGTGTTCAAGACAAGGATGGACAAGGCCCTGGGCAACCTGATCTAGTGGGTGGCATCCCTGCCAATGGCAGGGGGGCTGGAACTAAATGAACTTTAAGGTCCCTTCCAACCCAAGATTTTCTGTGGTTCTATGGTTCTATGAGTCTGATTGTCTTTTAGCATTCCCCTTTGTATATTTATACATATGAATAATATTGCCTCTGAGCCTTCTCCAGGCTGAACAGTCCCAGCTCTCAGTTGTGGTGATCAGGTCATTGTACCCTCAGGATGTTAGAGAAGCTCCAGTCCCTCACCTTTTAACCATTGCTGACACCACACAGTCTCCTGACCTCCTCTCAAGGCTTCTTTCTTTGGAGTCTCAGAAGATCCCATGGTAAAGAAAGAGTAAATGAAACTTAAGATTTTAATCATGAAAAGTTAGGCAGACAAAAAATTCTGGTCCCCAGAACAACATTAATAATGTCACTTTTAGTTATATAATATTATATTAGTTTCAGCTGAGATTATTTTCCTTATAGTGACTGATATGTTGCCATGTTTTGGATTTAGGAAAAAAAGTATTGATAACACACTGATGTTTTAGTTGTTCCTGAGTAGTGTTTACACTTTGGTAAGGGCTTTTCAACTTCTCATAATTCCCTGCCAGTGAAGAGCCTAAGGTTGCACAAGGAGCTGGCAGGGGACATAGGCAGGACAGAAGACCCAAACTGGCCAAAAGAATATTCCATAACATATGACATCATGTTGTTGTGGTTTTACTCAGGTGGGCAGCCAATCTCCACCACAACCAGTCTCTCACAAGGGTTGAGATAAGGACAGGGAGAACACTCAACAATTATTGTGATGGGTAAAACACACTCAGAGTGTGGTAAAATTTATTGCTTATTACTAGAATGCTAGTGAAATGAGAAACAAAGGAAATAAACTAAGAATACCTTCCCCCCATCCACCTTCTTCCAAATTCTTCCTCTGAGCAGTGCAGGGGAATGGGGGTTGCTGTCAATCTATGGAGTTTCTCTTCTGCTGTTCCTTCACAGTTACTCTCTTGCCCTGCTCCAGCATGAGGTCCCTCCCATGGGATGCCGTCCTTCCTGAACTGATCCTGCATGGGCTTTCCACAGGCAGCAGCTTTTCAAGAACTGATCCAACATGGGTCCCCCATGGGTAGCAGCTTCCCCCCAGAGCTCCTGCATGGGATGCTCTCCATGGGCTGCAGCTCCGGCCCGGGGCCTGCTCCTGCAGGGGCTCTCCATGGGCCGCAGCCTCCTCCAGGCCACATCCACCTGCTCCACCGGGGGCTTCTCCACGGGCTGCAGCGTGGAGATCTGCTCCATGTGGGACCCATGGGCTGCAGGGGGACAGTCTGCTCCACCAGGAGCCTCTCCACAGGCCGCATGGGAACTGCTGCTGTGTGCCTGGAGCACCTCTTGCCCTCTTTCTGCACTTACCTGGGGTCTGCCAGGCTGGTTCTCACTCCTCACTCTCCCAGATGCTGTTGAGCAGAAGTTTTTTCCCTTTCTTAAATATGCTCTCACAGAGACACAAACAACATTGCTTATTGGCTCGGTTCTGGGCAGCAGTGGATCCCTCTGGAGCCAGCAGAAACTGGCCCTTATCTAATATGGGGCAGCTTTTGGAATCTTCTCACAGAATCCACCCCTGCAGCCCCCCACTATGGAAACCTTGCCATGTAAACCCACTACACATGTGGAACAATAAAAAGTGGGAGGAGTTTTCAAAGGCGGTGGCTGCTGCTTGGGCATCAGTTGGTGAGTGGTAGTGACAGCATTGTGCATCACATGTTTTCTGTTTGTGTATATATATATTATTATTATTACTATTATTATAATTTTTCCATCTGTTCTATTAAATTGTCTTTATCTCAAACCATGACTTTTACCTTTATTTCTGATTCTCTCCCCCATCACAATGTGATAGGGGGTAGTGAGTGAATGTCTCTGTGGTGCTTTGTTGCCTTCTGGGGTTGAACCACAACAAATAATTTTGCTCAGAGATTTTATAATAAAGCTTATTGTTCTGACATGATGTGTCTAGTGTAAATGACAACTGGCATAGTCCAACATTTGAGCTTCCTGACATCTAGGTATTTAATTCACAGCATATTATTATTATAATAATAATTAATTGGTTTTGAATCACTAAACTAATGGACTAATTCACTATTAATTTGTTAACTGTGAAGGTATTGCTTTGTCAGAGGGAAAGGTTGCAGGGGATCCAGAAGCAATGCATTGAAAAGGCTCCTGCCCTGCCATTTGGCGATGGGTGGAGGCCCTCCCTGGCTGACTGCAGCAGAGGACATAGCCTGAAATGAATGAAAAGCAGAAATAAGGAATTAAGTCACTCCCTGAAGAATATGGTAAAACACCCTAATGATCTCTAAGAAGAGACATGCTAGGGAGTCAAATGTGTAGTGCTCTGGGAAAGGGTGGATGACTATTCATAGAATCATAAAATTTTCTGGGTTGAAAAGGACCTTAAAGATCATCTATTTTCAACCCCCCTTCTCTGGGCAGAGTTGCCAACCACTAGGGAAGGCTGTCCAGAGCTGCATCCAGCTTGGCCTTGAATGACTCCAGGAATGGGGCATCCACAGCCTCCCTGGGCAACCCGTTCAAGTACCTCACCACCCTTTGAGTGAAAAAATTTCTCCTGATATCTAACCTAAATCTCCTGTCTTAGTTTAAAGCTGTTCCCCCCTTGTCCTATCACTACCAACATGCGTAAACAGGCGTTCCTCCTCCTGTTTATACACTCCCTTCAAGTACTGGAAAGCCGCTATGAGCTCTACCTGGAGCTGAGTTGACTGAGTCTGGGGGAGGGCAGAACAGTCTGGGGACAGGTATCACAAAATTGCAATGAATTTAAGGAGAGAACACAGTTAGGATGGTGGCTAGTAGAAAGATCTAATGAAAACTACAAATGTTAAAGGTATAGAAGTGTCCTGGAATGTGAAGAGTATTTTTTGTACGTTTTATTCTCAAATTTCTCAAAATATGCCTGCATTACCTCTTAACACAATCTCTTTAATGGAATTTAAAAGATTTTACTTCACTTTCCAAACTTCTTGTTCTCTTTCTTGTGACTTTCAGATTTTGTAGTATTTAAGCACTTGCTTTTCTTCATGATCTCTGGTAATATTGTTTATTTGACAAGTGAACAAAGTTATCATTAGAGTTTTGTTCTTAACAGTTCTATTCCTGACTGAGATACTTTACAAAGTAAGGCATGTGTTCTCTCCAAATCTCCTTTCACCATCTTTCAGAAAACTCATACAGGTAGAAGAAATGATTTCAATATCCTGATAGGCATATTTTTGTTATTTGCAATAGTTATAGTTTCTTATGCACAGAAAAGTAAATACTACAGAGAAGGCATTTGCAGGTAGAAAGGTTTGGGGACTGTTGCACATGTCAAAAAAGGGCTGCAGCAGATGGGAAAGGTGGACTATTGTTTGAAGGAGGCTGGAATTTGTTCCAGGAGCATCCTTTGAGGGAGAAAGGGAAATCAGTCAGAGATTGGGAAACACAATTTGTCATTAAGGAAAACAAGACAAAGCAACACAACCACAAAAATACAACAAAGACTGAAAAAAAAAAAAAAAGGGGGGTGATTTTTTGTTTGTTTTTGTTTGTTTAATTCAGGACAGAGCTTTCAACTTGTAATAAGCAAGAAACAATATTTTGGCATTTGGAAAAGGGATTAATTTTATTCCAATGGAAGATAAAATTAACTAGAAGATCATTGGGAATTTATTGTCAGAGAAAAGATTAGAAATAAAACATATCAGTGAAATTATATATTTTTAAAAGGACATAGAAAGTATTTTTCAAAGAATATCACACAAAAATTGTTTATTCAGTAAACATCATAGGTGACTGAGTAAAGGTAACTCAGATGTTTGCTATCAGGGCACACCTGGTAGTAGTGCAGTCCCCAGTCCACCTCCATGTGCTGTTAATCTGTTGTCCAGCACAAACTGAGATCTCTCCCAGATAACATTTCCTCTCACAAATTATTTGCCTGCCTAAGGGTATAAATGTTATATCCTTAAACACATTAAATGCTTGCAAGCATAATGAACAAATGGCTTCCTTTCTGTTACTTTTTACTCACATTGATAGTAGTTTTTTATGATTTAAAGTTTTATAAAAGTGTTTTGGGGATGTTTTTTGAAACATTGCTCAGCAATATTATTGAAAATCTATGATATTATTTACTTATCAGGTTAAAAATCAAATAATATTTGTCCTTCCTTGAATTTTCACTTAAAACTGGATGAGTGAAACAGATCATTAAAGGATGACTGATGGAAAGATGTTCTGAATCTCTGGTCAGAATATTCCTGTAAACTTTTTTGAAATGTTTTCTGAAAGATACTGTGTTACATAAAACAACCAAACCAACAAAACTTGCAATTACACTTCTATCAGAAATCACCATTAAATGAAATGATTCCAGCAAAGCTCTTGATTGCATGAACTCCGGGTTTCCTTACAACTATGGACCTCAGACCAATAACAAATCAAGCTATAAATTTTTTAAAGGATGTGAGGACACGAGGTGTTGCTTAAAGAAATTTGGGCCTTCATAATAATAGTGAATATATCTCTTGAATGACCCAGGATAAAACCTGTCAAAACACAGGCAAGCTACTTCTTTGCAGACGTTATGGTTCAATTTGTTTCAGTTCATGCCTCAATTGTTGCCTTGATGCTTTTGTATCCATGACCTCAGGCCATCCATGCCCTCAGGCCATAGACCCCCAAATATAATCTTCTATAAACATTTTACTGATGTTGATTACCATGTGACAGACCAGTAAGACATTTAATGAATGTTATCCTGTTAAGGTGAAAATTCCGTTTGTTGTTTCATTTTGTGTTTGTTGTTGTTGTTTGTTTAGGTTTTGTTTTATTTGGGGGAGAGAGAGAATTTTTACATCAGTTTTAGGAAAAAAAAAAAAAAAAAAAGAAACAAAAAAAAAATGGATTTATTGTCACATCATATTCCTTCATTTTCTATGGATTTAAAATTTAATTAGCTGTGATCTTTTTCTGGATTAGTGGTTTATTTATTTTATTTGTGTATTATTATTATTTGAGGGAAAGTCTGTGGATGTAGTCTACCTTGACTTCAGTAAGGCTTTTGACACAGTTTCCCACAGAATTCTCCTCAAGAAACTGGCTGCTCCTGACTTGGACTGGCATGCGCTTTGTTGGGTTAGAAAGTGGCTGGGTAGCCAGGCCCAAAGAGTTGTGGTAAATAGAGTTAAACCCAGTTGGAGACCAGTCACTAGTGGAGTCACCCAAGGCTCAGTACTGGGGCCAGTTCTCTTTAACATCTTTATCGATGATCTGGATGAGGGGATCGAGTGCACCCTCAGTAAGTTTGCAGACGACAGCAAGTTAGCTGTGTGTGTCAATCTGCTCGAGGGTAGGAAGGCTCTGCAGGAGGATCTAGATAGGCTGGACCGATGGGCTGCGGCCAGCTGTATGAAGTTCAACAAGGCCAAGTGCTGGGTCCTGCACCTGGGTCCTGCACCTCTTCCAACCTAGATGATTCTGTTATTCTGTGATTCTGTGATTATTATTTTTATTACTTAAAATTAAAACAAAACAAAACAAAACAAAACAAACAAACAAAAAACAAAAACTTGACAAAAGTATGCATAGAAACAAAAACAACAACAAAAATAGGCCATAGGAAATAGAATCACAGAGGACTGTACAGCTGTAATTGTTGTCTTTTTATATTAGAGCCTTCTAACTACCAGCAATAATCCACTATTAACTGGCTAAATTTGACATACATGTTGTTTAAAACATACAACAGATGTAATGAAATTGAATTAAAGAATGAAGACTGAAACTGAGTAAACATGACAACTTTCCTTTAAGACAAATAAGAAATCTATGTTCTGTACAATCCTTATAAAAGCAGTTAAACTTGATTAGATTCAGAGGAGGTTACTGAAACATATGAAGCCTATATTACAAGTGCCTAAAATCCGTTGCTTCTTTGGTTTGATAAAATGAATCTTGAGAAAGAACATGATTGCTTTTGACAAATATTATTTAGTAGTTCATAACTAACCTAAAGCTGTTTTCAAAAAGGATTTTGTTGTATTTATGAAGAGAGTACCTTGTGAATATGCCTATGAGGCACGAAAAGGGTCCAAGATTCCTGTCTAATCCTTACTTTGTGTTAATTTAATTCACTTCTACCAGCTATACATTTACTTTCGCTATTCTCTTTCTGCAACTACCATTCCTTTCTGACAGGCAGGAACTATTCTTTCTATAGACTGCTCACACTTTGTGTACTCACTGTTCTGCAATTTGAAACTAGCAAAGCTTTCTAGGATTTATTTCTTTGTATTGAATTTCCTTCAGCAATTAATACTTTTTACAGTTCCATGCAAGTTAGACAAAACCTTTTCCCAAGTATAGACTGTGAGTGTTGTTAAATCAATATATGTTCCATAAGTCAATAAATAAATATTGTGATTCACAGTTCTTAGTAATAAGAAAATTGCTTTCTGTCATTAAATATACACAATGGCATTATTATTCTTTTCCTATTCAGAGATAATCAGTTCTGTAGTCCCTAAAAATGTAAGATGTTGTGTATCCATTTTCCTCACCTACAATGTTTGGTAATTTATTAGCACATGAACTTCTACTGTTCTGTAATTATTGAATGTAAAGAATATGGAATTTACTTATAATTCCAATTTACATTAATGAAGTTTTATTTTTTAACTTTTTTTAAAGTTAACTGTATATAGTTTCTTTAGAATTAGTATTTTTACCCTTAAATATACACTTTAGTTGTGTTTGTTTGTTTGTTTTTGTAGTCTGCAGAATAAAGGCATCTAGATTTGCTAAGTGCAGCTATTGTAACTGGATTTGTGCAGTTATTTTTATTAGGTGAATTGGAAAAAAAAAAAAGTACAGTGGAATCATCCTTTAACTTTATGCTCAGGTCATTTCTAAAATATGGGAGACAGAACTTTGGGACAAAAAAAATAATGTATATATATAATATTTATAAATAATATATATAATATAATATATATATTTTTTTTTTCTCATAGAATCATAGAATGGCTCAGGTTGGAAGGGACCTTAAAGATCATTTAGTTCCAATCTCCCTACCATTGGCAGGGATGCCACCCACTAGACCAGGTTGCCCAGGGCCTTGTCCATCCTTGTCTTGAACACCTCCAGGGATGGGGCATCCATAACTTCCCTGGGCAAACTCTTCCAGTGCCTCACTACCTTTACAGTAAAGAATTTCCTTCCAAGCGCTAATCTAAATCTATACACTTTTTGTTTAAAGCCATACCTCCTTGTCCTGTCATTATCTGAACGAGCTGTTATCCTTTATATCTTTTTTATAAGCCCACTTTAAGTATTGAAAAGTTGTGAGACAGTCACCTCAGAGCCTAAATTTAGTCTAAATCTATCCTCTTTTAGTTTAAGACCATTCCTGCTTGTCCTTACATCATCTACCCAAGTAAAGAGTCCTCCATGCTTTTTACCTTTAAGTACTGAAAGGCCGCAATGAGCTCTCCCCAGAGCTTTCTCTTCTCCAGGCTGAACATCCTCAGCTCTCTCAAACTTTCTTCATAGGAGAGGTGCTCCAGCCCTCTGATCATCTTTATGTTTCTCCTCTGGACTTGCTGTAACAGGTCCACATCTTTCTTATGCTGGGGACCCCAAACCTGGACACAGTACTCCAGGTAGGGCCATACGAGGGCAGAGTAGAAGGGACAATCACCTACCTCAACCTTCTCATCACACCTCTTTTGATGCAGCCCAGGACACAGTTGGCCTTCTGGGCTGCCAGTGTGCACTGCTGTCTGATGTTGAGCTTTTCATCCACCAGAACTCCCAAGTCTTTCTATGCAGAGCTGCTCTCAATGAGTTCTTCTCCCAGTCTGTACTCTCTCCTCCTGTCTGGGATTGCCTCAACTCAGGTACAGCACCTTGCACCTGGGAGTGTTCCAGGGGACCTCATCCACTAAGTCTTTAAATAGCTTGAAGGTCTCCATTGATATATATATATGTATATATATATATATATACACACATACTAATAGTATATACTTATAGTGTATATATTTATATAGTATATATATATATATGAAGAAAAGGAAGAATGTGGAACATTCATTTTCTTCAGGACCTCAGGGAAACTTTCTTCACCAAAGAAAAGATAACTAATGTTTTGTTATATGTGAACTGTCACTACATGATACTGCTTGCTTCTCAAAGTACCCAGCAACATTATAGAAGGTGTACTTTTTCTTTAACATAGCAAGTTACGTAGCCACTGAACCAAAATGTCACTATCTAAG